>CM060705.1:30491554-31091554 GCA_030686995.1 Artemisia argyi
AGCGGGGGTGTCATAAATAGTATCAGAGCTACTACAGGCCAATCATGATATGTGGCAAACCTCATCAAGGATGATGAGTCCCTTAGACAGGGTTGTTACACAACTGAATCTCGGGACGGGATTCCCCTAAGGGCGTGGGTTGAATGTAATACCCTAGGAAAATCCCACATTGCCCGTGACTTGGAGTGATGTTGGGACATATGTTAACATTCGCCTTTGAGGTTTGCCTCATCGTCCCAGGATTCAGTTGGGTAACAACCCTGTATGTGAGAGTCATCGTCCTTAATAAGGTTTGCCCTACATCCCGAATGGCTTGGAGTGACTCTGATGCCACATTTAATTTAAAAGGGTGCAACACGATATTAAATTATAATATTATTTTTATTTGTTGTTATAAAAAAAGTTAGCCCATTTGGACAGTGGGCTAAAAAAATAGCCAATTAAAAGTATCAATATGTTTGATTCCATTAAGAGAATCATCAAAACCTTATTTTAATTCATAAACCTTTTTGTTCTGTGCTGCTTCCTACTTTGAAAACCATTTCATTTATAAATGGCGGATGATAGTTTACCTACCTATGTTAATGATCATTTTTTTTTTCAATTTAGCATGGAAACTTTACTTTTTGTATTCTGTTATTGCTTTGAATTATGTTATTGCATTAGGTATGTGTAACTGAAATCTTTTTACCTAAATTTTAAGCTAGACACTCTTTAGAAATATCTACAAAGCTATACTTGACTACTAGTTTAGTATTTAAAAGAATAAAACTCGAACATTTAAGGATTGAGGGCGAATATTTGGTTATCCTTTATACGTTGAGGACTAAAGAAAATGAGAACAAAAAATATAACATTTGAATATAATAAAAGATTCATAATATTTTGACCTTTTTTACTGTGTCTTAGATTTACTATAATTTTTTAATTTATGGCTAAGTAGCCAAGTTCACTTCCTAAATTTAATTAGATAAAATTCCTTAGCCAACATTTTTTTGTGTAAGTTTATGTTCTACCTCATATTTTAGAGTAGTTTTTTTACCTATTAGTTTTGATGGTATAGTTATAGTTTTTTAACCTATTAGTTTTGATGATCTAGTTGAAAGCTACTATGTCACACCCCCAAAATCGGGTCCAGCGGAAGCATACATGTAGCTGGGGTGTAACTCAATTGGTATCTCGACACAAGTTCAAAAATGGTTTTCACTTCAATCATTTATAATAAAATAGTTAAATCAAAAATATTGAATTTACAATGTTAAAAGTAGTGCGGAAGTAGGCCCTTAAAATAGTTTAAAACGGTCCCCATATGAATAATCAGAGTCTTCTATGACCATGCCATACCCTGCCAAAACCTCCTGTAGCGTGCCATTGCTTAAACCTGAAAATACATGCTAAAGTGTCAACACAAGGTTGGTGAGTTCATAGAGTTTGTTTAACAATTAAAGCCTATAGAAACTGATCACACAGCAAAGGCATCGTAAATCCACTTAGTTGCAAGTCCCGCCATCAGAGACTCGTAACCTGTGTGTTCACAACCCACTGCTAAAATAAATATGATTAAGACATGTATAAGTTCATCTCAACAGTTAAGCAATTAGTCGTGAGTCTACACTTCATCTCCGAAGACCTCACGTGTATGATGTATCAAAGCTAATGGACATCCAACAACTTAATTTGGAGCCACTAGATAGTCTCAATGGTCATCCAACAACTTAATTTGGAGCCACTGGCAGTCTCAATGGTCACCCAACAACTTAATTTGGGGCCACTGGAAGTATCACAATTTAGTATAACGCAGTTAAGTATAACACAATCATGTATGTATGAAATCAAGTATAATCCAATCAAGTATAAGTGTTGTCAAATACCAATGTAATCAAGTATAAATGTTTTGAGTATTTGTACAAGTAAGCAAGTAGTTGAGCATGTATCTCCCCCAAAGAGTTAAAACAAGTATAAAAAGAGTAGGGGCTATGACTCACCTGGTGCGATAGCTACGATGATAAAAGTGGATACACAGAAATGAGGTTCGATCTCTAACCGCAACCTAATATGGATGATACGGTCTAATGTAAGAAACGAAATGATGCTACACATGCAAATACGTATGTTATCGATACCACTCGTTAGTTTTGAAAATAACGCTTATCGTCGAAAAATATGTTTTTGACGTCTCGTTAAGTTAATAACCACTTTTCGTATAAATATGTTGAAACGGTACTCCACGATCCTCGTTTGGTGTTCTATCGGCAAATATAAGGTTTTCGACGTAAAATGACACTTTTCATAACTTGAAAAATATGGCCAAAGTGGTCTCGCAAAACTAGTCGCGAAATGGTGAATATTAAGAGTTTGGAAAGAAGCTCAGTTGTTTTAGAAAGACTTTCACCTTAAATAAAAAGTCATAGAACTGAAGTTTGTCCATACGGGTCTCGATCATAAAGATATATAGCCATGAATTAAGGTGTTTGGGCTGTTTCGGCAGATTCTGGGCAGTTTTCGGGAAAGTTTGGTAGTCCATAAGTTATTCGTTATAAATCCTTTTGACAAACGGGTGGATATTTTGGAAACTAGGCTGGGTGAACTAACTTTCTGTCAATGATGTAAATTTTCCAGAAATGAGTTTATCAATGAGTAAATTGGCTCTCAACATGAGGTATTACAAAAACTGTTTTTCTATACTTGGGTCATATTTTGCTAAAAAGCTGATGGAAATAAATAGAGTTTCGTCGATTTTGAAACGTGTATATCTTGGTCGTTATAAGCTTGTTTTCTACGTTCTTTATATCCCCGGAATTGTGAGACAACATACTAATATATTTTTGATAAGTCGGGATGGCTAGATCAAGTTTTACACCTCAGATTGCCCATTGAAAATCGTGGGACAGCAAGTCAAATTTTCAGAAAATAGTTTTCGTCGTTAAACTTGCAAAAATCATATCTCCTTCGTTATAAACTCGTTTTAATCCGTTCTTTCGCCCACGGCTTCGTTTTTGAAAGTATTTTCTAAATCTCTAGCCCAAAGTTACCCGGAAACCCCTGAGTTTTCGGAATTTTACAAAAATGGGCAGCAACATTTATTAGTGGCTAAAATTCATTTTTCTTGCTTAATACTTGTCCAAATCCACTCCAATCACCACAAATCTAGTCTAATCCTACCATACACCTTCTTAAGGTGTCATGGGTTCCTAAACATCACCAACCTTGGTGGGCTTCATGGGGATAATCATAGGCTAATTATAATCTCATAATAATTAAGAAATACTTGAAAAGTAGTATATATAACATAACTACTTGCATATTTAACCAATATACCATGAAAATACAACATGTTACTAATGAAATGAAGGTAATAGATGATGAAAAATAAACACTTGAAGCTTACTTGAATATATATGGAGTTTGATGAGAAATGGATTAAGAAACCTAGGTTTTTATCATAAAACCCTAACAAGGAAAGAAAGTAGAGCTTGATTATGTCTTGATCTTCAAAAATTGATGGATCTTGCTTGTGTTTTCAATTTGGGTCGTGGCTAGGGAGGAGAGGAAAGGGAGAAAACCTTGCTTTATGATTCTTGAAAATAAATATGATGTGTTAATTGTGTTTATGTAGAAAAATCTTATCCAATTGCATTTTTGTAAATAATTGGTCAAGTTGACTAGATATTTTGAGGGGGGGGGGGGGCTGCACATGGTTGATGAGTATGTAAGAAACTTGTTAATATCTAGTTCACGGAGTCTGTTTGGTTCCGTTAATCGCTAAATGTAAAGCTTTAAATCGCGAAACGTAAATTCGGGTATCGTAAAAATATGAAACTTGAAAGAATGACTAAACTTGTCAAAATACTCCATAATAAAATATAAAATGAATGGTAGGTTCCATCGGGTTGCATAAACGCAGTTAAAACTGGGAAATGCGGGTTTAAAACACGTAATTCGCGTAAAACGCTGAATTGAAAAACGTAAAATTTCAAAACTTTTAGAATTGTCGTAAAATGAGAGAAAATCGTATTTATATTGTTTATATTGTTTTATGGACATATCGGGATGCCGGAAGAACGTTTAAACTTAAAAGTAAATCTCGGACACGGCTTCGTGATTTTTGCAGAAATGATCCGACGAGCGCTAAACTCTCGGATTATCGTTAAAATAGTTTAACTTACAAGAATATGAAATAAAATTTTTTGGAAAATGAATAGTGAAAGTGAATAGTAATAGTGAATAGTAACTGATGAATAGTAAATGATGAAAGTTTGGGAAAAGACCAGAATTTACGAGTTGTGACAGTCTTCCCCTCTAAAAGGAACTTCGTCCCGAAGTTCAATTTATGTTAATCAGTTAAGTGTATGTTTAAGAAAATGTGCCAAAGCTTATGTATGTCGGTTTCCTATCCAACTAGGTACGTTCTCGTGGTCAGACTTGATGAGGCAAACCTTCCCAATCCCGAGAATAGCCCTCAAAAGACCTCCATTAGGTTAATCCTTTAGGTAACCGATTTTTACTTAATCCCACAACTCATCAAACAAGAACTGTCATGAGATTAGGCTAAATCGGTGTGAGTGATGGCTTTAACTTTTAGCTTGATTTTCGCAACTCATCAAACAAGAACTGTCACTAGAATCAAGCTAAAAATCAAGGTCTAGATTCAACATCCTTGAAAAAGGTCTTTTGAAAGATTGGCTCGACTTTGGAATTGCTTACACACAATCCAGACAAAATATCATTATAACTATTCTCAGTGTTGCAAAATTCATTTCTGAGTCGGATATAGGTGGTCAGCCTATGTCCTACTATCCCGGGTTGAATATAAATGACCAGTCTATATTCCACCGAGGTTCCATGAATTTTGAAATACTCAGCTCAGTTATACTAATACTATGTCTTTCACAAATACCAAGACGTTCTGAAAGACTAAGGCAGGTGACCAAACTTAAGGTCAAATGATGAAACTATGCAAAGAAAACATAACGCGGTGACATATATGATACGTGAACATGCTTATATGAAAGACAATTATAGTAATCAACTAGAATAAATGAATATAATATATCAGATAATGAGACACAAATCTCATCACCTATGTCAGCAACTAACCACAAATGAGGCTTCAGCTTGGCAGGCAGGCACGTGACGGTCATAGGGTTAAGTTTTCGTAAAAGTAGCTATAGTCTAGGTTTTAAAAACACTCAGTTCGCTATATCCAAAGCTCTGATACCAATCTGTCTCACCCCCAAAATCGGGTCCAGCGGAAGCATACATGTAGCTGGGGTGTAACTCAATTGGTATCTCGACACAAGTTCAAAAATGGTTTTCACTTCAATCATTTAGAATAAAATAGTTAAATCAAAAATATTGAATTTACAATGTTAAAAGTAGTGCGGAAGTAGGCCCTTAAAATAGTTTAAAACGGTCCCCATATGAATAATCAGAGTCTTCTATGACCATGCCATACCCTGCCAAAACCTCCTGTAGCGTGCCATTGCTTAAACCTGAAAATACATGCTAAAGTGTCAACACAAGGTTGGTGAGTTCATAGAGTTTGTTTAACAATTAAAGCCTATAAAAAATGATCACACAGCAAAGGCATCGTAAATCCACTCAGTTGCAAGTCCCGCCATCAGAGACTCGTAACCTGTGTGTTCACAACCCACTGCTAAAATAAATATGATTAAGACATGTATAAGTTCATCTCAACAGTTAAGCAATTAGTCGTGAGTCTACACTTCATCTCCGAAGACCTCACGTGTATGATGTATCAAAGCTAATGGACATCCAACAACTTAATTTGGAGCCACTAGATAGTCTCAATGGTCATCCAACAACTTAATTTGGAGCCACTGGCAGTCTCAATGGTCACCCAACAACTTAATTTGGGGCCACTGGAAGTATCACAATTTAGTATAACGCAGTTAAGTATAACACAATCATGTATGTATGAAATCAAGTATAATGCAATCAAGTATAAGTGTTGTCAAATACCAATGTAATCAAGTATAAATGTTTTGAGTATTTGTACAAGTAAGCGAATAGTTGAGCATGTATCTCCCCCAAAGAGTTAAAACAAGTATAAAAAGAGTAGGGGCTATGACTCACCTGGTGCGATAGCTACGATGATAAAAGTGGATACACAGAAATGAGGTTCGATCTCTAACCGCAACCTAATATGGATGATACGGTCTAATGTAAGAAATGAAATGATACTACACATGCAAATACGTATGTTATCGATACCACTCGTTAGTTTTGAAAATAACGCTTATCGTCGAAAAATATGTTTTTGACGTCTCGTTAAGTTAATAACCACTTTTCGTATAAATATGTTGAAACGGTACTCCACGATCCTCGTTTGGTGTTCTATCGGCAAATATAAGGTTTTCGACGTAAAATGACACTTTTCATAACTTGAAAAATATGGCCAAAGTGGTCTCGCAAAACTAGTCGCGAAATGGTGAATATTAAGAGTTTGGAAAGAAGCTCAGTTGTTTTAGAAAGACTTTCACCTTAAATAAAAAGTCATAGAACTGAAGTTTGTCCATACGGGTCTCGATCATAAAGATATATAGCCATGAATTAAGATGTTTGGGCTGTTTTGGCAGATTCTGGGCAGTTTTCGGGAAAATTTGGAAGTCCATAAGTTATTCGTTATAAATCCTTTTGACAAACGGGTGGATATTTTGGAAACTAGGCTGGGTGAATTAACTTTTTGTCAATGATGTAAATTTTCCAAAAATGTGTTTATCAATGAGTAAATTGGCTCTCAACATGAGGTATTACAAAAACTGTTTTTCTATACTTGGTCATATTTTGCTAAAAAGCTGATGGAAATAAATAGAGTTTCGTCGATTTTGAAACGTGTATATCTTGGTCGTTATAAGCTTGTTTTCTACGTTCTTTATATCCCCGGAATCGTGAGACAACATACTAATATATTTTTGATAAGTCGGGATGGCTAGATCAAGTTTTACACCTCAGATTGCCCATTGAAAATCGTGGGACAGCAAGTCAAATTTTCAGAAAATAGTTTTCGTCGTTAAACTTGCAAAAATCATATCTCCTTCGTTATAAACTCGTTTTAATCCGTTCTTTCGCCCACGGCTTCGTTTTTGAAAGTATTTTCTAAATCTCTAGCCCAAAGTTACCCGGAAACCCCTGAGTTTTCGGAATTTTACAAAAATGGGCAGCAACATTTATTAGTGGCTAAAATTCATTTTTCTTGCTTAATACTTGTCCAAATCCACTCCAATCACCACAAATCTAGTCTAATCCTACCATACACCTTCTTAAGGTGTCATGGGTTCCTAAACATCACCAACCTTGGTGGGCTTCATGGGGATAATCATAGGCTAATTATAATCTCATAATAATTAAGAAATACTTGAAAAGTAGTATATATAACATAACTACTTGCATATTTAACCAATATACCATGAAAATACAACATGTTACTAATGAAATGAAGGTAATAGATGATGAAAAATAAACACTTGAAGCTTACTTGAATATATATGGAGTTTGATGAGAAATGGATTAAGAAACCTAGGTTTTTATCATAAAACCCTAACAAGGAAAGAAAGTAGAGCTTGATTATGTCTTGATCTTCAAAAATTGATGGATCTTGCTTGTGTTTTCAATTTGGGTCGTGGCTAGGGAGGAGAGGAAAGGGAGAAAACCTTGCTTTATGATTCTTGAAAATAAATATGATGTGTTAATTGTGTTTATGTAGAAAAATCTTATCCAATTGCATTTTTGTAAATAATTGGTCAAGTTGACTAGATATTTTGAGGGGGGGGGGGGGGGGGGGCTGCACATGGTTGATGAGTATGTAAGAAACTTGTTAATATCTAGTTCACGGAGTCTGTTTGGTTCCGTTAATCGCTAAATGTAAAGCTTTAAATCGCGAAACGTAAATTCGGGTATCGTAAAAATATGAAACTTGAAAGAATGACTAAACTTGTCAAAATACTCCATAATAAAATATAAAATGAATGGTAGGTTCCATCGGGTTGCATAAACGCAGTTAAAACTGGGAAATGCGGGTTTAAAACACGTAATTCGCGTAAAACGCTGAATTGAAAAACGTAAAATTTCAAAACTTTTAGAATTGTCGTAAAATGAGAGAAAATCGTATTTATATTGTTTATATTGTTTTATGGACATATCGGGATGCCGGAAGAACGTTTAAACTTAAAAGTAAATCTCGGACACGGCTTCGTGATTTTTGCAGAAATGATCCGACGAGCGCTAAACTCTCGGATTATCGTTAAAATAGTTTAACTTACAAGAATATGAAATAAAAATTTTTGGAAAATGAATAGTGAAAGTGAATAGTAATAGTGAATAGTAACTGATGAATAGTAAATGATGAAAGTTTGGGAAAAGACCAGAATTTACGAGTTGTGACAGTCTTCCCCTCTAAAAGGAACTTCGTCCCGAAGTTCAGTTTATGTTAATAAGTTAAGTGTATGTTTAAGAAAATGTGCCAAAGCTTATGTATGTGGGTTTCCTATCCAACTAGGTACGTTCTCGTGGTCAGACTTGATGAGGCAAACCTTCCCAATCCCGAGAATAGCCCTCAAAAGACCTCCTTTAGGTTAATCCTTTAGGTAACCGATTTTTACTTAATCCCACAACTCATCAAACAAGAACTGTCATGAGATTAGGCTAAATCGGTGTGAGTGATGACTTTAACTTTTAGCTTGATTTTCGCAACTCATCAAACAAGAACTGTCACTAGAATCAAGCTAAAAATCAAGGTCTAGATTCAACATCCTTGAAAAAGGTCTTTTGAAAGATTGGCTCGACTTTGGAATTGCTTACACACAATCCAGACAAAATATCATTATAACTATTCTCAGTGTTGCAAAATTCATTTCTGAGTCGGATATAGGTGGTCAGCCTATGTCCTACTATCCCGGGTTGAATATAAATGACCAGTCTATATTCCACCGAGGTTCCATGAATTTTGAAATACTCAGCTCAGTTATACTAATACTATGTCTTTCACAAATACCAAGACGTTCTGAAAGACTAAGGCAGGTGACCAAACTTAAGGTCAAATGATGAAACTATGCAAAGAAAACATAACGCGGTGACATATATGATACGTGAACATGCTTATATGAAAGACAATTATAGTAATCAACTAGAATAAATGAATATAATATATCAGATAATGAGACACAAATCTCATCACCTATGTCAGCAACTAACCACAAATGAGGCTTCAGCTTGGCAGGCAGGCACGTGACGGTCATAGGGTTAAGTTTTCGTAAAAGTAGCTATAGTCTAGGTTTTAAAAACACTCAGTTCGCTATAGCCAAAGCTCTGATACCAATCTGTCTCACCCCCAAAATCGGGTCCAGCGGAAGCATACATGTAGCTGGGGTGTAACTCAATTGGTATCTCGACACAAGTTCAAAAATGGTTTTCACTTCAATCATTTAGAATAAAATAGTTAAATCAAAAATATTGAATTTACAATGTTAAAAGTAGTGCGGAAGTAGGCCCTTAAAATAGTTTAAAACGGTCCCCATATGAATAATCAGAGTCTTCTATGACCATGCCATACCCTGCCAAAACCTCCTGTAGCGTGCCATTGCTTAAACCTGAAAATACATGCTAAAGTGTCAACACAAGGTTGGTGAGTTCATAGAGTTTGTTTAACAATTAAAGCCTATAAAAAATGATCACACAGCAAAGGCATCGTAAATCCACTCAGTTGCAAGTCCCGCCATCAGAGACTCGTAACCTGTGTGTTCACAACCCACTGCTAAAATAAATATGATTAAGACATGTATAAGTTCATCTCAACAGTTAAGCAATTAGTCGTGAGTCTACACTTCATCTCCGAAGACCTCACGTGTATGATGTATCAAAGCTAATGGACATCCAACAACTTAATTTGGAGCCACTAGATAGTCTCAATGGTCATCCAACAACTTAATTTGGAGCCACTGGCAGTCTCAATGGTCACCCAACAACTTAATTTGGGGTCACTGGAAGTATCACAATTTAGTATAACGCAGTTAAGTATAACACAATCATGTATGTATGAAATCAAGTATAATGCAATCAAGTATAAGTGTTGTCAAATACCAATGTAATCAAGTATAAATGTTTTGAGTATTTGTACAAGTAAGCGAGTAGTTGAACATGTATCTCCCCCAAAGAGTTAAAACAAGTATAAAAAGAGTAGGGGCTATGACTCACCTGGTGCGATAGCTACGATGATAAAAGTGGATACACAGAAATGAGGTTCGATCTCTAACCGCAACCTAATATGGATGATACGGTCTAATGTAAGAAATGAAATGATGCTACACATGCAAATACGTATGTTATCGATACCACTCGTTAGTTTTGAAAATAACGCTTATCGTCGAAAAATATGTTTTTGACGTCTCGTTAAGTTAATAAACACTTTTCGTATAAATATGTTGAAACGGTACTCCACGATCCTCGTTTGGTGTTCTATCGGCAAATATAAGGTTTTCGACGTAAAATGACACTTTTCATAACTTGAAAAATATGGCCAAAGTGGTCTCGCAAAACTAGTCGCGAAATGGGGAATATTAAGAGTTTGGAAAGAATCTCAGTTGTTTTAGAAAGAATTTCGCCTTAAATAAAAAGTCATAGAACTGAAGTTTGTCCATACGGGTCTCGATCATAAAGATATATAGCCATGAATTAAGGTGTTTGGGCTGTTTCGGCAGATTCTGGGCAGTTTTCGGGAAAGTTTGGAAGTCCATAAGTTATTCGTTATAAATCCTTTTGACAAACGGGTGAATATTTTGGAAACTAGGCTGGGTGAACTAACTTTTTGTCAATGATGTAAATTTTCCAGAAATGAGTTTATCAATGAGTAAATTGGCTCTCAACATGAGGTATTACAAAAACTATTTTTCTATACTTGGTCATATTTTGCTAAAAAGCTGATGGAAATAAATAGAGTTTCGTCGATTTTGAAACGTGTATATCTTGGTCGTTATAAGCTTGTTTTCTACGTTCTTTATATCCCCGGAATCGTGGGAGAACATACTAATATATTTTTGATAAGTCGGGATGGCTAAATCAAGTTTTACACCTCAGATTGCCCATTGAAAATCGTGGGACAGCAAGTCAAATTTTCAGAAAATAGTTTTCGTCGTTAAACTTGCAAAAATCATATCTCCTTCGTTATAAACTCGTTTTAATCCGTTCTTTCGCCCACGGCTTCGTTTTTGAAAGTATTTTCTAAATCTCTAGCCCAAAGTTACCCAGAAACCCCTGAGTTTTCGGAATTTTACAAAAATGGACAGCAACATTTATTAGTGGCTAAAATTCATTTTTCTTGTTTAATACTTGTCCAAATCCACTCCAATCACCACAAATCTAGTCTAATCCTACCATACACCTTCTTAAGGTGTCATGGGTTCCTAAACATCACCAACCTTGGTGGGTTTCATGGGGATAATCATAGGTTAATTATAATCTCATAATAATTAAGAAATACTTGAAAAGTGGTATATATAACATAACTACTTGCATATTTAACCAATATACCATGAAAATACAACATGTTACTAATGAAATGAAGGTAATAGATGATAAAAAATAAACACTTGAAGCTTACTTGAATATATATGGAGTTTGATGAGAAATGGATTAAGAAACCTAGGTTTTTATCACAAAACCCTAACAAGGAAAGAAAGTAGAGCTTGATTATGTCTTGATCTTCAAAAATTGATGGATCTTGCTTGCGTTTTCAATTTGGGTCGTGGCTAGGGAGGAGAGGAAAGGGAGAAAACCTTGCTTTATGATTCTTGAAAATAAATATGATGTGTTAATTGTGTTTATGTAGAAAAATCTTATCCAATTGCATTTTTGTAAATAATTGGTCAAGTTGACTAGATATTTTGAGGGGGGGGGGGGGGGGGGGGGGTGCTGCACATGGTTGATGAGTATGTAAGAAACTTGTTAATATCTAGTTCACGGAGTCTGTTTGGTTCCGTTAATCGCTAAATGTAAAGTTTTAAATCGCGAAACGTAAATTCGGGTATCGTAAAAATATGAAACTTGAAAGAATGACTAAACTTGTCAAAATACTCCATAATAAAATATAAAATGAATGGTAGGTTCCATCGGGTTGCATAAACGCTGTTAAAACTGGGAAATGCGGGTTTAAAACACGTAATTCGCGTAAAACGCTGAACTGAAAAACGTAAAATTTCAAAACTTTTAGAATTGTCGTAAAATGAGAAAAAATCGTATTTATATTGTTTATATTGTTTTATGGACATATCGGGATGCCGGAAGGACGTTTAAACCTAAAAGTAAATCTCGGACACGGCTTCGTGATTTTTGCAGAAATGATCCGACGAGCGCTAAACTCTCGGATTATCGTTAAAATAGTTTAACTTACAAGAATATGAAATAAAATTTTTTGGAAAGTGAATAGTGAAAGTGAATAGTAATAGTGAATAGTACTGATGAATAGTAAATGATGAAAGTTCGGGAAAAGACCAGAATTTACAAGTTGTGACATACTATTAAACAATGTTATTTATTTTGAATCCGGATGTCCGTTAATCACCAGTTAACAAAGTGTTTCTCGTAAATCTCTTGGTTATCATCCTCCATGCAGCTTTGGTTCTTTAGTTATATGATCAGATAAAAACAAAGCATCTTCACGTACACTCATGGATAAATATCTATTGAAGTCAGTGAGGTCATTCTTTAAGTTGATACTTGCAACAGATACATGATCTAAGAACATTATATGACTTAATTTTTTCATTATACACTAAAAGATTTGTATATAATCTTAATTTGATTTGTATTTTCTAAATTTTGTTCAAAAAGTTTTCACAAGCTATGTTTTCCAATTCACTACACACTGATGTCATTCACCAAGTACCAAAGGATGGTAATGAAAATTATAGGATACTCCACATTCGGCTAAACAAATATGGTCGTGACATTATACCAATGGTCGGAGAAGTTAGTTGCTATTTTTATTCATTTTCTCACCAGTGCTGGAACACTGAAGCCTTTCGTTTATTTGTTAGATTTGCCACGATTGCATAAGTAAGTAACTTTTAATATTTAATTTGCATATTAAACTGTCTATTTTGTTACGTGTTGTTTAATCTTTTTTTGTTTTCACATTCCTATTATTACAGGTGGTATCAGAGTCACACCAAGCCGTTCGGGATGTTGGGCAAATCTCATTGAGGACGATAAGTCCCTTAGACAGGGTTGTTACCCAACTAAATTCCGGGAAAAGATTTCCCTAAGGGGGAGGGGGTGAATATAACACCCTAGGTAAATCCCCCATTGGCTAGGGTGTTTGTTTGGTCAGTTTACAGTTTTATTGGTTTAATCGGTTTGGGTTATTCGGTTTTTAAAAATAATTTTTAACACCTAATACCCAAACCAAATTTTTCAAAACCAAACCAATCCAACTAAATAAGTTATCGGTTTATTTGGTTCGGTTCTCCATAAAACCAAATAAGAATAAGATGTATAAAAGGTGAATTATCATTCAAATTACTACTGTATAATGCAATATAAAAATTCGAACTATGAAACTGTAACAAATCAAATAAATAAATAATCCAGAAACTAATTATTGATTAACATAAAGTCATCAATACATCATATTAGGTTGTTAAAACCAACAACCAAAATAAAATCCAAACAAAACATCAGACTGAGTTCGAAACAGAAGAATAACCAAACCATGAAATTGTTCATACTCAAAATAACAAGAAAACGTAACAAACTCAAAATAAATTAACCATTAATGGTCTTATTGCTCTAACTTGAACAAGTCTTATTACTCCATCTCTCACAGGTCTCATTGCTCCATCTCAAACAACAGCCCTGCCTTCTTTCACCATATCTACATTTACATAAATAAAGACAATATTGTATGTTATTTAAAAATGACAATAGTTCAGAATAAGAGTTAACTACGTAAGATAAAGAGTTGTTAAACGATAAATATAGAGTTACCTTCCTCAATTTGTGTGCAGATAAGACTTTGAACGATAGGAGGAGTTAGAGATCTCTTGAATGCATCTAGCACCCTTCCACTTGTGCTAAACACTAATTCAGATGCCACAGTGGATATTGGAATTACCATAGCATCTCTAGCAAGCAAAGATAGTATAGGAAACCTTGGGTTGTTAATCTTTCACCAAGTTAGAATTTCAAACTTATCAGATTCATCTTCGACTTCCTCATTCAGATACCTATCTATCTCAGACTTTGAGTCTTGAATCCCACTTTCAATCTTTCAACGTGTCATTTCCATTCGGACCTTTTGGATTAGAAAAACAAATGTTAACATTGTAGAAAAAAATGTAATCTTTATAAAACGTGTGAAAATGATTAACCTTTTGTTTTAAACGCACAGACGGATCAATAACTACAGCTGCAGAACGGTTATACATCGATGATGAAGCGTTAGAAGATTCAAACAATGTATGTGGCTCTGGTGAGGCATAGAGCCTGACATAATCTTCATATAGTTCAACCAAAGAAGCTTTTATCATGGCACACATTGATTTCCCTTCAACTTTCCCATAAACATCCCCCAACAAGACTTCTACATATTCAAGCTTATTTATCGGATCAAGCACACAAGCTACAACTATTGCCATATTACACTTTTCCAAGGTCCCATAGTACTTATCAAACTTGCATTTCATCATCTTCGCCATCACAACAAGATTTTTGTCATGCACGCCATTAATGCAATTGTTCAAAGCGGCATCAATAGATGTAATATCATCCAAAAAGCTATTTGATGTGACACATTGTGTCTCAAATACCTTCAGAGTTAGCTCATAAAAATGCTCCAAAAACTTAGCTAATCTTTTGACATTCTCCTAATCAGATGCAACAGGCACACCCATCTTCTCAAGATCATCTCTATAGTGACGATCTTCACTGTCGTATCTAGAAAACGCCCTCTCTTTATTTTGAGCATTTTCAAGAATTAGATATGTGGAATTCCAACGTGTAGGAACATCGAGAATCAAACCTTTTTTTATTGGGCATTTTTCAATTTATGGATATTCCTTAAATTTCCCCAACCTTTGAGCAGATTGTCTGATGTATTTCACAGTAGCCCTGACACAGTCAACCGACTTCCCAATGTGACCCAAACCGTCTTGAACAATTAGATTCATTGCATGAGCTGTACAACGGACATGTAACCATTGACCTTCCAAAAAAGATTTCTCCCAATTAGCAAACTTGCTTTTCAAATATGCAACTGCCACATCATTGGCACTAGCATTGTCTACTGTAATGGTAAATACATTAGACTCGATCCCCTATTTCAGCAAGCACATCTTCACTGCCTTTCCAATATCAACACCCCGATGACTAGAGATTGGGCAAAAGTTCATCACGTTTTTCCTTAAAACCCAATCATTATCGATATAATGAGCAGTGAGACACATGTAGTTTATTCATTGTAGAGAAGTCCATGTGTCGGTAGTCAAACAGATCCTACTGACATTGCCCCTAAGTAGAACACCAACTTTCTTCTTTTCCTCCAGAAAAAGCTTCATACAATCTATAGCCATGGTAATTCTGGAAGGAGTATAAAACAATGGTTGTGAAGCATTCAAAAAATGCTTAAATCCTTTTCCCTCTACCAACTTGAATGGAAGCTCATCTACAATTAGCATGTATGTCAAAATTGATTGCTGGTCAAATTTCCAAGCAGTCATTTTACTATCATCACCATCTCCTTTCTGAATTGATAATTGTGTTTGACCATCAAGCTTGTTTCCTATTTTCAGATGACCATGCAAAGTACTTGTTACATGAACATTGGTGTCTGAACTGTACTTCTTAGCACAGTATCGACACTTACTTTTTTACTCACGTTGGTCATTAAGAAATGATTCATAATGACCCCATATCATAGACCGTTTGCGGGTTGCCCTAGTTTTCTTTGGTTTCTCTTATATATTGCTTTCCACAACATTCTCTTCAGTATCCACAACATTCTCTACATTAACATGTTCTTCTTGATACCCCTAAGGAAAAAAAGAAAGATTAAAGTTAATTATTTTATCTAAAAGAAATTTGCAAGGCAACATGCCAACATTAACAGTACTAAAGAGTAAGGAATGAAACAAACTCGTATTATAACAGTCCCACAACATAAAAACAATGAAATTTTTATCTACTAAAACATGAACTATCAACGAGATCTAAAACACACGAGCCTTGTTTTGTAGATACTTTGAGTATATACCAAATAGTATGCGGAATCTACTACTTGATACCTAGAAGATTTATGAGTAATATCAATGGAACAGTAAAGTATTGAACAATGAACAATTATGCAACCAAACGCTTCAATATTATTGATTATAATGCGAGTGATCTTAACTTATCATTATGGTTTACAACCTTGAAGCTTAACAAAACATACGTACTAAACATCTAACCTAGGACCTCCTTTTATAGCATAAGGAGTCCTATACAAGATAACTATTTGGATACAATATTCGTATCATTCTAAATGTATAATATATACATGCAATCTATTCTATACTTATCTTCATACGCGTCTTTATCTTTCTTGCATCTTCAGTACATAAGCAATACAAACTTTCTGTACTACCAGTACAAACTCAGTTAGTACTGTTAGTGTTATCTTCAGCAGTTCTGGTTGTAGACTTGGCAGTACAAACTTTTAGTGTTTAATTCCCAATAATAAACAATTAGCTAAGTTGAAAACGAAAGTCAAAAGAGCTATGTGTATACTAGTCTACTACATACATAACATGTTATTTATTCCACTATAACACTTCATAAGAAAACTTAGGAGGCGTTTGGTTTGTTGACATGAATCACAATGGGTATAAGAATCGGTATAGGGTAGAATGACAATCAAAGTATCATTCCAAATTTATTGTTTGGCTTGATCAATAAATAGTGTTTGAGCTGAACCTAACCGACTTTCAACAGAAAAATTACAAATTGACTGAAACAATTATAATAAGCAGTCTAATATGAAGCAACATATAAAGTCCTAGGTTCCCATTACTTCACGTTTCATACCTCACATAACAGTTATCAGATTGTAACAAGTATTGGGAAACATCTGTTTTGCAACAAAAAACATACTGCAATTTCTTGGACATATAAAATTGCAAAGACTTAACCGATCCTACCTCTGATAACTCAAAACATGCACAAAACATGTAATAAGAGCACACTTATTTAACACATTACAGTCTCATTTGTTAAATAAGTCTGAGCATACATCAAATTCTAACAAATACTGAGAAGCACATTTTCTGCACAACAAAAAATTATCGCATGACCTAAGAAGGAAACAATAGACAAACACAATAGTTTTGCAGTCCAAACTTAAGTATATAAAATCAGCATTCATGACTACATATCAAACAACAACATAAAATATGCCAACCCATTATAATTTTTTGCCACCCTGACCACATATAAAACTGCCCAAAAAATAGTTGCTAATAACCAAGAACCAAATAAATGGACAAACATAATTTTTTGCACAACCCATCAAAAAACCGAACAGTATAATCAAATCATAAGCATAGGAAATCAGCACCTATGATCACATATCAAGCAACAACATAAAACATACCAAGTTTACCACATATAAAATCCCCAAGCTCATACTAGTTCGCGATTCATAACTCGTATGACCACATATCAGATTCTAACAAATAATGGGAACATCTGTTTTGTAAAAAAAAAACAGAACATATAATGGGAACATGATGCGAGGATTGCGGCCTCACAAAAGGTTTTACTCCTCAAGATCCCTTGAGGAACTTTTGCAATCCCAATGTACCTGGTCGTTGTACTATAGTATAGGTATGTCTAGGAGATTGATCATTCTTAAGGGGAATAGTGTCGTTAGGATTTGAGGTATATGTCAACTAGGTCTAAGGGTGAGGGATGATTCTTTTTGTGTTTTTATATTTTATAAAAGCAGTAAAATCTTAATTTTGAAGGAGTGGGCGGAATTAGTTGCTAATCAACTAACCCAAAGCTAATAATTAAACTAAAAAAACAGAAATAAAAATAACAAGAAAATAGAAATTGGTGGACTTCTTATAGTGAGACAAGCATGTTTACTTAGACATAATTACTCCATAGTTATCTCTTGTTGATTTGTTGAATGTCACAGTGCAATTGTGTAGCTGAAGCGTTGTATTCCTTAATACCAGTCGTGGGCGTGTACACAGCCTTCCCCAACTCTATGAATATCAATTTCTCCTAATAGCTGCGCGTTTAGTACCCAAACTATAGGATCACTAACATCAATTCATGCATTATATACAACTAGAAAAACCGCAGTGTACGTGCGATTGCCTTTTCTAATACGTTCAAGCTAGTTACATATAGAGTCAGTTAGTTTTCTTAGACCTAAGGTGTATCATTAACCAACAATAGACATGATGAGGCGAAATTTGTTACGCTTTTAAGGGGTCATTTAAGCCGTAAGTCCTGATATTGTGATCAATTACTACTCTAAATCGTTCCTTTTGTCATTTTAGGTACTTTGAAGAGAATTCTGGAAAATGAAGCATTTTGGACGTTTTTGGAGCAAAAACTGAAGAAAACGACAAAGTCAAGAATCCATGCTGGAATTTACACCTGACGGCGTCATGATATTCAAGGGGATGGCGTCAGCTTATGTGACAAGAGGTAGATACTGCATTTACACTTGACGTGCCAGAAGACAATTTGAGGTTTTACATGTGGCGGCGTCACGTTCTACTAGGGGCAGGCCGTCACGTATCACACTAAAGCGTGACGGCCCAGAAGACATAAAGAGTGATGACGCCAAGAAGTTGGATTGGGTGACAAGAAACCCTAGCTGCGGCGAGATGACGGCGTCAACCATCAAAAGGTGACGCCATCACCCATGTAAATCTATATATAGTTTTTGATTTTTCATTCATTAGGGGAGGAACTTTTTGGTGGAACACACACACAAACCCTAGTACGAATTTCAGAACTTTTTAAGGGTTTTATACCCTTGTTTCTCCCATGTTCAATTAAAGATAAGTAATTCATCAATCATTCAATATGTCTATGTGTTGTTTGATTATATCTTACGCTTGTCTTTCTTTTAACATGCTAGGCTAGGTTTATTTGTGTTTGCTTAGATGTAATAAAACCTAGTTATTGATTATTGATTGATGGTTTGTTATTAGTTGTTGTTGGGTGATTGATAATCGATGTTAGGCTTAAGAAAACTTGCTAATCTCCTATACGGTAACTAGCTTGAACGTCTTAAGAAACAAGAATCGGATGTGTTTTACGATTTTAATGGTTGTATTTAATGCATAAGTGACTATTAAGGAGGCCATGGTTATGATACTTAACGTGTCGCCATAGGAAGAGATAAAAGCTTATAGAGTTAGGGAAGATCGTACACGACCCCACAAATGGTATTAAGGAATGCAACCCGTCACCCACGCAATTGTAACAAGCTTATCAATCAATAAAAGATAACTAGGGAGTAATGAAGTCTAAGTAAATACGTTTTCTCCATATATAAGTTCTCTCACATTTTATTTTCTTGTTTATTTTATTTTAATTGCATTAGTAGTTATTTGGGTTAGTTGACTAGCAACTAATTCCGACCACTCTTCCAAAAACTGAGATATTTTTACTTGCTTTCATAAAATACAAAAAGAATCATCCCTCACCTCTAGAACTAGTTAGATTAAATTCAATCCTAGCGAACACTATTCCCTATGGAGAACGATCAATCCCTCGGTACTTGCCACCTCACTATACTACATCGGTCAGGTACACTACCTGGTGGGGATTGTAAGCTTCTCAAGATCCCTTGAGAAGTAAAACTTTTGTGTAGACTACAATCCAGCACATCAAAGTTTTTGGCGCCGTTGTCGGGGAGTAATTATTATTTAGGTTGAATTTTATCTTTATTAGGTCTATTCACTAGATTCCTTTCTAGTGAGTTTTTTTTTTTTTTTTTTTTTTTTTTTTTTTTTTTTTTTTTTTAGGTCTTATTTAGTCTATCTTATTTCTTGGTTTCTTTGTTCGTAGCCATTACCATCCGCCATCATGGAAGGTGGTAATATCTTTGATCTCATCAACCCACCACAATAAGACCCACCACAACCAAACCAAACTCCTAGAGCCCACAATTTAGGAGAATACTCCTGACCTAGCCACCAAGGCTATCGAAATACCATTGAGCTCACTCAAGGAGCCAATGTGTCTCCCTTGCGATCCGACACCATCCGGTTGGTGCAAAGCGGATGTGCATTCTATGGAATTCGATCCGAAGATCCAAACCAACATCTCAAGGATTTCCTTAAAATCGTAGATTCCATAGACCTGGATGTTGGCACTCGAGAGACGACCCTATTGCGTCTCTTCCAATTCTCTCTACGTGACCAAGCTAGTCATTGGCTTGAGCATTTACCCGCCGGTTCCATTACATCTTGGGAGGATCTCACTTTTCATTTCCTTGCTCAATTTTTTCTACCAGGAAGAACCACCAAGTTAAGGAATGACATATTGATGTTCCAACAACATCAAGATGAAACTCTTTACGAAGCATAGACTTGTTTCAAGGACTTGCTTCAAAAAGTCCCTCATCACGACATAGATCTTTGGCTCCAAGTCCAAATCTTCTATGACCATATCAATCTACCCACAAGGCGAACCATTGACCAAACGGCCGGTTGTAAGCTACGTGATTGAAGTGCGGAAGAATCATGGGAACTCATAGAAGATCTTGCCCTCTATGACAACGAAGGTTGGAATGATCCCCGTGATTTGAACAAAACGGTCAAGGCAATATCTTTGCCTTCAAATAATTCAAATCATGGAACTTGAAGACCAAGTCAAGTTTATCATGAAATCCTGCGAAGCTCCTAAACCTTCAAGCCAAGTGAACAAAATCACTTCTTTATGTGAATATTGTAGTGGTCCCTACCACACTCGTAATTGCATGGAACTCCCCGAACAAGGTTTTGCGGACTACGCATCCTCGCGTATCGACGGAGCAAGATACAAGTGGTACACTTTCAAACCCGAGCCATTCATACAACCCCTCTTGGAAAAATCACCCAAACTTTAGGTGGAAACAAAACCAAAGCACTCCTCAAAACAATTCTTCCAATCCACCTAATCGTTTTCAGTCAAACGGTTCATCCTCGAACTGTACTTTCAACAAAAATCCTTCCAAAAACTATGGTAGTACCAATAATCATGAAGGATTGATGTCTAATTTTATGGCATCTCAAGAAGCCCGCATAGCTAGGTTTGAAGCCGAATTCAACCAACAACAAACGGAGATGACCAATGAAATTGACAATTTGTTGAAGGCTCTCAACAACCAAGTGTTGACACCGCCAAATAAGGATGCTAGGAACACAAGTAGAGGAACCCAAACTAAGGACCCCTCAACATCCAAACATGTCCACTTTGTCAATGTTGTCACTATCACGCCAAACGATAAGGATAGGGAAGAGAATGATAGGGATAGGACTGAAGTTGAAAATGAACCTAAGAATGAAGTTAAGGAAGTTGAGGAGGATAAGGAGAAAGAAGTGGAGGATATAGAAGACTACTTTTATAAGTTACCAACTAAGGAAGAACGTGCATACCATAGGGACTTATTCGATGACCCCGAGACACCATACTTCTTAGGATCACCAATGATCAAAGCAGGCAATCCATCCAATATCAACATACCATGCAACATTGGGCATGTGCATGTATGGAAAGCTTACATCGATCTTAAATCTCCTATAAACATTATGACTAGGATCCATTACAATTTGATAATGAAAAAGCAACTTGGACCTAGGATATTTCCTAACATATGTAATATGAGTAACTTTGTGGGAAGAGTTAAGGGATTGCATGTCTTAGTTGGAAACTTCACATATGTTATTGATTTCGTGATTGTAGAAGATATTCGTCCGGTAATAGATAATTGCTTAGCTCAAGTAGTATTTGGGAAGCCATTTGTTGAAGTCTCTAAAATGAATTATGACCCATCTATAGGGATAGTTAGGTTCAAGGAGGAGACCGATGAGATAGCCTACCAAATGCCTTATAAGATAGAGCAATACCGACTTTTATCGGACCTTGAGAAGGAGCATAAGCAAGCGGTCTATTATAGGAATGATGAGGATATACATTGTCCCCAGTTAGACAAGACAACAATCAAGTGCAATTGTAATCTCTAAGGGATCTTCATTTACCCCCCTACACTTAAGCTGAACATTGTCCCTAATGTTCGATTGAAAGAAAGTAAAAGTAAGGAAAATGAAAGAATGAAACAAATGTTGGGTACGCTTGAAGTGACGATCGTTATCGAGTCAATGAGTCTTGTAATAGGTTGCAATATTATGTTAGTACGTTAAAGTTTTAATATGTTTTATAATTATTCTTGCTTAGAATACATGTATTGTTAAAGTCTAAGGGCCATTAGTGATATTATGAGAAACATGTAAAATGCCCTAGACTAGGAGTATAAATACTTTTGTAACCTTTCATTTGAGAGTGGGTTGGTTCATTAGGAATAAGAAATTTCTCTTATTTCCTCTCTTGTTTCTCTCTCTCTCTAAGACATCTTTCTCTCTCTAAACATTTCTCTTATGTGTGAAAATACATAAAAGTCGGGACCCAACAATTGGTATCAGAGCCTAACAATGATCTAGGAGTGATTTGAGCTTGTGTGTTTCGAATTTTTTAAGCATCAACTCGAATTTTTGAAAAAAAAAATCACTTTTCTTGTTTTTCTCGGTCTTTAACACTTTTTTTATTACAAACTAGTGTTATAAACCTTTTCTAACAAGAAAGTTTCAATCTTTTTGAAGTTTCAAAGCTTAAAAATTTCAATTTTGGTTATTGTACTTGTTTTCTAAAACACAAAAAAAAAATTTCATAAAAATCATCAAGTTTGCAACTTTCTTCAAGTTTTGGTGTTTTTATAACTAGAAGTACAAGAATCTTGAAATACAAACTTCATTTGGGTGAGCTTTTTGCAAAATCAAAATTCTAGCAAACTTTATAGAACACAAAAAATTTTCATAAAAATCATCAAGTTTACAACTTTCTTTAAGTTTTGGTGTTTTTATAACTAGAAGTACAAGAATCTTGAAATACAAACTTCATTTGGGTGAGCTTTTTGCAAAATCAAAATTCTAGCAAACTTTCTAGAACACAAAAAAATTTCATAAAAATCATCAAGTTTGCAACTTTCTTTAAGTTTTGGTGTTTTTATAACTAGAAGTACAAGAATCTTGGAATACAAATTTCATTTGGGTGAGCTTTTTGCAAAATCAAAATTCTAGCAAACTTTCTAGAACACACTTGTACCATCTTTCTAAATTACAAAGTTTCGAGAACACCTTTGTACCAAGTTTCGATATTACACCTCGTTGATCCTTAAGTGCTACCGTTGCATACTCGGTGTTTCCCTTGCTTGTATAAGTGAGAAAACACTTCGACTCGTGGTATACTCTCTAAATTGTATAATTTAGAAAGTTTTGGTGCTAAGTTTCTAGAACACTGAAAAGTTTCTAAAACACTGAAAAGTTTCTAGAATACTGAAAAGTTTCTAAAACACTGAAAATTTTTGAGAACACTGAAAAGTTTCGAGAACACTGAAAAGTTTCTAAAACACTGAAAAGTTTCTAGAACACTGAAAAGTTTCTAAAACACTAAAAGTTTCTAGAACACTGAAAAGTTTCTAAAACACTGAAAATTTTTCTAGAACACCTTTTAGAAATTTTTTTTTTCTAGAACACTTTTAGAAATTTTTTTTTCTAGAAGTCTTTTAGAAAATCTTTTGGTGGACAAAGTTTCGAAAATTGTTGATGGATTAAAAGTTCGAAAATTGTTGGTGGATTAAATGTTCCGTCAAAATCATGGTTCTTACTTTTGAGTAGAATTAATCAAATTTTCAAAGCTTTTCTAAATTCTATTCAAAAGGACAAGTATTCCCTCTCGTAATCAAAACCTCAAAAAGTTATTTCACTTATTGAGGGGGAGTATTTGAAATGATCTTTGTTCAAAATGATTAGTTCTTGGTGAATCTCCCCATAAGACTCAAAAAGCATATTTTAATCAAAAGTTCATCAAAAACAACATCTTATATGCTATTTTTGAGAGGGAGAAAAGTAAAAGTGATTAAAATATGAATGTTTAAGGATGCTAAAAGTTCAATCTCGTGCGAGCTCGACTCAGAATTGACCCAGGAATTGATAAAACAAAAAGTTAGTAATCGAAAAGACTTATCCTCGACGGGTAATGACATCAAGTTAGTTACCAGAGCTGGTTGTCACCTAAAAGATGACAATGGAACTCTCTAACTAGCCATGTAAGAGTGTCTCGAAAAGGATTGGTCAAAGTAGATATGTACCGTTTCGAGAAACTTTCCGTGGACACGACCAGGCCGGGTAATAATTTCAAGCTAGTCTAACTAGTGATGTAAGCGTGTCTCGAATCGGTCGGGTACACTGAAAGTGGATCAATTCAAAAAGTGCTTGCTCCTCCCGCATGTGCAAATTTATTAAACACGTATGAGCACATGTGAAGGGGGAGCCCTTCAAAAGTAAACACAAAACTCTCAAAGTGTTAAAGAAAATGTTTGATAATCACAAACACTTTGAGAGATTTTTCTATCAAAAGTTTCATGGCTACTGTCGGATAATCATGGAGTCATAAGGTGATTAAGATAGGAAAAACCGTCCTATGATCCGCCAGAGCCGGAGGGATCTACCCAAGGACATCACCAATAGTTAAAATTAGAAGTCCTTAGGTATGATATGAAAAAAGGAGAAAAGAATGAAAGGGGAAAGAAGGAGTTGAAAAAAAAAAAAAAAAAAAAAAAAAAAAAGAATTGTTAGGAATCATCCTAACACGAAAATGGAACGACATTTACGGGATTACATTAGCTATCTTGTTAAGCCAAAACACATGGACTAGTTATGTAATATTGCAATAGTTTAGCTTGTGTTAGGCTTTATATACCCCTCCATACTTCCATGGAGGGGTGAGACTTTGTGTGTAACCTTTCATCTTTCTTATTTCAATAAAACACATAGTATTTCCCTTCTCTTTCTACTCTCTCTCTCTCTCTAACTATGGCTTTCATCTTCTTCCATTGTAACCGACCTCCCGAATCACATAATCAACATAAACATACGATCCTACAAGTGGCATCAGAGCCAAGGTTGCATATTTGTTGATTTTGTGGTGTCATCTTGTCAAAAGTGATGATCTTTAAATTGTTTTCACCACCCTTTAACTGTTGTTACTATTTTTTTTGGTTTAATAGTTTATTGATTCATCATGTATCCAAAATAGTCAAATAGTCCAAAAATGATCCAACTTTCATTATCAGTTTAACATGTATGTTGTGTTGTTCTCTTTGTCCAAATATTATTTCGTACATGTTAAACATTATTCCTTTTGTGACTTTTTTGTACCATCCTGTGATGATTTGTGGTCAAAAAGGATAAGAATATGCATATAAAGTTGTCATCTTTTCTGGGTTATGGTCATTTATATGGTCAGAAACTGGTCAAAAAGGTCGAATCTGTGGTCAAAAATTCATCGGAAACTGCTAAAAGGCTCATCGGAATCTGGAAATGGTCGCCGGAATCTAATCGGAATTTCTTGTATAAGAAATTCTCGATATGTACCTGTTTTCGAGAACACTAGTAGTTGTCGTTGTCGAGAACCCAATACCCTAAACTGTCGAAATCACAATCTCGAAAACAGGGTTCTCGATAACAATAAACTGTGTTCTCGATAACCGTAACTCATGTTCTCGATAACACGTGTTCTCGATAAAATCATGTTCTCGATAAGTGTTCTCGATAAGTAATTTCTCTATAAGTTGCAAATTATCGAAAAGATACTTTTCGAAAAGCGGCCAAAATGAAGAAAGGAGATGAAGAAGAATGTTGACCAAAGGCCAAAACCAACATACCACGACTCTCGTTGACTTCAGGTCTCAACATCATCAGTCTAACGCAAATCCAACTTCACTAATCCTATAAACCCATAGACTTGCAAACTATATCCCACCACTTCAACCAACAAGTTACAACAACAATTTAATCCACTCGTAACATATAAGTTTAAACAATTATATAATCTCAGTCATGTCTTTTTGTGTGGCAATAAACACTATCAGCCTTCAAAATTCAATAATCACAAAAGACAATTCATCACTGATCATTGTCGAAGACCAGCTTCAATTAATATTCGAATATAAAAGAAAGTTTTATAACAAATCTGTTATAAACTCTCTTTGACTCGGTTCAGAGACAATCATCAAAACACAAAACAATACACCTACCAGTGACCCATGAGAGGATCTTGAAGCCTTTTCAATTGATTTCTTTGTCCGAATTAAGCAGCACATGAAGACAATGGTTGGGTTAGGTTGCGTCTTGTGTTTGTATCATTCGATTATCAAAGATGATGGTGAGATGATGAGATTAGAAGATGTAGTCGGTTTCATGTGGAGAATAGGTGAGAGAAGGAGATAGGGGTGCAGGAGTATACAAAGTGTGTTAGGGTTACAACTATCCTAAATATTAGGATATAACTATATTGGATCGGGTCTAAGGTGGTCCGGATATTTCAGTTATCATTGGTTTTGGGCTACTATTGGATTGATCCACGAATGGTTATATGTTGGGCGGACATGCATTGTTAATGAACTGGACCTGTTAATTGGTCAATTGAGCTGCGAAAATTTTTCAATGTAATGACTGAAATTTTATCATTCATTATATATACATTGTTAATTTTTGGTATTGTATTTGGCAAGAAAGAGTGGTATTTTGATCGCTACATATGTTCATGGGGATACGGATACATTTTTGACAAGATTGGGAACCATTATCAAGATTCATTTAAACCTTCAAACGGCTAGTTTTGGTCTTTTAACCGCAAGATGTGATTACGGCGTTAATTCATTATTACTTATTTGAGGTTGAAGTGGAATTTCATAGGTACGTGTACTTAGTATTTTGAAGATATCGGGGTTGGTTGGATGCATGATTCTTTGAGATCCTTGTTCGAGCTTTTATCTGTACAAATGACAAAGACTTGAGTTGTCTAGTTATACCTGATGTAAGGAGTTACGTTGTTGTGCTCACAGTGTATAGCTATCACTTTAAAGGAGTTACATTGTAGTGCTCAAGTGTCACCAAATGATGTGGATGATTCAAGAGACGTTCATATACATTTAAGGAAGGTTGGATGGGTATATGATTCTACCTCTATTGAAATTCTCAGTATTGGTTCTTAGTCATACATTAGTGCAAGTTTAAGTCACAAATTCAGGTTACTTTACTTCGTTCTCAAGTTCATAATATTGGGTTTTCTCCATCAGTAGTCACTACAAAAAGCCGTCAGAATGATAATGGGGTCGATAAAGAGTTAGTTGAGAGGAGTATCAAAGAGTAGAGATGTTTATCAGCAGTTGATTCTCACGGGCTATTTATGATACTTCACACGTAATCGGTTAGTTAGACATATAGGGTTACGCTGCCTCCGTTTCCATCGTAAACATAGTGTGTATGCTTCCGATTTCGCGAAGACATCGTGGGGGAAGAGAGAGTGGGTGTTCTTTACTTTCTTTGACTTTTCTTAACTTCTTTGCGAAAACACTCATTTTCAACGAGGTTCTGCAATTAGGGGGAAGAAATGTGCACATCAGGGATGCATAATAGACTCACATGATCGAGCTTACAATTTTATTACTACCGGAGAGACGTCCGCAGAGATGATCAGTGGTTTAATTTTGTGATTTTGGTGTAATCGTTTCAACTCTCGCGGGTTGTAAAATGTGAAGTTGCCAGCATATGTGAGAAGATCTTGCTGATTTCTTGTATGTTACCCCTGAACGGAGCTTCTGTATTGAGCATAACTGTGATTAGTGACTAGTCAGATTTTCTTGGTGTGGTTTACGATGTTATCTACAAATTCCGCGCGTACTGAAAACTTCAAAAGTTAGAAGACATGTGGACTACATCAAAGTTTCAAATCTGCTGAAGACGGTTGTCAGTTTGGGGGGAAGCTGATTCAGAAACTTCGCCAAAAAGAAGTTTATGAAGAAGCCGCTAAAGACATGCAACATGAATTGGGGGGAAGTTAATCCATTTCATGCATATTACATCATTTTTCCTACAAGTGAAGAAAAAGTTCTCAAGCCAAGGTACAAGATGAAGACAAAGAGCATCAAATGTAGTCATCCTCAACACTTGAAGAGCCGATGAAGACCTTTCTTTATTTGTATTTGTACTTGTAGGAAATGTTGTAAGTAATCCCTTATGTCGCCCCATTTGGGGAAGATTGTTAGGAATCATCCTAACACGAAAATGGAACGACATTTACGGGATTACATTAGCTATCCTGTTAAGCCAAAACACATGGACTAGTTATGTAATATTGCAATAGTTTAGCTTGTGTTAGGCTTTATATACCCCTCCATACTTCCATGGAGGGGTGAGACTTTGTGTGTAACCTTTCATCTTTCTTATTTCAATAAAACACATACTATTTCCCTTCTCTCTCTACTCTCTCTCTCTAACTATGGCTTTTATCTTCTTCCATTGTAACCGACCTCCCGAATCACATAATCAACATAAACATACTATCCTACAACAAATACTCCCCTGATTCGTTCGTTGTATATGATGTAGTAACATGGTTAAATCCTCCTCCAAGAAAATGTGAAAACTTCATGATTAAAGCAGTGCTAAAAGCTTGATTATCCATGTACATCTTCTTGTCTAATATAACCTGTTAATTAGTTGAAAACAAACAAACAAGAAAACCTCGCGTAAAATCGGCGATAAATCTACATAAAATGAAATCCTAGAAAGCAAGTAAAGATATAATGCTTATGGAATGAATGTCTGCAGATTCCTGGAGTTTATAAAATATAGATTTCAAAAAACTTTACAATTCCGGCAGAAAAACAAAACCTGCAAAATTTCCAGAAAATTATACCCGACGTCGTCAAATGATGCCTAACGCTGTCATAATTGATATGACAAAATTCTTGTACTTTGTTTCCGAAAAATTTATAAAAAACCCTATGTTCTAATTCCTGGAATCCTGCAAAACAATCATTATGACTCGATACAAGCATTGGACTCAAACAAATACTAATATGTATGTTTATATCTCATTGTTATCGTTCATGTTCAATCCGTTCTTAAAAACAAATTTAGATTTCCCTTACACATATCTTTTGCAAAATACCTTTATATGTAATCAAGTCAAAGTTAAAAACAAAATAAAGCATTTTCACATAATGTTTGATACATGAACAATAAGCAATGAAAACAAAACAAACATATGGAAGCAAATAAAATCAAATAAACAAACAAACAAACAAATAAAGCTTGGGTTGCCTCCCAAGAAGCGTTTTTCTTTATTAGTGAGTCTTATAGCTAGACTCAAAGTCACGCCCTATTACCTGACTCCATCGTTAGTCACGTTCTCTAGGTTATCCTCGGGTTTGGTTTTGTATTCCGGACCTAGTTGCAAGCATTCTTTGTAGAAACCAAGTATTTTCTTCATTACGTGGTCTATTCCTCTATATAATAGACCGCTTGCTTATGCTCCTTCTCAAGGTCTGATAGAAATCGGTATTGCTCTGTCTTATAAGGCATTTGGTAGGCTATCTCATCGGTCTCCTCCTTGATCCTAACTATCCCTAGAGATGGGTCATAATTCATTTTAGAGACTTCAACAAATGGCTTCCCAAACACTACTTGAGCTAAGCAATTATCGATTACCGAACGAATATCTTCTACAATCACGACATCGGTAACATATGTGAAGTTTCCAACTAAGACATGCAATCCCTTAACTCTTCCCACAAAGTTACTCATCCTACATATGTTAGGAAATATCCTAGGTCCAAGTTGCTTTTTCATTATCCAACTGTAATAGATCCTAGTCATAATGTATATGGGAGATTTAAGATCAATGTAAGCTTTCCATACATGCATATGCCCAATGTTGCATGGTATGTTGATATTGGATGGATTGCCCGCTTTGATTATTGGTGATCCTAGGAAGTATGGTGTCTAGGGGTCATCGAATAAATCCCTATGGTATGCACGTTATTCCTTAGTTGGTAACCTATCAAAGTAGTCTTCTACATCCTCCACTTCTTTCTCCTTATCCTCATCAACTTCCTTAACTTCATTCTTAGGTTCATTTTCAACTTCAGTCCTATCCCTATCATTCTCTTCTCTATCCTTATCGATTGGCTTGATAGTGACAACATTGACAAAGCGGACATGTTTGGTTTTTGAAGGGTCCTTAGTTTGGGTTTCGCTACTTGTGTTCTTAGCGTCCTTATTTGGCGGTGTCAACACTTGGTTGTTGAGAGCCTTCAACAAATTGTCAATTTTATTGGTCATCTCTGTTTGTTGTTGGTTGAATTCGGCTTCAAACCTAGCTATGCTGGCTTCTTGAGATGCCATAAAATTGGACATCAATCCTTTAAGATTATTGACTCCTCCTAAACCAACCAGTCAACCGGGTGCGGTTGATAAGCCCACCTAGGAGGGAGATTCAAGTATTAAAATCCTTGGAAGTACAGGGAAATCCCCGGGTCGTTAAGTCCCAACGAGATTGAAATTGTATTTGTAAACGTTTTTGGGAATGAATGGTACTAAGGACAGTAACCAAAGATGAACTGGGTTTGATTTACACTACTGATATTAGTTGGATAACAGTATATAACAAGCACAGTAAACAGATATGTGTACACGTAAGCAAATTGCAAATCAGAAATGCTTACAGACAGAGAAAAAGGTGAGTTTTAAACAATTTACAACTACAAGGGGTGCAAATGAAAATTTTACAAACTTAATATTAAAAGAAAATTTAATTAAAAAGGAAATTATTTTTTTGATTATTTTAGTATTTAATATTTAATTATTTAAATAAAAACTATTTAATATATAATTAAAACTAATTAACTTATAACGCTTTATACTACAAATTTTAACTAGAAGATTGCAAAATTAATTTTTAAAATTCTAAAATGACTTAAAATATATTTAGAAACTAAAAATACATATTTTTGTCTTTTTGTGGATTTTATATAAATTAAATACTAATTATATTAATTAAACTAATTAAAATAATTTAAATTACTAAAAATAGCAAAATGTCTTAGAAAATTCTAAGAAAATTTATAAAACTAATTAACTATCACAGGAATCCTTAAAAATTATAAAAAGTTTATAAAATTTATATTTAGACTATTTTACTAATTAATTACTTATTTATTAATTAAAATCTAATTAACTAAATTAATTAAGAAAAATAGGAAAAAACAGTAGTAATTAAGAAACTATTTTCTAAAAATACTTAATGATTTATAAAACCTAGAAAATTTATAAAAAGGTACTGTTGTTAAATAAAAACTAATAAAACTATTTAATTAACTAATATTACTTAATTATTAATCATACTAATATTAATTTTAATAAATACTAAATTAAAAGAGAAAAATCTAGAAAAATTACTGAATATACTTTAATATAAAAGAAAATTTTAAAAAATATAAAAATGACGAAATGCTTAATAATAAGCTGAAAATAAAAATTAAATAGATAAATCCTATTAAATAGAAGCTATCAATAATTTTAAAGTTGGTTTTTCTGGATTTTTCTTTTTGACAACTGATTATTCACTTCAAACAAACAACTTTTATGAAGGGACTTGTGTTGTAGCTTAATAATAAGCTGTGTGCACCCCCAAGTGCTTAACAGTGTGTATTTTAGCTTATTAGGACTTGTAGATTTTTGAAAAAGCTGTGTTTAAGCTACCAATAGATCAAATAAGCTAAGACAGATGATACACACTTGGAATGAGCAATGAGAATCCAAAATAAGCACAAGAATAAGCTGTTGAAGCCAAATAAGCACTTAACAAAATAAAAGACCAAAATAGGCCTTGAACTAGGGTCTTTGGACTACTGTGGGGTCCACAAATGCAAATGGAAGTCCAATTTGAGACCTGACCTTCAAAGGTGAACTGGTTAACTTTAAATTAAGCCAATAAGCTGGGCTTATTTCTTATTTTTGAGCACTGAGTGAAGCCTTGAAATTGGGTGCAAAGTCTGAGTGCTCAGGCTTTTGGTTGTGTGGTCAGGCACAAAGGTGGGTCAAATAAGCTATGCTCTAATAAGCTAGGGTCCAAACTAAGCCTAGGTCTAAATAGATGGGCTAATAAGCTCTCTGAAAAGCAAAAGAGCCAGGAATGGGGTCCACTAATGAGCCCTTGAGTGGCTTATGAAAAAGGGCTATGTATACTGAGTGTTCAGTATACACTGTCAAAGTGGTCAAAAAAAAAGCTATGAGCAGCCCTACCTAATAAGCTACAAAGTAAAAAACAAGCTATGATCTTGAAAGATCAGCTGATTGGCTTTCCAAAAAGCCAAGGTTCTTATGGTGGGGCCCACAGGTGAGTACAGGGGAGTCCTTGAAAAAATGGACAAAACCTGAGGCACAGGGCATGTACTTTCCCTGCAGCTTCAAATTAGCTTTTGCACAAGCTTAAATAAAAATCACAAAAATAAACTGATGATAGGTTTTGAAAGTTAAGCTGATAAATTATGACTTGTGAAAAGCTCAGGGTCCAAGTCTAAGTACAAAAATCAAAACAAATCTCCCAATTTTTGGATTTCTGCCAAAGCATACAATTTTGACTTTTTGAATAACCTTGAAACTTTGACTTTTGTGAGTTTTGATCTAGATTTTATGACTGATTATGGTTATACAAGCTATATTAAGACTAAATTAAGCTTTATTACCAACTTGTGAGTGGAAATGGGGCATAAGCCACTCAAAATTCAACACAGACAGATGATTAGGCCAAATTATTGTTGATTTTGACTTTTTGATGAACAAGGCTTGGTTTTTATTGTTGTTCTGAGTGATTAGGTCCTAAAGTGACTTGTGAGATCCAAAAGAAGCAAAAAATGACACCCTGAACACAGGGACCAAGTAAATCCAAACAACCTATAATATCACTTGATTTTTGGTTTAAATATCAAATAGGAACCTGAGACTTTGAGAGTGATTCTGATTTACTTATTATTGTCTCATGAGCTTATTAGGACACAGAAACAAGGTGTACAAGTTCAAATGGTCAAGAAGCCAAGTTATACTAATTTTGACAGTCCAAATAAGTATTTAAGCACAAAGGTGTTTCACTGAACCAAGTCTTGTTTCTAGGCTAAATTGTGACCAAATAACAACTAATAAGCAGTGATAAGCACAAATAAGTAGATAATAAGTAGTGGAACAGTGATATGGAAATTTTGAGTATAAAACTTACAAGACGCAATCCTACTAAAACATGAACCAAGGACCAAGATACCACACCTATAGGTTCTCCACAGAACCACTAACCTATACCCATCCAGAATTCACTATGCTCCAGCCATTATCACCATTAAACCTGCAACTTTGACTTTTCTTGACTTTTTTGTATTTTTGATTTTTATAGCTAACTTGTTTTTTAAGGGTTACTAATAGCTTTTAAGAGCTATATGGGAGCTTATATGAGCTTAAGAGTCTCTAAACCATTACCAAGAACCAACAGAACTTTAAATTTGGAAATGCAAATCTAAAAGTGCAATTATGAGAATAAAAACTTGAAAGCTTCACTTTGATTGATTGAAATCAGTTGAAACACTCAGGAAATGTGATTACAAGCTTTTAAATCAAAGGATTACAACTAATTTGAAAATTACAATGAAAATGACACTATTTAAACTAAAATTAACTACTCCTTCTTCCTTGTTGCTTCCTTCCTTTTATAGCTGAGGATTAGGGTTCCTGGAAGCCTTCTGAGCATATCCCATCAATAAAATGGACCATTGGATGTGCAGAATCAATCCTAGCCTTAAACGTTGTTTTGGCGGGAAAATTGGTTTGATACCAATTGGGGCCTATTGCTTGTGGAATTGGGATTGCATTAATTGTGGGTGGCTTTTAGTGATTAGAGATGGTGGATTGGGCGATGGAAGCAAGTGGAGGAGGGGGTGGAGGTGACTGATGTGCAGGGCAAGTTGGGGAGGGAAAGAAAGGGTGATGGTTTGACTTTGTTTCACCCTGGGATTATTTAGAACGGTTTTTAGGGTAAATTGGGCTTGCGGTTAGGCTTTGGGGTTAAGGACTAGATCAGGGGTTAGGGTGTTGGGTTGGTTTGGTTGTGGATGGGATTGGTTTGGATGGGTATTAGTAAAATGGTCCGTTTGGTTTGTAATTTACCACAAGGACTAATTGTGTAATTCCCTGATTTTTTAGGGGCTGGACTTGGCAAGTTTCCAAAGATATATAAGGGACTATTCTTGCCATACTTGAATAACCAAAGGACCATAATTCCCTTTTTCTACTTTTGAACCCCTAGGGACTAAATCTGCCAACTTTGTAAACTCCAGGGACCAAACATGTAATTTCACCAAACTTTTCACCCAAGGACCATATTTGCCATAGAAGAATAGAACAAGGACCAAAATTGATTTTTCTCAAAGTTTTTAAATCCCAGGGACGATATTTGACAATTTTGCAAAGTGTAGGGACTAAACTTGTAATTCCTCGAAACTTTACACCAAAGGACTAAATATGTTTATTTGTGGTTCCAAAAGGACCTTTGGTGACTTTTCCATGTTTTGAATAACCAGGGACTAGATTTGACAAGTTTTGAAACTTGAGGGACTGAAACTGCCAATTTTGCAAACTTTGTTCATATTTCATCTGTTTTTGATCATTTTGCATCTGAAACATATAAAACACAATTCTGGGATATTTTCAGTATTTTGATGCATATTTGAGTGTTTTTAGATATTTTGTAAGTTCAAATAAGGCAAAAATGATGAGTATTTACACACTCATCAATCCCCCACACTAAAATATTGCTAGTCCCTAGCAATCTTTTATGAAAACTTAATGGATTTGATGTCTCTTTACCAAAAGCCATTACTTCTGGAGTAGCCAAATGTTTTAGTTCAAGTAAGAACTATGGTACACTGATAACCATATGATTTTGAATAAATCATAAGCTGTCAACGGATTTGATTTGTCTTTACCAAAAGCCGTTTGCTTCTGGACTAGCCAACTCTTTAATGGAATACAATCTTCATCTTGGTGAGTTGATTACCAATTATGGATTTGCACTGCCTTTACCACAAGCCATAATCTTGTGAGCTAGTCAACTCTTTTATTTTTTTAGGATATGATGAGTTGAATATCATACAATTTTTGGCAAATTGTCAGCCATCAATGGTTTTGAGATATCTTTACCAAGAGCCGTTTGCTCCTGGATTAGCCAGTCCTTTTGTGGCTTTAGACAAGGTGGACTGATAACCAAAATTTTTTTTGAAAATAAAGTGATTTTTTTTTAAAAAATTTTGGCAAAAAAAAAAAAGGGGGTACTAGAAGGTATAATGTGATTAAATTCGCTAGAATTTCCCCCTACACTTAGAATTGAATATTGTCCTCAATATTCAAAGTCCCGGCTATTATGACGACTCTTTGAACGTAAAAAGGCAATATTACAAGCTAAATGTGGAAATAACATTTTTCACTTTATTTATATGGATATATACCTACACATTTTTTTTAGATATATACATGGTGAACCATAGCATGGGTAACTTCCCCCACACATAGGGTGAAAACCCCGTATACATGCTACTGTTTTTGTTTATCGAGTCGCTAGCTTGACTCGATCCCCGAATTCATTGGTTCGTGGGGAAAGTTTGGAGATCCGGGACAACCATTGGTGGTACGTCCCCTCCAAAGTAGTGTTTTAACCGATGGCCATTCACTTTGAAGTTGGAACCGTCAGGTTAAGATAACTCAACAGTTCCATATGGAAACACTTTTGTTACAGTGAATTGCCCAGACCAGTGGGTTTTAAGCTTTCCTGACAATATCTTCAATCTTGAATTGAAGAGAAGGACTCTATCACCGATGTTGAAAACACGGTTCTTAATTTTTGAGTCGTGGATCTTCTTGGTTTTTTCCTTGTAAATCAAAGAATTCTCATAAGCTTGATCACGAAGTTCGTTTAATTCGTTTAGTTGAACTTTGCGGTGATCACCCGCTGTCTGAAGGTTGAAATTTGCATGTTTTAAGGCCCAGTAGGCCTTATGCTCTAATTCGATCGGAAGGTGACATGCTTTCCCATACACCAGCTTATATGGAGTACACCCGATGGGTGTTTTGTAAGCAGTGCGGAAAGCCCATAGTGCATCATCCAGCTTATCCAACCAAGAGGCATGGTTTTCACCCACCGTCCTCTCCAGAATTCTCTTAATACCCCGATTCGAGACCTCCACCTGCCCACTTGTTTGTGGGTGATATGCTGTAGAAAGACGGTGAGTTACACCATATTTCAGTATCACTCTTGCAAATTTTTCATTGCAGAAATGTGTGCCACGATCACTGATAATGGCACGAGGAGTCCTGAATCTGGCAAAGAGAGACTTCAAAAATTTAACGACTACTCGGGCATCATTGGTGGGTAAAGCTCTTGCTTCAACCCATTTTGACAGATAGTCGACAGCCATAAGTATGTATTTATTCCCTCGTGAAGACGGGAATGGCCCCATAAAGTCAATGCCCCACATATCAAATATTTCGCAGACTTGGATGGCGTTTTGTGGCATCTCATTCTTTTTGGAAATATTTCCATGACGCTGGCAAGCCTCACAGGTTTTGATATGTTCATGGGCGTCTTTATAGATTGTGGGCCAAAAGAATCCTGAATCAAACACCTTCTTGGCGGTGTAGTTTGGGTTATGATGTCCCCCCGTGGGTCCATCATGACAAGCTTTAAGAATTTCCATGGCTTCTTGGCCATGGACACATCATCGGATGACTTGATCCGCACAGATTTTGAATAAGTAGGGGTCGTCCCAGAAGTAGTGCTTAACATCTTTAAAGAATTTTCTCTTTTGTTGGGACAACATCCCTTTCACAACGAAATTACCCGCATGGTAATTTGCAAAATCGGCAAACCATGGGGTAGTGGTATCATCCCGGGTAGAGATTAAATTGAGTGTCTCCAGAGGAAAGGTTTCATTAATTTCCTTTTTCTCGAGAACATCCTGATGAGGGTTCTCTAACCGGGATAAGTGATCAGCTGCAAGGTTTTCTGCTCCTTTTTTGTCTCGTATAATTATATCGAATTCCTGTAGGAGCAAGCCCCAACAGAGCAGTCTTGGCTTTGCGTCCTGTTTAGCAAACATGTATTTCAAAGACTAGTGGTCCGTATACACCACGCATTTGGTCAGGATCAAGTAAGGCCTAAATTTCTCAAAGGCATATACCACAGCTAATAATTCTTTTTCTGTTGTGGTATAGTGCGTTTGAGCTTCGGTCATGGTCTTACTTGCGTAATGTATTTGTTGAAAATGTTTGGTTTTGCGTTGCCCCAGAACTGCACCAATAGCGAAGTCGCTAGCATCGCACATAAGTTCAAAGGGTAAGTCCCAGTTAGGGGCAACAAGAATCGGTGCCTCGGTAAGCCTTTTCTTTAAAGTAGAAAAAGCTTCAACGCACTCGGGGGAAAGATGAAAGGAGAGGCATGAGTTGAAAGAATTCCCGATGACTGAGAAGTCATCCATGAATACCTCCATGGTTTTCCCGATCATGTCGTGGAAAATAGCCATCATGCACCTCTGGAAAGTGCCCGGAGCGTTGCATAACCCAAAAGGCATGCGTCAGTAGGCAAATGTCCCGTAAGGGCATGTGAAGGTAGTCTTCTCTTGATCCTGTGGATCAATGGGAATCTGGAAATAACCCGAGAAGCCGTCGAGGAAGCAATAATACTCATTCCCCGCCAGTCTCTCGAGTATTTGATCCATAAAGGGCAGAGGAAAATGGTCCTTGCGGGTGGCTTCGTTTAGTTTTCTATAATTGATGCATACTCGCCACCCCAAAACAAACCGAGTTGGAATCAACTCGTTATCCTCATTTGGGACAACAGTTATGCCACCCTTTTTTGGAACACAATGTATGGGACTAACCCAAGGACGGTCAGATATTGGGTAAATCAATCCAGCGTCGAGAAGTTTGAGAACTTCTTGCTTGATAACTTCGTGGATATTTGGATTTACCCTTCTTTGATGCTGCACTGCAGGCTTAAAGTGATCCTCCATTAAGATTTTGTGTGTACAAAAATCTAGGTTAATACCCTTTATGTTAGAGAGCTTCCAAGTAATTGCTTGCTTGTGTGACTTTAAGACCTTAAGCAGAGCAGTTTTCTCCTCATCCTTTAAATCTTTTGCAATAATGACTGTAATTTATCATTACCTTCCAAGAATGCATATTCTAGATGAGGAGGCAGGTCCTTAAGTTCGACCTCGGGAAAATCATCAGTTTTCTCAACATATTTGATTTCCGCGTTATGAAGTTGTTGAGGTAGAACAGGAAGAGGAGAGGGATCTTTGTTTAATAATTTCTCAAGGAGAAAGATATCCCCCTCCGCGTCAATCTCTTGGTGATCAATTCCATCGGGAACCGAATCACTTTTGAGAAAGGCCTCTATTTCCTCAAGGACGAAATCACTTCCCTCAAACGGAGTGAGGGAAGGAGAAGAATTAGCAATTATGGGGTGAGAAGATGGAGTGGGATTGCCACTCGAAGAACTATCAGCGAATCCAAGGATTTCTTGAGCATACTCCTCATATGCAATGTCACTGACATCAATTCGGTTGACCGATTCAGCATCATAATTCGAGGAGTATCTCGAGGTTTGATCAAGGTTGAACGTTATCGCTTCAGTACCAACTCGTAACGTGATTTCCTCATCGAAAACGTCGATTAATGCACGACCTGTCCTTAAGAATCCTCTCCCAAGAATGAGAGGAACTCTTGGATCCGCATCGAAATCAACAACGACAAAGTCTGCCGGAAAATGGAACTTTCCCACTCTTACAAATACGTCCTCGGTAATACCGAGGGGACGTGAAATTGAACGGTTTGCAAGCTCAAGAGTCATGCATGTGGGAGTGAGTTCCTGAAGAGAGAGCTTTTTCCATACTGAGTGGGGCATTAAGTTATTGCTTGCACCAAGATCGGCCAAGGCAAAGCACTCAACCATCCTCGGGAAAATACATGGTATTAGAAATTTCCCGGGGTCTCCTAGCTTCTCGGGAAGCTGTTTCAACAGAACTGCAGAGCAGTTTTCATTGATTGGAGTTCGTGCCATCTCAAACAGTTTTTCTTTATTACTCAATAGGTTTTTGATTGTCGATGCGAATTTGGGCATTAAAAGAAGAGCATCCGCGAAACTAATATCAAAGTGTAGATCTTGAAAATTTTGGAAGAATTTTTCCATCTGATGATTAGCTTTTTCACGGAGATTCTGGTCATGCAATCGTGAGGGATATGGAATTGATGGTTTTGGGTTAGCTTTTGGATTTTCAACAGGACCTTCGGGAGTTTCAAACACGACTCTTTTAGGGGGAGTCGGGACTGGGACAACTGGAGGAGGGACGTCATTGGTACCTCCATTATTACCAGGAAGTACCACGTCCGTAGTATCCTCAGTTTCACATTCCTCTACCTGGACAGGAGAAGAGGTAGACGGAGCTGTGGGTCCTTTATAAGAAACTCCACTTCTTGTGGTGATCGTCTTTACATCGCCCCTCGGATTAGCGATCGTGTTGCTAGGTAATGTACCTGATCCCGAGGGTTGATCATTTAAAGACTTCTTCAATTCAGAGATTTGACTAACCAACAATTTGTTCATTTCATCCTGGGATTTCATAAATTTTTTTAATAACTCATCAGATGATGGTCCAGTTGGAACAATGGCTTGATTTTGATTAGGAAAATTTTGAGCCCGATTGTTCTAGAAATTCCCATGTTGCTGGTTGTTATTACCCTGGAAGTGATGTTGTTGTTGAAAATTACCCTGATGGTAATTGTTCTGACCCTGATTACGGTTATAATTCCCTTGGTTTTGATTTTGTTGAACCTGGTGTTGACCAGTGTTGAAATTCCCTTGGTTGTTAAAACCTTGGTTCATTCAGTTCTGGTTCTGATTCTGGTTAAAGTCATGGTTTCTATTTTGACCATTTTGGTTCTGGGACTGATTAAATCCCGGTGGTCCAATGTAGTTATTGGAACGATAGCTCAACCGATTTTGGTCCATTTGCGGTTGGTAAGAATTACCTCCCGCATTTGATGTACTAGATGTGTGTACAAGTTTTAAAATTTATAAACACGCTTATCTGATTAACTATTTAACACATACGAGCAAGTATACTCATCCGTTTTAGTAAAGGCGGGTAAGTCGAGATCGTCCCAAAGGATTTATGGATCAAAGTTTTTTAAAAATAAGTTTGTAAACAAGGGTTGTCAATCCTTATTATCCAAAATTTAAATATTCAAGAAACGATATAACTAAAACATATACTTGTGTGAAATGCCACAATCAATCAATTGGAGTATTCATGTTAAGCTTGGTGTAAACTTGTTATGATGCACAACTTTTATATGAATGACTAACAATCAATGGTGTTTATCATGTTAAACCATTACTAGAATTCAATCATCTAGTTACTTCCTTTCGGCCTAAGATAACTAGAATAATAATTCCATTAACACAATGTTGTTTAAAATCAATTCTTTACTTATGAATTCCTACGAATCCTTTCGGCCTAATTTCGTGATGAAATCTTCTCAAATCCATTTTAAAGAGTAAGCATGATGCTCGTCACACATCATATTCCATACTAATTCATGCACTAACTTTTTGGAATAAAAACATTTAGAAAACCCTTTCGGCCAATATTCCCCAAATATGTTTTTATCAACAAATTCAGAAAGATTAGATATTATCCCAACAAACTCATAAATTAAGAAGAGTTTTCATGCATCACCTTTTTAAAATAAAGAATACTCCATGACTAACTACATCATTCACACAAGTATAAACCAAATCACTCTATATCAATTATATTAAAACACAAGTAGTAAACAAAACATTCATTAAATTCAAAGTAACAAGTGTTCATTGTAAGTAACAAGATGTACCTAGCTTGAGAATTACAAGAACTAAAACCGTGGAACTATAGCAACCACACGCCTCCAATCGACTACCAAATAAAATAAACAACTCCACACACTTAACCAAACTATTGAGACTTTAAATCAAAGTTTCCCTAGACGTTTTTACTGCTTTAGCAACCTTTTGGGTGAGAAATATTAAGATAGTAATAACTTGGTGTAAGTTATTACTTAAGATTTTGTGGTACACTTTAGTTGCAAGCCTAGATGTCATTATATAGCCTCCAATCACTTAATTCTCAAGTAAAAACGTCCCCTAATAAGTTATTAGTGAGAAATGATCAGCCATCCATGATAATGAGGAGTAAAAACGTCAATAAATGCAATCTTGTAAAAACAGTCATCATCCAACCGATCGGTAATCGCTCCAACCGATCGGTTGGTTCTTCAGGTCAACTCCAACCTATTCGGTTGCGGGCTCCAACCAAACGGTTGGATTGAACCTGTATGCAATTTTTATCTTTTTCTTTATCGTTCTTCGTCGCATGCATTTTGTTCCACTTTGGTGCTAATTCCTTTCATAGAACTTGATATTATCTTGACATATGAACGTAGAAATCTTGAATCTATCAAATCCTTGAGTCCTTGTGTGATTCTTCACTCGTTTCCTTCTCGAAAATCTCAATTTATGCACCTTCACTTCATTTCTTCATCTTTTCATCACTTTTTCCTGTTTTTGGCTACATTTGCTTGTACAAACACTTTTCCATGATTAAGTAGCAAATACGTACAAATATGTCCAAATATGATGCATAAAACACACCTAAAAACATGTATAATTTACGTGTTATCAAATCCCCCACACTTGAGTTTTGCTCACCCTAGAGAAAGTCTAGAAGAAAAATAATCTCAATGGTACGATTTATTTATATTTTCAAAAATCTAACAATCACCCCTAAGGTTAATTGTTAATTTTTAATGCAAAAATTATATGGAGCATAAATAAGTGTAAAGCATGATAACATAACTAAGCACCTCACGAAAGATAATTTGAATTCACTCAACACTCAGAGGTAATTTGATTGGTAAACCACTCATTGCTCAGTCATGATTCATGTTTCTTACCATAAGCTTGTACAAGTATCAAAACAACAAAACAAAACATCAAAGAGGACTTTTATTGGGTTGTAACGTTAGGCTTCATGGGTTGTACCTGGCTAATGTTCAAACATCTCATACAAGAATCAAATAGATCACTGGCGCGTATTTTTTTAGTAAGTAATAACGGATGGTCACTAAAACATTCTCTAGATCGCTGGCGCGTCATTCGAATACCAAAAATACGGATGGTCACTAAAATTTTCTTGCACTTGATCTTTTCACAAAGCCAAAAAGGTAGGGATAAGGCATGGGAAATATTTATGAAATTGATTTTAAAAGAAAAATAAAGTCAAGTCTAAGTCCCATTGTTGTTAGTTACCAAACAAACCACAAACCCAAAAATGATTATAATTACGATCATTCTCCTCTTCAGACTTTCACATACCGATACATCGATTCACCATAATAATATTCTTCATTCTTAGCTCATTGACTAACAAAATATCACATAACTTTCCTTCTTCATCTCCATATATCACATAGCACATTGCTATAATTGTCATCTTATAGTTTAGATGACTTATTCATTCATTTTTTTTAATAGAATCATCTCCTCCACACTTCGCATAAGCATCACCACAAAAATACAAAACTAAAGGTGATCAATCTTCATCTTTGTTGGAATGGCACACACGAATGGTAAAGTGTGTAATAATCATAAAAAACAATCCATCACACTAAGCAACTAGCAACGCACCGTTTAGACTTTGACAAGGGTTAGGCTAAGGTGTAAGGTGTAAAATATTTTTATATTTTTCTGGATATAACAAAAGAAAAAGATTCGCTCGAAGGGTGTAACTAATGGTATCTAGCATTAAAGATGAATGCTAACAAATGGGTTCCAAATACGAGGATAACTAACCGATGTGGTTAGCAAAAATTTAATTTGTAAACGGAAGGCTATTTGGTGTAAATCCTAAGTTGCCTCTTATCATTTGAATATGTTTTACCACTCGAAAGTGATTTTAACCGTAATGCATAACAAGTACAAGTTCTAGAATCAACACAATCACCGGCACACTCATAGCAAAAATATATAGCATAAGAAATGCTTTATACAAAAAGGCTTAAATCCTCACAATTTAAGGTGAATACTATAACATGTACTAGTAAATGTCATCAATTCCGAAATGAATTTGCTCTAATAACTTTAATTAAGCTCCAAAAAATTTCAAATCCCCTTATTTTTTTACCATTAAAACATTTTATTACCATTAAAAATAACTTAAGTGTTCAAACAACTAGATTTTCAAGGGCGAACGAATCCTAGTTACTTGAATTCTCAACTAATCCTAAAAAAAATATAAAAATATAAAAATTAAAAATAAACCTATTTTTCCTATTTTCTTCCCTCCCCCACACTTAAGTTTTGCATTGTCCTCAATGTAATAAAAATAACTTCAAAGTAAAGGAAATGGGGAAATTTTAGTAAAATAGAAACTACCAGGGTAAAAATACGCGATATGCATATTTGATCACAACTAAGCAAATGAGTTCTCCGACTCCAAATATTGATCAACCATAAGCTTCCATAATGTCACCCCTGCAAAAACTGCAAACATATACCAAACAAACAAACAAGAACACAAACACAAATACTAAAAACAAACCAAATGTTAACAAAGTACATTATTAATCCTAAAAGAAAGAGTTATAGAGAGAAATAGAAATTATTCAACACACATAAATGTTTTTGAAATCAACCATAAACCACATGCAATCACTCGTCGTCATCGTCATCCATGTCGGAGCGAATAAACTCATCCTCGCTCTCCTCGCTTTCTTCCTCCTCTTCTTCTACTCGACGCTTCTTCTTGCCACCACCACGAGGCGATCCTCCAACATCAAAACTTGTTCCTCCAACATCTGTACCTCCCACATTTGGAACTCTACCATAAGCCGGATATGGTTCGGGAAATGGTGAATAACCAGGATAAGGGTATGGATACGGACTAGGATATGGCTCATAAGGAATTGGGTAGGGAGGAACATTAGGTGGCACATGAGGTGGTACCTCATAACTATTCTCTCGTGAAATGTGTTAGATCATCGGCATGGAATAATCATAGTTATAGTTTTGTCTCATCAACATCGAATCTCTCCACACATCCCTACTCTCTATATCGTTCAACTCACTATGCCAATCTCCCCACCCCGAATCAATACTACCTGGTGCATGTCCATAGATACCTCCCATGTGTTGTTGTGGTGGTTGTTGTTGAAATTGTTGTTGTGGCACCTCAATGTTAGGCTCAGTCCATTCTCCTAATATCTTGGTTCTTCTATTCAATGCCTCACCAAAATCTTTATCATCCCAAGTCTCACTCTCGATTGGCTCCGAACATTTAGCCAACTCTTCATCTAAAAAATAACCCAAATTTCTTGCCAAAACGGTCACATAATGACCTCCACAAATGTCACTCCTTTCCTTGATTCCCGGTGCTCTCCTAGAAAGATACTCGGCTATAATCCAAGCTGCATTGCCATTCTTGTCCTCTTCAAGCAATTTCATCACCCATAAATCCGGATTGATACACTTATCACAACCACCTGTCCTATGCAAAACTCCCCAAGTGATTAACTTTTGCAAAACCTTCAACAACGGATTCCTAATTCTAGATGCATTCTTCCTATTGCAACTTAGATCACCAATGCGATTCCAATACTCCAAAATACCTTCATACCTATGATGAAACCTTGTTAACCTCAAGAAATGTGTCGCAAACAACCTATGATTTATTTCATCTTGTTCGTACAAACCCAAATAAACTGCAAATTGTGGCAAAGTATAAGCATGCTCAACTCCACATAGTCTAAACCAAATGCAAACTTCCCTCGTCAGATCATAAACTTTACTTTCAAAATAGAACGTAGAAAAGAACTCTAGACACCACTCACGATAAACATCTTCATAAACGCTAAAAGCTCTTTCCCAAGAAAGATCCACAAATGTATCTCCATCCGCCGGATACACATAAGTCATTCTCATCATCTCCTTCAATTGATCCTCACATTCATATTCAGCAAACAAACTCCAATCAATGAGACGTGGTGGAGAAATTTTCCTACCTTGAAGCTTAGAAAGTCTTTCACGAAAGGCATGCTTCTCCTCGTTCTTCAAATTTCTGAATTTAAGATTGTCATTCCTTTCCTGTTGAAGATTGTACGTAACCTTACTCTTTGAATTCCTCAAAAGATATTTCGTGACAATCGGGTTAACCTTTACTCCACTCGAACTACCTGCTCCTTGACTCTAAAAATTACAAATTCATATTAGTATAAGATTATAAAAGCCAATGCTACACAAATTAGAAGTCAAAAAGCTGAAACGAAAAAATTTCAAAAATGTTAATGAGCCATCCAACCAATCGGTATCCCATCCAACCGATCGGTTGGATTTTTTGCAAAAATTCCAAATCCTAATTTCTCGTTTCCTATCACTTCCAATCCATTCCTACTTCATCCTAACCTGTTTTTGATCATCCATGGTAGTTTCTAATCATCAAAATCATCCTAATAACGATCCATATCATCTCCAAACACTCCCTTATTCCAACCCAAGAGCATCAATCCTTCAAATTAGTGTTCTAATCAACAATGCACTATCCTAACATCACTAATCAACAAGTATATAACATCTGGAAATCATTAATTGCAAGCAAACATGTTCTAAAATAAAAACCCAACTCAATTCGAATTTCAATTAATTAATTCTTCCTCAAGACTTAATCAATCAAACTAATTCTTTTTGCAATGACTTCCACTATCAATTACCCACTTATCCTCAAAAGATTATATCCTAATTCGCACTATAACAAAAATACCCAAATCTTGACCTAATTCAAATAATCCGAATTAAAACTTAATTAAAATAAATTGATGATGTTACTTACTTGTTTTGGAGCCATGGATGATATCCTAACTCTCTTGCAACCTCAAATAATCTCTATGTGATCGAATTTCTAGACCCCCAATTTGGTGTGTATGTGTGGGTGGTTTCTTGTGATTTTTGAAAAGTTGGGTTTATATATTCAATTCTAACCGTTCAGTTTTTGATCCATCCGTTTTGGATTGAATTTTTGCAAAACTCGAATTTTTCAAAACCTCAACACTTAGTTTACTTGATACAAGTAACTAATATGTTTACTTTAAACTAAAACCATTTTTGTATGTAAATTTTCCACCACACTACCAAAATTGGTCTATAACTACTAACTCTTAACAAAACTAAATACTAAATAACTCAACTAAAAACGTAAAACTCAAACTCTTATTAAGGCATAAACTTAACATAAAACATAACACCTAAATAGATAGATAGATAGTCTTAACCATAAAACTTAAAAATGAAAATGCATAAAAGTAAAATCAAACAAACTAGCACAAGAAGTTCTTTATTCTTGAAACTTGCTCCGCTTGCTCAATTAGCCTTGAAAATATTCATTCCTAAGAATGTCTTCACTTTGGTATTTTCCCGATATCTTCCGATTTGTCTTTTGTGTTTTGAACCTCCTAGCAAAGTTTCTTCCGCTTGGGCATACAATATCAAATTTGACATGGCATTCTCCATCTCCTTCTTCTTTCTTGTAGTTGCTAGGTCCATCGGGACCCCACTCCAAATTTTTAAGTTGAACCGGTAACGATCCAAGAAAATCTGTAAGTTTATTAAACACAAAAATATTTTTAAACGGGTTAAAGAAAGCCTCCATAGCTAGAGCTCTTTCCATTTCATCCTCTATATCAAAGAAACTAGGTGTCAAAGGCCCATACTTTGGCCTTCCCTCTTCATCTCTTCCAACTTCAAAACAACCAAAGTATTCCTCTTCTTCATCATCTATACTTTCTTTCCTTCCTTTTATTGGTTTAGGGTAATAAGTGTGCTTAAGAATTCCATCATTAATGGTCATGGTTCCATGCTCCATATCTATTATCGCCCCACATGTTCTTAAGAAAGGTCTCCCCAACAAAATTGGTAACTCCTTATCAATAGGAATGTTTAGCACAAGAGAATCACACAAAAATGCTTGGTAGCTAATTTGAACACGTACATTCTTAACTTCTCCCATAGCCTTTGCTTTCGAATTATCCGCCATTGTAAGGTTTGATTTATTAGGTTGTGGGTTACAAAGTCCTAACCTTTGGTACAACGGATAAGGCATCACACTCACACTTGACCCCGTGTCGGCCAACGCATACATTGGAGTAGTCCCGTTTACTTTAATTGGTAAAACAAAGTTTCCCGGGTCACTCATCTTCTTAGGAAGCCCATTTTCTACTATCCTCTCTCTCTAAACTTCATCAAATGTTGTATCTTCCAACCTTGACCTTGCCATCATGACCGAATCCAACTTCTTCCTATAAGTCATGTAATCATTCAAAACCTCACTAAACCGGTTTCTTCTCCATGAGTTCATGGATCTTCTCTTCTAAATTCTCCAATATTGCTTCTTTTTGTTCATTAGTTAACGGTTAGGTAACTTTTGGTGAATTTGGTGGTGTACTAGGTAGTCATGATGATGATGATGTGGAATTAGTTACTTTAGAGTTGGAGGGTTGGGTAAGTTTGTTTAGTGTTCCTTTCTTCCTATTCGCTTTTCTCATCTTACAAACCTCTTCCTTTCCTTCCTTTTTCTTTTCTATATCTTCACATAACTCTGCAATCATAACATTCACTTCTTTTTCTTCACCAAAATCAGTAATATTAATCCTTAACTCACTAAGTGCAAAGTCCACCGTACACTTGGTAGTCACAAGAAATTCCCTAATAAAAACAACCTCCAGTTCATCCGAATTGCAATAATCAAGAACAAAAAAGTCAACCTTAAAAATGTGTCAATGAATGTTCACTTTCACATCCTTAACCTTCTTCCTTCCGTAATCCTCATAATCTAACCTAACATAGCCAAGTTTGTCAAAAACATCTTCCGTTATGTAGTTGTCCCCATACTCCATATTAAGTTCCGCATCCCAAGCCTTGATCCCCTCTACCGCACAAGGTGTAGAATACCTCATGTGTGGAGCATCATACTTCTTAGAAGGAGCTCTTGTGAAAACAACTACCCTTTCCTTAGGTTCCTTAGGCAAACAAACATCATTCTCCCCAACTACTTCTCCATTTTCCAAATCCGCTTTCGCTTTCTCCAACATGCTTTCCAATTTCTCCAAAGAATCGCCCGAATCTTTGAACATATCCTCGAAATTCCTTAAATACTCCAAAATTTGACTCAAACTCTCCATTTCACTAAAGCAATTACTAACTATAACATAACCATCAATAAAACAACCAAATCATTAGCACTGGAGTTAGTCATGATAAAAAAAATAAAACTTAAAATGAAACAATACCTAATAAATTAACAAACTAAAACTATAAAAACACAAAAACAACTCAAAATAAAATTTTCAAAAAATAAAATCCGAGGCGAGAAACCGTTCGGTTTCTCATCCAACCGATCGGTTGGATCAAACACCAAAACTAACCGGATCGGTTACGGGTTGTAACCGATCGGTTTCTTTGAACTATTTTTTTTATTTTATTTTTTATATTTTAAAACTAAACTTTAAAAAAAATATATATTACTTTAATTCTAATAACTCAATTAAACTTAAACTATATTTGTTATATTATAAAATCTCAATTAATTAAAAATATAAAAGAAAACTTTAATTATTAAAAACTTTTCATTATCCTAACTTAAAATAACTACTTAATGTTATTAACTTAATTAACCATTTACTTAATACATTAATTACTAATCATAAAAACTAATTAAAACTTTCAATTAATGAAAATTAAATAAAACCATTAAAACAAATCATAACTAATTAACTACATTTTATAATTAGTCATTAAAACAATAAACATAAAATAAAAAAAAAAAAAATAAATAAATAAAAATCTTAAAAATTACCGAGCTAACCAACCGTTCGGTTGGAAATCCAACCGATCGGTTGGTAAAAAAAAACTTTTTTTTTTTTTTTTTTTTTACTTTTACTTTTTTACTTTTACCAATTTAAATTTTATGAAAAACAAACTAAAAACTAAGAAATCTAATTAAATCCCCGGCAGCGGCGCCAAAAACTTAATGTGCTAGATGTGTGTACAAGTTTTAAAATTTATAAACACGCTTATCCGATTAACTATTTAACACATACGAGCAAGTATACTCGTCCGTTTTAGTAAAGGTGGGTAAGTCGAGATCGTCCCAAGGGATTTATGGATCAAAGTTTTATAAAAATAAGTTTGTAAACAAGGGTTGTCAATCCTTATTATCTAAAATTTAAATATTCAAGAAACGATATAACTAAAACATATACTTGTGTGAAATGCCACAATCAATCAATTGGAGTATTCATGTTAAGTTTGGTGTAAACTTGTTATGATGCACAACTTTTATATGAATGACTAACAATCAATGGTGTTTATCATGTTAAACCATTACTAGAATTCAATCATCTAGTTACTTCCTTTCGGCCTAAGATAACTAGAATAATAATTCCATTAACACAATGTTGTTTAAAAGCAATTCTTTACTTATGAATTCCTACGAATCCTTTCGGCCTATTTTCGTGATGAAATCTTCTCAAATTCATTTTAAAGAGTAAACATGATGCTCGTCACACACCATATTCCTTACTAATTCGTGCACTAACTTTTTGGAATAAAAACATTTAGAAAACCCTTTCGGCCAATATTCCCCAAAGATGTTTTTATCAACAAATTAAGCAAGATTAGATATTATCCGAACAAACTCATAAATTAAGAAGAATTTTCATGCATCACCTTTTTAAAATAAAGAATACTCCATGACTAACTACATCATTTACACAAGTATAAACCAAATCACTCTATATCAATTATATTAAAACACAAGTAGTAAACAAAACATTCATTAAATTCAAAGTAACAAGTGTTCATTGTAAGTAACAAGATGTACCTAGCTTGAGAATTACAAGAACTAAAACCGTGGAACTATAGCAACCACACGCCTCCAATCGACTACCAAATACAATAAACAACTCCACACACTTAACCAAACTATTGAGACTTTAACTCAAAGTTTCCCTGGACGTTTTTACTGCTTTAGCAACCTTTTGGGTAAGAAATATTAAGATAGTAATAACTTGGTGTAAGTTATTACTTACGATTTTGTGGTACACTTTAGTTGCAAGCCTAGATGTCATTATATAGCCTCCAATCACTTAATTCTCAAGTAAAAGCGTCCCCTAAGAAGTTATTAGTGAGAAATGATCAGCCATCCATGATAATGAGGAGTAAAAACGTCAATAAATGCAATCTTGTAAAAACAGTCATCATCCAACCGATCGATTGGTTCTTCAGGTCAACTCCAACCGATTCGGTTGCGGGCTCCAACCGAACGGTTGGATTGAACCTGTATGCAATTTTTGTCTTTTTCTTTATCGTTCTTCGTCGCATGCATTTTCTTCCACTTTGGTGCTAATTCTTTCATAGAACTTGATATTATCTTGACATATGAACGTAGAAATCTTGAATCTATCAAATCCTTGAGTCCTTGTGTGATTCTTCACTCATTTCCTTCTCGAAAATCTCCATTTATGCACCTTCACTTCATTTCTTCATCTTTTCATCACTTTTTCCTGTTTTTGGATACATTTGCTTGTCCAAACACTTTTCCATGATTAAGTAGAAAATACGTAAAAATATGGCCAAATATGATGCATAAAATACACCTAAAAACATGTATAATTTACGTGTTATCAGCATTGTAGGAACCTTGAGTTGTGAATACGTTCTCATGGGCGAAGCCACCGGAGCCTAGGCATTCATGGTATGGGTGTGGACCACCACAGGTTTCACAACTGACAGTTTTAATCTGCTGATTGTGATTTGTCTGGTGAATTCAGAGAACCGCAGCAGACAAATCATCAAACTTTCTGGTAAGTGCAGCTATTTCATTATTTGCCGGAGTGACTGACTTACATGAGTCATTCCTCTCTGCAGAGGAGTCCCAAAAATTGTGATGGGCAGTCATGTTTTCGATTAAGTCATAACACTCTTCAGGGGTCTTTTTCATAAAGGTGCCCCCAGCAGCAGCATTGATGGTGTCACGATGACGAAGTGTCAAACCATTATAAAAAGTATCAATAATAGTGACAAGAAGCATGTTATGATTGGGACACCAATCAATGGCAAGTTTGTAGCATTCCCATACCACAAATAAGGACTCGTCGGGAAGCTGTCTGAAGTTACTAATATCATTTCTCAGCTTTGTAACCATGGATGGTGGAAAGTATTTAGCCAAGAATTTAGTAACCATCTCATCAAAGGTATGGATCGAATTCTTAGGAAGTCGATCGAACCAAGCAGTCGCATGATGAGTGAGAGAATATGGGAACAGGTATAAACGCAGGCCGTCTTCAGTGACGCCATTTTGTTTCATGCTTTGGGTGACGATTAAAAATTTATTGAGATGTTTGTTAGCATCGTCACCCGGCAAACCGTGGAACTGACACGAATTTTGGACTTGCTGTATCATGTTGTGTTTTAGTCCAAAATCCGTGTCTCCAATTGTAAGTGGTGCAATGGGTCCACCTCTCCCGTTCATGGTAGGTTGACATAGTTCCTCCATTGTTTGGGTGTCAGGAACTATCTCATCCTTGGGAGGATGTAGGGGTATGTCGTCCATTTTCAATGTGTGTTCTTCTTTAACAGTACATAACTCGGTTACGTTTCTATGACGATTACATCGTGATTGTGAATGAGTGCGCATGCACTAAAAACAATTTTTCAAAACAAGATCGAGGCAAAACTACAGTGAACTTAAACTAATAATCTCAGGTGAATGGCTTCTTTAGAAAAGGTACACCACTCACAAGGATATAATGTCAAGTTTTTATCTTATGTTTGGGAACTTATTATGTTCACACCCCCAGTTGGTAGGTGTTCTGCCTTGGTTTGCGGTGGTAATCTTTTATGTAATTATTCACAGTAAAAATGTTTTTGGCTTTTCGTGTATAAGTGAAAAAACTTTGGAAAATATTTTTGGAACTGATTCGTTAACCGAAATCGTTCCTTTAAGATTACTCGCAGGGTGGCGGAAGAGAATGAATGGATCTCTTTTCAGTTCGCAATTTAATGTCAGAACTTCCGTATTCCACCTGTGTAGGTTGTAATCTTAAAGTAAACGAAGTAATTTAACTTCACAGTTTGTTTTGTTGTTTATGATTTTTTTGGTGTTTTTAACACTTCAGGAAAAGTGTTAACAAACTTTTTCAGTTATGATTTTGATTTTCACAAAAATTTACAAAGTGATGGTATTTGTACAGGAGGGGTTTTGAAAACCACTAAACCTAAAAACGTTTTGAAACACACAACAACCACCCCGGCAGCGGCGCCAAATTTTGACTCCTCCTAAATCAACCAGTCAACCGGGTGCAGTTGATAGGCCCACCTAGGAGGGAGAGTCAAGTATTAAAATCCGTGGAAGTACAGGGAAATCCCCGGGTCGTTAAGTCCCAACGAGATTGAAATTGTATTTGTAAACGTTTTTTGGAATGAATGGTACTGAGGACAGTAACCAAAGATGAAGTGGGTTTGATTTACACTACTGATATTATTTGGATAACAGTATATAACAAGCACAGTAAACAGATATGTGTACACGTAAGCAAATTGCAAATCAGAAATACTTACAGACAGAGAAAAAGGTGAGTTTTAAACAATTTACAACTACAGGGGGTGCAAATGAAAATTTTACAAACTTAATATAAAAAGAAAATTTAATTAAAAAGAATTTTTTTGATTATTTTATTATTTAATATTTAATTATTTAAATAAAAACAATTTAATATATAATTAAAACTAATTAACTTAAAAAGCTTTATACTACAAATTTTAACTAGAAGATTGCAAAATTAATTTTTAAAATTCTAAAATGACTTAAAATAAATTAAGAAACTAAAAATACATATTTTTTTCTTTTTGTGGATTTTATATTAATTAAATATTAATTATATTAATTAAACTAATTAAACTAATTTAAATTAGTAAAAATAGCAAAATGTCTTAGAAAATTCTAAGAAAATTTATAAAACTAATTAACCATTACAAGAATCCTAAAAAATTATAAAAAGTTTATAAAAAATATATTTAGACTATTTTACTAATTAATTACTTATTTATTAATTAAAATCTAATTAACTAAATTAATTAAGAAAAATAGGAAAAGAACAGTAGTAATTAAGAAACTATTTTCTAAAAATACTTAATGATTTATAAAACCTAGAAAATTTATAAATAGGTACTGTTGTTAAATAAAAACTAATAAAACTATTTAATTAACTAATATTACTTAATTATTAATTATACTAATATTAATTCTAATAAATACTAAATTAAAAGAGAAAAATCTAGAAAAATTACTGAATATACTTTAATATAAAATAAAATTAAGAAAAATATAAAAATGATGAAATGCTTAATAATAAGCTGAAAATAAAAATTAAATAGATAAATCCTATTAAATAGAAGCTATCACTAATTTTAAAGTTGGTTTTTCTAGATTTTTCTTTTTGACAACTGATTATTCACTAAAAACCAAACAACTTTTATGAAGGGACTTGTGTTGTAGCTTAATAATAAGCTGTGTGCACCCCCAAGTGCTTAATAGTGTGTATTTTAGCTTATTAGGACTTGTAGATTTTTGAAAAAGCTGTGTTTAAGCTACCAATAGATCAAATAAGCTAAGACAGATGATACACACTTGGAATGAGCAATGAGAATCCAAAATAAGCACAAGAATAAGCTGTTGAAGCCAAATAAGCACTTAACAAAATAAAAGACCAAAACAGGCCTTGAACTAGGGTCTTTGGACTACTGTGGGGTCCACAAATGCAAATGGAAGTCCAATTTGAGACCTGACCTTCAAAGGTGAACTGGTCAACTTTAAATTAAGCCAATAAGCTGGGCTTATTTCTTATTTTTGAGCACTGAGTGAAGCCTTGAAATTGGGTGCAAAATCTGAGTGCTCAGGCTTTTGGTTGTGTGGTCAGGCACAAAGGTGGGTCAAATAAGCTATGCTCTAATAAGCTAGGGTCCAAACTAAGCCTAGGTCTAAATAGATGGGCTAATAAGCTCTCTGAAAAGCCAAAGAGCCAGGAATGGGGTCCACTATTGAGCCCTTTAGTGGCTTATGAAAAAGGGCTATGTATACTGAGTGTTCAGTATACACAGTCAAAGTGGTCAAACAAAAAGCTATGAGCAGCCCTACCTAATAAGCTACAAAGTAAAAAACAAGCTATGATCTTGAAAGATTAGCTGATTGGCTTTCCAAAAAGCCAAGGTTCTTATGGTGGGGCCCACATGTAAGCATAGGGGAGTCCTTGGAAAAATGGTCAAAACCTGAGGCACAGGGCATGTACTTGCCCTGCAGCTTCAAATTAGCTTTTGCACAAGCTTAAATAAAAACCACAAAAATAAACTGATGATAAGTTTTGAAAGTGATGCGTGGGAATTGCACCAGGCTGTACCTCTCGAGGGATCTCGAGAAGCTTACAACCCCCACCAGGCAGTGCACCTGATCGTTGTAGTATAGTATAGTGACAAGTACCGGGGGATTGATCGTTCAACTCAGGAATAGTGTCGCTAGGATTAGAAAGCCTAAAAACTAGGTCTAGAGGTGAGGGATGATTTTTTTTGTATTTTTTTTTTATATTTTATAAAAGCAATTAAAATCTCGGGTTTTTGGAAGAGTGGGCGGAATTAGTTGCTAGTCAGCTAACCCAGTAACTAAGATGCAATCAAAATAAAATAACAAAAAATGAAAATAAAACTAATTAAACTAGTGATATGAACAACAGATGGGAGAATTGTGTTTACTTAGATTTCACTACTCCCTAGATATCTTTTACAGGTTAATTGTTTGTTACAGTTGCGTGGATGACGGGTTATATTCCTTAATACCAATCGTGGGGTGGCGTACGTACTTCCCCAACCCTATAAGCTCCTACTTCACTCCTATGTCGAGCCTGCAAGAAGCTCCTAACATGGGATCACTAGAATTCACTCATGCATTAAATACAACAATAAAAACCTTAGTATGCATTGGTTCATGTTTCTTAAGACGTTCAAGCAAGTTACACTATGGAAGTCTGCCAGTTTTCTTAAGCCTAACATCGAAATCATTCATCCATTACAACTATAAACAAGCAATCAACCTATAAGATCGAGATCCCTTGAACATGAAGGGCAAGTACATGCTATAAACCGAACACAAGTATTTTTCTGTATGTTATTACTACCTGATATTGCCTAAGTTGACACCTGTACTACAAGTCCCTCATATTACGAACCTTAATCACTTGTGAGTGAGCGCGAATATAGCTAATAGATCTATTGGAACGGCAGCCCATCTCTGTCAAAGTGTTTATTTGGCAGGAGGTGTGCTATATTCGAAGTAACATGGAAACCGAGTACATTTCCATCACCGAGGGCCCCTTGTTATTTACACCCCTGTGGTGTAGGTAATTTTTATCTTTATAATATTTCGATACTATGTTACGGCTTGAGCTTCGTGAGGCTTAGGAGCAATATTTCACCAGTTTAGTCAAGACCTGTCTATCTTGGCTTGTTTATTTCAAATGCTTGACTTGTGTTCACACTATTACAATTTAAACTACTATGGATTCACTCAACCTTTGTGTTGACTTTTTAGCATGTTTATCTCAGGAAACTAGCAGGCATGGTGGCACGGAGCTGGCAGAAAAGAGCACATGACCTCCCTTTTATTTTTAATAATAATATCATTCTTTTCAAACTCATAACTTCTTTTGCGAAATGATTAACATTTGGAAAATGTTTGTAACTCTGACTACTTGAGTTTTCATGGAATGATATTGACTATCTTTTGAATTGTTTTCTATGAGTATGACTGTGTACTAAACTGTAATGACCCCGATTAGACTTCCGCAGCTTATCAAATTTTCGGGGTGTTACATTAGGTCTACTCACTAGATTCCTTTCTAGTGAGATTTTTATCTTTATTTTTATAGGTCATCTTTAGTCTATCTTATTTCTTCATTTCTTTGTTTGTAACTATTACCATCTGTAACACCCCCAATTCATGGTTGCAGCGAAATTCGAACTGGGTGTTACTCGACGGCACAATAGTCACAATAATAGAAAACGAACTCCAATTGAGTCGTTTTAAAAGATTTATCATACAAATTGTATAAATATCAGAGATTACAAAATGAGATCCCAAATGGTTCCATGTTTACAAATCACATTAAATGAGTTTTGAATGATAATAAAATTTATAACCCTCTTGAGTATCCGTGCCATTCTGTGCCATCCTTGATCGTCATGAACCTGAAATACATGCTTGAGAGGTCAACACAAAGGTTGAGTGATATTTATAGAGTTTGTTTAATGTTTGAACACAATATGTTGGTAGTGTGAGCTATAGACTCACACCAATGTTTGGAAAACAAACCAGGTAGGCTACGTTGTTATACGCCCAGAACGGTTATTAATTCACTAAGCTTATGACACCAAAACGTTAACGGGTACCAATATCGATCGGCGGTTTTATCCCGGTAGGTATGTTGCTGTCATACCCAGGTCTCAAATATTAATGCATTTGTATGAACGTATTCACTACAAATGGGATTCGTCAATCCCAATAGGCCTATTCACAATATTCGCGCTCACTATTGCTAGTGATTAAATGGTTCATAATAAGGAATCTCGGTTTAGCAAGGCTGGTACTTAGTGATAATAAAACAATCAGGCAAGCATACAATTTAAAAACATTGTGCTCGGTTAAAAATAGCATGTATTTCCCCCAAGGGTTTGTAAAACATTGAAGTAATGTAAAGTGGGGCTATGAACTCACCTTGGGATGTAGTGACGTAATAAACACAACTGTGCCAAGGAGTATGGCAGAATAGTAACATAAGTGATGTCAATAATTAGAGCGCAACGATACAGAATCGGCATAACCTAATGAATATAAGCTCGTCTCAAAACATAATACGCAGAAAGTAATCGATACGTATGAGTTTCAAAAGGTAGAGTGTTGTAGTTTTCGTGGAATATTTGTATCAATGTTTGTAAAAAGTTTAGTATCCCATTCGTGTGGTGGTATAAAGTCATAGACTCAGACAAAACGCACGCCAAAGGACAAATCATATAGCATAAGTATGAAAGGTAATAAGCACGTATAAAAGAATAAACCGGTATGAACCAGATAAGCAGATATATAAATGAGATATATGGAGTAGTTACGTTTAACTAATAAATAGTCATTAGAAATTCCAACTTGTATTTATTGGTTATTGGGTAGAAATCCAATAATAAACAAGTGACAGTCCGTGTAATAAAGTTCGGTAATAAGTGATTTGTTATTAAGTCGTAAGTCCATTAAGAGTGCAATACATTAATCCTAAACCCTTGTAAGATTATATATGTATTTGACATGGTACATGAGGTTTGTAACTTGAAGATTTGCTAAAACAAGCCCTATGTATGAGTTAGAAACCTGAAATTCTAAAACAGTCCCAAAGATTGGAAAGTCTGCACAACTCAGTGAGTTATGGGCCTTAGGTAATTAGATAGGGTGATAGAGCTATGTCTTGTGGTCGTTTCGCCGGGTGGCGCACCTCATAACTCATCCCGATGAGTAAATGAGAGCCAAAATGGCGAAAGGTGTCAAAATCTGCACACCATATTTCAATCAGAAAAAGCTCATGGTTCTGGTCATTTCTGGAGCTCAGCCCAGTTTTATGAAATGTAGGTAAGACATAAACTTAAATGTAGCCGCAAACGGCGCATCAACCGGAGTTGTAGAACTCTAGATATCGCCGAAAAGGCGGGACTGCAGTGAGCTGTTCCAAACAGCTCATGTATGCAGTAAATAGACAAACAAAACGCACCCATTTGGTGCAGAAAATCAGCACACAAACACCCCTATTTGGGGCTGTTTTGCAGCCACTAAACACCCTCGGTTGGGGCTGGTCTTGGGGCTGTTTTGGCAGCCAACAAACACCCGCAGTTGGGGCTGAAATAAGCATATCTAGACGCCCCTGATGAGCATAAAATAAGCATAACCAAATGCACCTTATTGGTGTTGAAATGAGCAGGTCTAAACGCACCCTTTAGGGCTATGATATGGGTCGAAATAAAACAAACCAAGCGCTCTCTCTTGGGGCTGTGGTACACAAAAACGAACACCCCTTTGGGGTGGGCTACAATACCAGACCAACAAACACCTCTTGGGTGTTGTTGCTAACTGAACCGATACCCTCTTTGGTTGGTTTCCAGCCGAGAACCAGGATCAAACAAACACCCTTGTGGGCTGTGTAGATCGAGACCAACAACACGTACGCCTTGGTGGTTTTGTGGCTAACTCGATCAGACGCAAACAACCCCTCATGGGTTTTTATTAAATCCAGTCCACAACCTTAGATAAGCTTGTAAGCTTATTGATGGATTCCCAAATAAGCTATATCTAACCAAACCGAGACCAAGTGGGTGTGGTTGTCGAATCAGAAGCAAGACCAAAAGAAAGATATAAGCACTTCGGAGCTTATAAAATAAGCAATAAGCTCAAACTAAGCCACAACACTTTATTTAATTTTTATACCACACGAATTAGATCAAAACATGTTTTAATCCACGAAAACTTTATAATACGTTTAGTGGTCGGATTTAAATCTAAAGTAACAAAAAAAATGACATATTTGGTCGACATACCGCATAACAAATAGAGAAGGTGGACATGGTGATGAAGATAGTGGCGGCGGTGGATGCCGTGGTGTTGGTGGTGGCGTTACATGAACAAAACCCAACAAACCCCAAGTCACCCTTTCACTAAAACTGTGAACAAACACCCTCTTGGTCTTCTTTGCACTGTGGTAGCAGCAAAACACAGTAGGAGATGTGGTGGAGAGTGGCGGCGGCCAATGGGTGAGGCGGTGCTGGTAGTCGGTTGTGCTAGAGAGAGGGAGTTGTGAGATGGCACGTTTGAAAGAAATAAATAAGATGAGATTCGGTCTGATCTTATCTCAAGAAGTGATAAGGCGGTGGGAAAAAAAATATACATGATAAAGACAACTTATTATTATTATTGAAGGTATTATGTATACCCCGTGTTCCGTTGAGCTAAAGTGTAAACGCGGTATCTTGGTTTAGTAATTGCGAGAAATATATTTCTAAGAGCGTTTTTATAATGATAATATAAAAACGAAATTATAGACTCCGAATATAATTATCGAATTTAAACTATTACCAATGTTGTGTCGGTAAGAAGGAAAAACAATATAACCTCTCGTTATATAGACCGGGGTGAACGAAATCGTTCAGAGGATAATAATTCAAATCAGAGCGAATTATTTAACTTGGGAAATTACCGGTTAACTATCAATTACAGTATTTGTTTTTACGTTACGGTAAAAGTCAAATAGTCAAAAGTCAAAGTCAAAAGGACAAAATAGTCATTTTGATGTGTGAAAATTTACGGGTTGCTACAGTATCCACCCCTCAATTGGAACTTCGTCCCGAAGTTCAGCGGGTGTTATCTGCTGACAGAGTGTTCGAGAGTCCAGACAAGATGGAAGTACTTGCGACGTATCTGGTCTTCACGCTCCCACGTGAATTCGAGTTCTTACCGAAAGTTCTAACAAACTCTTGAATAATAGGAATGCGACCTTACTTAAGTCGTTTGACTTTACGGTCTATGATCTTGATTGGTTCTGTGATAAATTTCAGACATTCGTCAATCTGGATCTCTTCTAGAGGAATAGTGACCAATCCTAGTCAGATGTTGAGATTTCTGGGAAAGAGTGTAGGTATTTGTGGAGAATTTTGATCTCACACTCCGAGGTGAAATCAGGAACTCTTTTAATGTTTTGATGGGTGAGCGAAAGTGCTACGATTAATATCATGGCTCAAACTAACATTTGTAAGAAATAAAGTAAGGGTATAGATGTTTGGAGGACTAACACAATTGGAGAGTCTAATGTTGCAGGGCTAGCTGAAAATATTGGAGAACCAAATGTTGTAGCGCCTCTTCAAGTGATTGTTGTGCCAGGTGTTAAGAGGTTGTTTTCACAAGGATTTCATGAGTTGCAAATGCAGCAGTTTCAAAAGCCTAGAGAGAGTGGTTGCATTTAGGTGCCTAGATGATGAATCAATTTTGATGTCTCGTAAGCCAGTGGATCATGTTGTAAGAGCTCGGTCTGCTCATGAATTAAATGATGGCAAAAATAACAATAGTAACAAACGGTGTGGGGATGTGGAGAGAGAACATTTCGAGAAACAATGTCTCTAAAATAAAGGTCAACAAATAGAAGGAACTCTTGGGAGAGTTTATGTGTAGGTGTCCACACACTCAAGTAAAGTAGGTAGAATATCAAACACAGTCTGTTAGTTTGAGACTGAACTAAGTCAAAAGTGTAACAAGTCTGTTAACTCAATAAATAACTCATGATTGTAAAGATTTGCAACGACAAAAGTGACAACTTATGAATGAACTTAGGAAGTTCTAATGAGATCTTAAAACTTTTGCTGAGAAATAGAATACCGGAGTTTCTAAAGTTCGAGTTCATACTCATGTCATATCGGATACAACTAAGCCCACTTGTTTATAATTCTTTATTTACATAAAGAGGCATCCCAAACAATGTAAATAGAGGAATATAAACTTATGGTTGGGTGATTTACAATTTCTTTATTTAAATGAAAAGGCATCCCAATCCATTTCAAATAAGGACGTTATAAATCCTCCTACCTAAGAATTCCCAACACAACATTCATACTTAGCCGGTGAGTTACAAGGTAGTGTATTACGAGATGATACTGGTCTTCCAAAAGTACAAAATGAATATTCAATCTTGTAAAGCTGATGAGGGTGTATAGATGTCATGTTTGCTTTAAAATTTTAAGAGATTTTAAAAGTTTATGACGGAATGGTATCCTTTAGGACCTAAACAGGCTAGTACTTCTAAGGGATAAAGAGAAGAATTAATAACTATCCCAAGATAGTAGTTCGGATTATCTTATAAATGAAAACTTTCAAGAATGAAACTAGGCAGTACAAATAAGGTGTTAAGATTTCGCTGAGTGGTAAGACATTATCGTGTCTCTAGATTGTTTTAATGTATTCTGGTGGTTTATCGTGTTCATGTAGGAAATCAATCTAAACATAACCCTAGTACAACTATTCTCAGTATTTGAAAATTTTAAGTCGAATATAGTTAGTCAGACTATATTCCACTGTCCCTAGGTTAAATATAGGTGACTAGTCTATATTTAGCCAAGGTTCGATAAAATTTTCAAATACCTAAATTAGGTATACTTGTGATATGTCCGTTGCTTTCGGGAAACTATCCACTAAACAAAGGCGATGTCAAACCATTCCGTTGCAAGTCCCGCCCATACAAGACTTGTAATGTATGTTTTCATATTCCATTGCATAGAAGATGTTAAGGGTAGGTACGTATGGAAAGGAAGTTTTAAGTAGTTCTAAAATAGAACATACTTGGCCAGGATCACGAACTTTTAACAATGAAGGTTTCAGAAGAAAACTTTGATAAATGTAGAGCTGAACTTCAGCTTTTGTAGGTGATGGATTTGTTTGTCCTTTATAAATCTCATATTTCTATTTAGAAATCGATAGGTTGTGACGGGTTTTTGATATCATATGAAATGATATTGATGATGTGATGGAATAATTCTAGAGACCATTGCGCAAAACACAATGTCTCGGAAGTAGGATAGACCATTGTGCAATTCACAATGTCTGGGAAGTAGGTTAAACCATTGTGTGACTCAAAACATTTGAGAAATGATTAAGACCATTGTATAATACAATGTCTTGGAAAATAGGAAAGACCATTGCAATCAGTTACAATGTCTTGGACATAAAATGTTGGAGTAGGAACATGATTGGGAGAATCTGGTTGTGTCGAAATGCCCTAGAATAGGCATACGCAGATATGTTTAGTCCATTGTTTAGATAAATGATTGAAAATAAACCGAGTTTATATATCAATATACTAATATATGTTCGTGTAGTGTAAAATGCCTAGTGTGTATATATCAATATACTTATATGTTTATGTAGCATAAAATGCTTACGGGGAAATGCTCAATTATGTTAAGGGTACATATATCAATATGCAATTATGTTTGTGTAGCATAAAAATGCTTACTGGGAAATGCTCAATTATAAAAAGGGGTATATATCCATATGCTAACATGTTGTGTAGTATAAAATGTCTAACATGTCCATATATAATCGTCTGAAGGATGGAAGACACGGAGAGCGGAAGGCTATAAAATGTTTTTGCTTGTAATTGTGGTTATAGTTTAGGTCTCAATTAGACCCGTTTCTCTATAACCATGGCTCTGGTACCAATCTGTAACACCCCCAATTCATGGTTGCAGCGGAATTCGAACTGGGTGTTACTCGACGGCACAATAGTCACAATAATAGAAAACGAACTCCAATTGAGTCATTTTAAAAGATTTATCATACAAATTGTATAAATATCAGATATTACAAAATGAGGTCCCAAATGGTTCCATGTTTACAAATCACATTAAATGAGTTTTGAATGATAATAAAATTTATAACCCTCTTGAGTATCCGTGCCATTCTGTGCCATCCTTGATCGTCATGAACCTGAAATACATGCTTGAGAGGTCAACACAAAGGTTGAGTGATATTCATAGAGTTTGTTTAATGTTTGAACACAATATGTTGGTAGTGTGAGCTATAGACTCACACCAATGTTTGGAAAACAAACCAGGTAGGCTACGTTGTTATACGCCCGGAACGGTTATTAATTCACTAAGCTTATGACACCAAAACGTTAACGGGTACCAATATCGATCGGCGGTTTTTTCCCGGTAGGTATGTTGCTGTCATACCCAGGTCTCAAATATTAATGCATTTGTATGAACGTATTCACTACAAATGGGATTCGTCAATCCCAATAGGCCTATTCACAATATTCGCGCTCACTATTGCTAGTGATTAAATGGTTCATAATAAGGAATCTCGGTTTAGCAAGGCTGGTACTTAGTGATAATAAAACAATCAGGCAAGCATACAATTTAAAAACATTGTGCTCGGTTAAAAATAGCATGTATTTCCCCCAAGGGTTTGTAAAATATTGAAGTAATGTAAAGTGGGGCTATGAACTCACCTTGGGATGTAGTGACGTAATAAACACAACTGTGCCAAGGAGTATGGCAGAATAGTAACATAAGTGATGTCAATAATTAGAGCGCAACGATACAGAATCGGCATAACCTAATGAATATAAGCTCGTCTCAAAACATAATACGCAGAAAGTAATCGATACGTATGAGTTTCAAAAGGTAGAGTGTTGTAGTTTTCGTGGAATATTTGTATCAATGTTTGTAAAAAGTTTAGTATCCCATTCGTGTGGTGGTATAAAGTCATAGACTCAGACAAAACGCACGCCAAAGGACAAATCATATAGCATAAGTATGAAAGGTAATAAGCACGTATAAAAGAATAAACCGGTATGAACCAGATAAGCAGATATATAAATGAGATATATGGAGTAGTTACGTTTAACTAATAAATAGTCATTAGAAATTCCAACTTGTATTTATTGGTTATTGGGTAGAAATCCAATAATAAACAAGTGACAGTCCGTGTAATAAAGTTCGGTAATAAGTGATTTGTTATTAAGTCGTAAGTCCATTAAGAGTGCAATACATTAATCCTAAACCCTTGTAAGATTATATATGTATTTGACATGGTACATGAGGTTTGTAACTTGAAGATTTGCTAAAACAAGCCCTATGTATGAGTTAGAAACCTGAAATTCTAAAACAGTCCCAAAGATTGGAAAGTCTGCACAACTCAGTGAGTTATGGGCCTTAGGTAATTAGATAGGGTGATAGAGCTATGTCTTGTGGTCGTTTCGCCGGGTGGCGCACCTCATAACTCATCCCGATGAGTAAATGAGAGCCAAAATGGCGAAAGGTGTCAAAATCTGCACACCATATTTCAATCAGAAAAAGCTCATGGTTCTGGTCATTTCTGGAGCTCAGCCCAGTTTTATGAAATGTAGGTAAGACATAAACTTAAATGTAGCCGCAAACGGCGCATCAACCGGAGTTGTAGAACTCTAGATATCGCCGAAAAGGCGGGACTGCAGTGAGCTGTTCCAAACAGCTCATGTATGCAGTAAATAGACAAACAAAACGCACCCATTTGGTGCAGAAAATCAGCACACAAACACCCCTATTTGGGGCTGTTTTGCAGCCACTAAACACCCTCGGTTGGGGCTGGTCTTGGGGCTGTTTTGGCAGCCAACAAACACCCGCAGTTGGGGCTGAAATAAGCATATCTAGACGCCCCTGATGAGCATAAAATAAGCATAACCAAATGCACCTTATTGGTGTTGAAATGAGCAGGTCTAAACGCACCCTTTAGGGCTATGATATGGGTCGAAATAAAACAAACCAAGCGCTCTCTCTTGGGGCTGTGGTACACAAAAACGAACACCCCTTTGGGGTGGGCTACAATACCAGACCAACAAACACCTCTTGGGTGTTGTTGCTAACTGAACCGATACCCTCTTTGGTTGGTTTCCAGCCGAGAACCAGGATCAAACAAACACCCTTGTGGGCTGTGTAGATCGAGACCAACAACACGTACGCCTTGGTGGTTTTGTGGCTAACTCGATCAGACGCAAACAACCCCTCATGGGTTTTTATTAAATCCAGTCCACAACCCTAGATAAGCTTGTAAGCTTATTGATGGATTCCCAAATAAGCTATATCTAACCAAACCGAGACCAAGTGGGTGTGGTTGTCGAATCAGAAGCAAGACCAAAAGAAAGATATAAGCACTTCGGAGCTTATAAAATAAGCAATAAGCTCAAACTAAGCCACAACACTTTATTTAATTTTTATACCACACGAATTAGATCAAAACATGTTTTAATCCACGAAAACTTTATAATACGTTTAGTGGTCGGATTTAAATCTAAAGTAACAAAAAAAATGACATATTTGGTCGACATACCGCATAACAAATAGAGAAGGTGGACATGGTGATGAAGATAGTGGCGGCGGTGGATGCCGTGGTGTTGGTGGTGGCGTTACATGAACAAAACCCAACAAACCCCAAGTCACCCTTTCACTAAAACTGTGAACAAACACCCTCTTGGTCTTCTTTGCACTGTGGTAGCAGCAAAACACAGTAGGAGATGTGGTGGAGAGTGGCGGCGGCCAATGGGTGAGGCGGTGCTGGTAGTCGGTTGTGCTAGAGAGAGGGAGTTGTGAGATGGCACGTTTGAAAGAAATAAATAAGATGAGATTCGGTCTGATCTTATCTCAAGAAGTGATAAGGCGGTGGGAAAAAAAATATACATGATAAAGACAACTTATTATTATTATTGAAGGTATTATGTATACCCCGTGTTCCGTTGAGCTAAAGTGTAAACGCGGTATCTTGGTTTAGTAATTGCGAGAAATATATTTCTAAGAGCGTTTTTATAATGATAATATAAAAACGAAATTATAGACTCCGAATATAATTATCGAATTTAAACTATTACCAATGTTGTGTCGGTAAGAAGGAAAAACAATATAACCTCTCGTTATATAGACCGGGGTGAACGAAATCGTTCAGAGGATAATAATTCAAATCAGAGCGAATTATTTAACTTGGGAAATTACCGGTTAACTATCGATTACAGTATTTGTTTTTACGTTACGGTAAAAGTCAAATAGTCAAAAGTCAAAGTCAAAAGGACAAAATAGTCATTTTGATGTGTGAAAATTTACAGGTTGCTACACCATCCGCCATCATGGAAGGTGGTAATATCTTTGATCCCATCAACCCACCACAACAAGACCCACCACAACCAAACCAACCTCCTAGAGCCCGCACTTTAGGAGAATACTCCCGACCTAGCTACCAAGGCTATCGAAACACCATTGAGCTCACTCAAGGAGCCAATGTGTCTCCCTTTAGATCTGACACCATCCGGTTGGTGCAAAGCGGATGTGCATTCCATGGACTTCATTTTGAAGATCCAAACCAACATCTCAAGGATTTCCTTAAAATCATAGATTGCATAGACCTTGATGTTGGCACTCGAGAGACGACCCGATTCTCTCTACATGACCAAGCTAGTCAATGGCTTAAGCGTTTACCAGCGGGATCCATCACATCTTGGGATGATCTTGCTTCTCGTTTCCTTGCTCAATTTTTCCCATTAGGAAGAACCACTAAGTTAAGGAATGACATCTTGATGTTCCAACAACGTTAAGATGAAACTCTTTACGAAGCATGGACTCGTTTCAAGGACTTACTTCAAAAAGTCACTCATCATGGCATAGATCTTTGGCTCTAAGTCCAAATCTTCTATGACCATATCAATCACCCCACAAGGCGAACCATTGACCAAGCGGCCAATGGTAAGCTACGTAATCGAAGTGCGGAAGAATCATGGGAACTCATAGAAGATCTTGCTCTCTATGACAACGAAAATTGCAATGATCCCCGTGATTTGAACAAAACGGTCAAGGCAATATCTTTGCCTTCGAATAATTCAAGCACTTCTGATCGTAGGATCATGGAACTTGAAGACCAAGTCAAGTTTCTTATGAAATCCTACAAAGCTCCTAAACCTTCAAGCCAAGTGAACAAAATCACTTCTTCATGTGAATATTGTAGTAGTCCCTACGACACTCGTAATTGCATGGAACTCCCCGAACAAGCTTTTGCGGACTACGCATCCTCACGTACCGACGGAGCTAGAGACAAGTGGTACAATTTCAAACCCGAGCCAAACCCTTACGGTGATTCATACAACCCCTCTTGGAAAAATAACCCAAACTTTAGGTGGAAACAAAACCAAAGAACTCCTCAAAAAAATTCTTCCAATCCACTTAATCGTTTCCAATCAAACGGTTCATCCTCAAACCGTACATTCAACTACAATCATTCCAACAACTATGGTAGTACCAATAATTGATGAGTGTGTAAATACTCGTCATTTTTGCCTTATCTGAACTGCCAAAACATCCAAAAACACTCAAATATACATCAAAATACTGAAAATATCCCAGAATTGTGTTTTATATGTTTCAGATGCAAAATGATCAAAAACAGATGAAATATGAACAAAGTTTGCAAAATTGGCAGTTTCAGTCCCTCAAGTTTCAAAACTTGTCAAATCTAGTCCTTGGTTATTCAAAACATGGAAAAGTCACCAAAGGTCCTTTTGGAATCACAAATAAACATATTTAGTCCTTTAGTGTAGAGTTTTAAGGAATTACAAGTTTAGTCCCTACACTTTGCAAAATTGTCAAATACGGTCCTTGGGATTTAAAAACTTTGAGAAAAATCAATTTTAGTCCTTGTGCTATTCTTATATGGCAAATATGGTCCTTGGGTGAAAAGTTTGGTGAAATTACATGTTTGGTCCCTGGAGTTTACAAAGTTGGCAGATTTAGTCCTTGGGTGTTCAAAAGTGGAAAAAGGGAATTATGGTCCTTTGGTTATTCAAGTATGGCAAGAATAGTCCCTTATATATCATTGGAAACTTTCCAAGTCCAGCCCCTCAAAAATCAGGGAATTACACAATTGGCCCTTGTGATAAATTACAAACTAAACGGACCATTTTACTAATACCCTTCCAAACCAATCCAATCCACAACCAAACCAACCCAACACCCTAACCCCTGATCCAGTCCTTAACCCCAAAGCCCAACTCCAAGCCCAATTTACCTTAAAAACCGTTCTAAATAATCCCAGGGTCAAACAAAGTCAAACCATCACCCTCACTTTCCCTCCCCAACTTGCCCTGCACATCAGTCACCTCCACCCCCTCCTCCACTTGCTTCCACTGCCCAATCAACCATCTCTAAACACTAAAAGCCACCCACAATTAATGCAATCCCAATTCCACAAGCAATAGGCCCCGATTAGTATCAAACCAATTTTCCCGCCAAAACAACGTGTAAGGCTAGGATTGATTTTGGACATTCCAATGGTCCATTTTATTGATGGGATATGCTCAGAAGGTTTCCAGGAACCCTAATCCTTAGCTATAAAAGGAAAGAAGCAACAAGGAAGAAGGAGTAGTTAATTTTAGTTTAAATAGTGTTGTTTTCATTGTAATTTTCAAATTGGTTGTAATCCTTTGATTTAAAAGCTTGTAATCACATTTCCTGAGTGTTTCAACTGATTTCAATCAATCAAAGTGAAGCTTTCAAGTTTTTATTCTCATAATTGCACTTTTAGATTTGCATTTCCAAATTTAAAGTTCTGTTGGTTCCTGGCAATGGTTTAGAGACTCTTAAGCTATCATTAGCACCCATATAGCTCTTAAAAGCTATTAGTAACCCTTAAAAAATAGTTTAGCTATAAAAAATCAAAAATACAAAAAAGTCAAGAAAAGTCAAAGTTGCAGGTTTAATGGTGATAATGGCTGGAGCATAGTGAATTCTGGATGGGTATGGGTTAGTGGTTCTGTGGAGAACCTATAGGTGTGGTATCTTGGTCCTTGGTTCATGTTTTAGCAGGATTGCATCTTGTAAGTTTTATACTCAAAATTTCCATATCACTGTTCCACTGCTTATTATCTACTTATTTGTGCTTATCACTGCTTATTAGTTGTTATTTGGTCACAATTTAGCCTAGAAACAAGACTTGGTTCAGTGAAACACCTTTGTGCTTAAATACTTATTTGGACTGTCAAAATTAGTATAACTTGGCTTCTTGACCATATGAACTTGTACACCTTGTTTCTGTGTCCTAATAAGCTCATGAGACAATAATAAGTAAATCAGAAGCACTCTCAAAGTCTCAAGTTCCTATTTGATATTTAAACCAAAAATCAAGTGATATTACAGGTTGTTTGGATTTACTTGGTTCCCTGTGTTCAGGGTGTTATTTGTTGTTTCTTTTGGATCTCACAAGTCACTTTAGGACCTAATCACTCAGAACAACAATAAAAACCAAGCCTTGTTCATCAAAAAGTCAAAATCAACAATAATTTGGCCTAGTCATCTGTCTGTGTTGAATTTTGAGTGGCTTATGCCCCATTTCCACTCACAAGTAGGTAATAAAGCTTAATTTAGTCTTAATATAGCTTGTATAACCATAATCAGTCATAAAATCTAGATCAAAACTCACAAAAGTCAAAGTTTTAAGGTTATTCAAAAAGTCAAAATTGTATGCTTTGGCAGAAATCCAAAAATTAGGAGATTTGTTTTGATTTTTGTACTTAGATTTGGACCCTGAGCTTTTCACAAGTCATAATTTATCAGCTTAACTTTCTGATGAGGCAAAAAATGATCCATTTTTAGGGGGTCATTTAAGCCGGAATTTGAATTTATTTGATCAAATATTGCCCTAAATCGTTCCTTTTGTGATTTTAGGTACTTTGGGAGTGAATTCTGGAAAAGGAAGCATTTTGGACATTTTTGGAGCATAAAAGTGAAGAAAACGACAAAGTCTTAATTTTCCTTGCTGGGAACAGTACCTGACGGCGTCAAGAGCAAAAATGGTGACGGCCCAGTAGAAACGTGACGGCGTCAAATCAAGGCCGTCAAGAGTAAAAGTGGTGACGGCCCAGAACAGCATTACACATGACGGCGTCAGATCTGGATCTAGGCAGTCTGAGAATATTTTTGGCGGCGGGTTGACGGCGTCAGAACTTTCTTCTTGATACCGTCACCTTAGGAAATCTATATATAGTCTTTGTAATTTTCATTCTAAAAAGGAGGAGAGTTTTAGGGTCGACTTGAATAAACCCTAGTTCATTTTTAACAGTATTTTCAAGGGTTTTCGCCCCTTGAAACCCTTCATGTTCAATTGAGATAAGTATCCTTTCAATTCATTCAATATGTCTATGTGTTGTTTGAATATATCTTACGCTTGTCTTGATTTTAACATGCTAGGCTAGATCTCTTGTGTGTTTGCTTAGATGTAATGAAACCTAGATGTTGATTATAGGTTGATTGCTTGTTTATAGTTGTAATGGATGAATGATTTCGATGTTAGGCTTAAGAAAATTGGCAGACTTCCATAGTGTAACTTGCTTGAACGTCTTAAGAAACATGAACCAATGCGTACTAAGGTTTTTATGGTTGTATTTAATGCATGAGCGAATTCTAGTGATCCCATGTTAGGAGCTTCTTGCAGGCTCGACATAGGAGTGAAGTAGGAGCTTATAGAGTTGGGGAAGTACGTACGCCACCCCACGATTGGTATTAAGGAATATAACCCGTCATCCACGCAACTATAACAAACAATTAACCTGTAAAAGATATCTAGGGAGTAGTGAAATCTAAGTAAACACAATTCTCCCATCTATTGTTCATATCACTAGTTTAATTAGTTTTATTTTCATTTTTTGTTATTTTATTTTGATTGCATCTTAGTTACTGGGTTAGTTGACTAGCAACTAATTCCGCCCACTCTTCCAAAAACCCGAGATTTTAATTGCTTTTATAAAATATAAAAAAAAAATACAAAAAGAATCATCCCTCACCTCTAGACCTAGTTTTTAGGCTTTCTAATCCTAGCGACACTATTCCTGAGTTGAACGATCAATCCCCCGGTACTTGTCACTATACTATACTACAACGATTAGGTACACTGCCTGGTGGGGGTTGTAAGCTTCTCGAGATCCCTCGAGAGGTAAAGCCTGGTGCAATTCCCACGCATCACGTTTTTGGCGCCGCTGCCGGGGAAATAGTTATTGCTTAGGTTGGAATTTATTTTATTAGGTTTATTCATTAGATTCCTATCGAGTGAGATTTAATTTTTCTTTTTATTAGCTTTCTCATAGTCTATCTTTTCTTTGTGTCTTTGTTCGTAAAAACCTTTCCATTGACTCTTCCATTCACCATTATGGAGAACGTGAATCCACCAAGTCCGACACTAGAATTTTACCAGAAAAATATAATTACACCAGTTTGGATATACCAAGATGGGGGAATGAAATGAGGAGGACATGATCTTATATTGATTTTATTGAGTACCTTGAGAAAAGAGGCCAAGTGCATAAGACTTTTATAGAAAGCAAGTAAAAAATCTCGGTTTTTGGAAAAGTGGGCGGAATTAGTTGCTAGTCAACTAACCCAATTAACTACTAATGCAATTAAAAATAAAAATAACAAGAAAATAAAACGAGAAAACTTATATATGGAGAAAACGTGTTTACTTAGACTTCATTACTCCCTAGTTATCTTTTATTTATTGATAAGCTTGTTACAATTGCGTGGATGATGGGTTGCATTCCTTAATACCATTTGTGGGGCCGTGTACAATCTTCCCCAACTCTATAAACTTCTATCTCTTCCTATGGCGACACGTTAAGTATCATAACCATGGTCTCCTTAATAGTCACTTATGCATTAAATACAACCATTAAAATCGTAGTACACATCCGACTCATGTTTCTTAAGACGTTCAAGCAAGTTACCGTATAGGAGATTAGCAAGTTTTCTTAAGCCTAACATCGATTATCAATCACCCAACAACAACTAATAACAAACCATCAATCAATAATCAATAACTAGGTTTCATTACATCTAAGCAAACATAAATAAACCTAGCCTAGCATGTTAAAAGAAAGATAATCATAAGATATAATCAAAAAACACATACAAATATTAAATGATTGATGAATTACTTATCTTTAATTGAACATGGAAGAAACAAGGGTATGAAACCCTTAAAAAGTTCTGAAATTCGTACTAGGGTTTGTGTGTGTGTTCCACCAAAAAGTTCCTCTCCTTAATGAATGAAAAATCAAATACTATATATAGATTTACATGGGTGACGGTGTCACCTTTTGATGGTTGACGCTGTCATCTCGCCGCAGCTAGGGTTTCTTGTCACCCAATCCAACTTCTTGACACCGTCACTCTTTATGTCTTCTGGGCCGTCACGCTTTAGTGTGATATGTGACCGCCTACCCCTGGTAGAACGTGACGCCATCACGTGTAAAACCTCAAATTGTCTTCTGGCGCATCAAGTGTAAATGAAATATCCACTTCTTGTCACATAAGCTGACGCCGTCCCCTTGAATAACTTGATGCCGTCAGGTGTAAATTCCAGCATGGATTCTTGACTTTGCCGTTTTCTTCACTTTTTGCTCAAAAAATGTCCAAAATGCTTCCTTTTTCAGAATTCTTTTCAAAAGTACCTAAAATGACAAAAAGAACGATTTAAGGTAATAATTGATCAAATTATCATGACTTAAGGCTTAAATAACCCTTTAAAAGCGTAACAAATTTTGCCTCATCAATATCCTTTCCAAAACCTTACACACTCAAAACATCATCAAACTCACACAAATAAGCAACAAACATACCCTTCATTTGTAACTGACCACTAATAAGCAGCTGAACCACGATCCTTGAAATATCAAAACAACCAAACAAAGACCACTCCTTTAGATTTAACACAACACCATTAAAACCAAACATAACATTCACATTACCTGACAATAGCTTCGTTGCAAAATCACAATTGTTACTCTAAATACTAGCTAGAAAGTGTACACACCTGAAAAAATACGAAAAACATTCAGCATAAGAACATGAGACAAAAGCGAGATCAAGAAAACCAAACTCAAAAGTGTGATTCAAACTATAATGATATAGCAATCATAATCAGACATTCTACTCATCATTCCACTACAACCCCAAAAACTCCAACCACCTAAATCAAAAATCCCTTAATTAGCTCTAATTTCGTACATGAACCCGTTGTATGTGTGTGAGTTTTTGTATAAAACACCAAACAAATGAACCAGGTTCCGATTATGTAAATGGTTTTCAAATTAATAATGGAACACAGGTGTACAACATGCAACAAATCGATCTAATATCAGATAATCCAAAACATGTGTCAACCTTGCAATTAGGCCAACGAATAAAATTAGTGGAGATCCCACTAAGAAGAAGAGCGCTAACCCAATTATTTAATCCCTTTAAGCCGACGGCTCGGATTGGCGTGTGAACAGTGTCGGCTCAAGCCGCGGTTCCACAGTGCACCCAAACTGTCTCACTCCCTCAAGTCAACCTTCCACTCGGCGTTATATAGTATAATATGAATGTGTCTAACTTTTGAAAATGTAAATTTTAGAAATTTGTTTGGCAACCAGATTAGATAACAACTTAATTTGACACATTCATTTTTCTCTTTATTCTGATTTAGGCAGTGGTGCTGGTTTATCATCTTTTAATTTAGGCTGTGTTTTTTTTATTGTGGTGCAGGTCGTTTTTGAGGGTATGGTTTTGGTGATCATTTTTTCGGGTTTTCAACATTATATGGCAATATTATATATGTGATTGTGGATTTTTTTTCACAGTTGTAAATTTTATAGTCGTTTGTAATTTATTTTGTAGTTTTGGTCAGAATTACTGTAATTCTCTTCAACTTGCTACTTTTGTTTATTTCTCCTTTCATCTCACTTTTATAGTTCACAAAAAAGTGTAATATGAGACGATGTAACTAATTACATCTAATTAAAGTAATACACATATATTTATGTATTTATTAAATGTATTTAATAATTTAGAAAAAATTGTGTATGCATATAATAAATATTACAATAGCTTGACGCCTTGAAAAAATTGTGTATTTATTAAATGTACAGGACTATCGAAAATAACAAAGAAAATTGGGCCCTTAGAGGCTGCTCCATAAGACCATAACTTCATTTGCAGTTTTGCACCTCTCACACTTGGGCTTGCCCTTTACTTTGTCGTTAAGACATACTAGTTTATTTATTTAGTAGATTCACTTGTCAAAACTTTAGGCAAAAGAAAATCTATTCCTAAAAGTCAAAATCTATATTTAAGACATGTTAAATGCATAAACCAAATCACTTGACCAAAAGCCTGAACCCATGTAACCCACTTTGTTCCCATTAAAACTAGCAAAAATATATGAAACAGTACTCCACATGTTATCCACTTGAACTATCCAACACCAAAAGAACAATAACAACCACGTCACAATCCAACAAAACTCAACGGCTTTTAATCTCTCACTTATCTCGACACCTTTCACTTTCGTATCAAACAATAATAAAAAGTCAAAACTTTTTTTATTTTCCTTAACATAGTACCATATATTATTTATACTTCACCCTTAAGCTATCTTATTTTCAGCACCTTATATATATATATATATATGTTTTCACCAAAATATGACAACATGGATATTGAAAATGGACAACAACCATGATCATGGAAACTTTTTTGAAAATTTGCCAGAAGGGTTTGTAGCAGACGCCTTGGCACTTACGAGTCCGAGAGATGTTTGTAGGTTGTCGTTGGTGTGCTTGGTTTTTCGATCTGCCGCGGAGTGGGATGCGGTCTGGGAGAAGTTTCTCCCGTTGGAATATCATAAGATTTTGATGGAGGCTGAAGGTGGTGGTGGTTTGGTGAGGTCTGGTTCCAAAAAGGAGTTGTATATTAGTTTGTGTGATCATCCTCTTATTATTGATGGTGGTAATAAGGTAAGAATCTTTTTATTGTGTTTTTGTTAGTGGTTAGAGGGTGTTTAATAAAAAAGCGTTGAAAAAGACTGATGTACTTTCTTATAAGGGTTTTTCTAATGTGTGCCCTGGGGCACACGTTAAGAACACCAAAAGGACAATGGGTCCCACGAAAAAGTACATCCGGACCCACAGAAAAATACACTTTTCAGATAAAAGGTGTGGGTCCGAATGTACTTATTCGTGGGGCCCATTGTCCTTTTGGTGTTCTTAATGTGTGCCCCCAGGGCACACATTAGAAAAACCCTTTATAAAATCATGTAAGACTTGATTATCACCCGAAATCCGTTCACTTCAACCATAAACTGAACCAAGTACTTCTTTTGTGCATGAAAAAAAATAGCCGAGACAAAACACCTCATGGCACACTCCACGTTAGTTCAATAAGACTCATGATATACCTTTTTTTATGACACATGCATGGGTCAACATGTTCAAAACAGATCCCATAAACACAGGTTATAAATTCGACATGCATGAGTTTCTATTTTATGATTCCATGTAATCCTTCTTGTGATTAAAATAACCCTACTCATCCTAGTCCTTTCTTGTGACAAACTTATACGTGTACTTATATATATATATATATATATATATATATATATATATATATATATATATATATATATATATATATATATATATATATAACAGAATCATAAAGTTTTCATATAACCATCTATCATTTTATGTGATTTATATTTCGTAAATGAATCATGTCATAACAGATTTAGGCCTATTATATGAGGGTTTTCAAATTGTTATTCATGTTACTAAATCATGATTTCATGTGTTATACTTTTCTTGTTTAACCTGGTCGAAACCGCTCACACAAACATGTTTTATATCGTCGATTAGTAACATATTTTTAGGTGTTGTTTAAGTCGAATTCAAGGCAGCAACCAAAGGTGGCCAAACAGAAATAAAAACACAGGTTACATGTCGATTATACATATCATTTACTCATTATTTTTATGTGCATAAGTTATGATTTTATGTGGACCTTTTTCTATGATTTTATGTGATCATGTTCGACAAAACAAACCAAATAGCAGTTCGAAACTTAACGAGAATCAAACAAGAAGGAGATGAATTGAACAAGGTTTAGAAAATCTACCCTTGATGCGTGACACCAAGAAGAACAACAAACAAGAACCGAACACCAGTTGTACACCAGCCGAAAACACAACCAGAAGCACCCTCCTTCGAATAGCTTTATAACCCACGAGCACAACTCCAAATCGAACAGAACTTAGCCACGTCCGAAACACCACCACAAACACGATCAAACAGCCCTTGCACACTTGATTTTTGAACGTGATTGAGAGGAAAAAGGTTACAGCCGCCGTGTGTTTTTAGTTTAGGGTTTTTAGTTTGTTTTGAGGTTGTGATATACAGTATTTAAAAGATAAGAGAAACCATGTGTAGGGATTGGATTAACAAGGGAAATTACCGAATAATATGGGATTGTGATTGAAGCCTTACCATACTTTGTGTGATCATGCATGTAGTCTAGCTTTAGGTTTTGATTTTATTGGGACATAAGTAAAATTCGGCCCACATAGATTTATTAGGCGTGTAACATTTTTTTTGAATGTATAATATAGGTTTTATGATTTTATATGTTGCATAAAGTTTAAGTATTATTTTATAAATACTTAGGTTAAAATTAAATATACGTTTGAGTTTTTTCGGGTGTTATAATTCTCCCCTTCTAAAAAGAAAATTTTGTCCGCGAAATTGAAATAGGAGAGACAAAACATACGAATCACGAAAAGAAACAGATTGGTTGATAAACACCAACGATAGAGAGCTCTACAACGAAACCTAAGATCGATATCAGAAGCACAAAGGTCCACAAACGAATGTCAAGTATCCAAATGTATCAAGTCGCATAACGATGAAGATAGATTAAACGCATAGATAGAAAGAACCTAAAGTCTCACTAAACACAGATCATCTTCATCAACGGAACAAAATATGAAAAGAAAACGAAGCTCATCATAAAAGTAACGAAAATCCACTACAACAATCAACACTACGAGGAGACTTTCGGCGGCGACGCCCTTGTCCCCGCCGAAAGTCACTAAACGACAAAAACGGCGCTGAGCTGGCACACAACTTCGCTGACCGGCCAAAAGATTTTCAACGCTCACTTTTTGGCGGGGACATGTCCCCGCGCGAAAGTATTTGTATTATTTTGTGGCTTTGACCAAAATAGTTACCCTTACTTGTGCCCGCGTATTTTTCCCGCCACACTTTTAGCGGGGACATGTCCCCGCTAAAAAGTTGTTTCATAAGTTACATGCTATCTTTCGGCGGGGACATGTCCCCGCCAAAAGTTTAGGCGCCAAATTTCCCCCAAACTGCAATATATATTATATCATACACATAACACATATTAACTATCGTAAATTCGGCAAAAATTACAAAACACACATAACAATGGATGGTTTAACGTCGGAACAAGAGTGGGCAAAGGCTTTATCACACGAGCTCCTGTATAATGAAATTATAAATCATTGGGGCGTGGAAACTTTTGATGAAAATGGTTCATATTTTAACTGTGCACCTTGGCAAAGAGACCGGATTCTGGTATGGTTGAGGAAAAAGTCATACTATAGAGAGTATTTGGAAGAGGTAGATGTTGCTGAAGCTCAACGTGCTGCTGAAGCTCAAGCTGCTACTGTTGGAGGTGAGGATAAAGCTGAAAGCACGTTTGATGAAGTTGCTGCTGTTGATAATCTGGAAAATAGAATAACAAGTCTTGAAGCTACGTTTGCATATCTCAAGGAAATGAGAGCAAGGAAAGAAAGAGGTGGTGCGAGTTCAAGCAAAGCGGGAGTTAGCCGCAAAAAAAAGTAAACGGGTTGTTTCATTTGGTTGTCGAGTTGTTTAGTTTGAGTTGTTTTGTTTGGTTGTCGAGTTGTTTAGTTTGAGTTGTTTCGTTTGATCTGGTTCGTTTGCTTGTCGAGTTGTTTAGTTTGAGTCTGTATGAAAATGTATCCGGTTTACAACTCTTGTGTGGTGTTTCGGATTCCTTTATAAACTGCTTAGGTTCTTACTGTGGACGTTTTTTTAGATTAATAATTACAATCTTGAGTGTTTGGATAGAATTTTACGATTTCTAGTGGTAAAGCAACAACAACAACAATAACACAACACAACAAACAACATTTTATTAAACAACAACAACAACAATAACACAACAAACAACAAACAACAACAATAACACAAGAAACAACAAACAACAAGAATAACACAAGAAACAACAAACAAACAACAACAACAACAACAACAACAACAACAACAACAACAACAACAACAACAACAGCAACATCAGCAACAACAGCAACATCAACAACAACAGCATTACATACGAAGATTTTCCATGTCACCTAACAGGTCACGGAGTATTGCATCCGATTGACATGCGTGGTCATTGTTGTCGGGATTCGTTGCCAATTCAAGTCTTGCCTCGAGCAACCTGACTTTTGTCTCTAGCACCTGTTTTTGTGCCTCCAACATATTTACCTTAAGATCTTTTTCACGGCAGTTTGTGCACCCAGAACCGTGAGATGTTGAAGCAGAATGAATTACTTGTAATTGTTCATCAAATTCACTCTTCCACATAAAATATCCACATCCATGACCTTTCTCTCTTGGCTTCGAAAGAGGACATGCATAATACTCCAATCCAAGTGTATCTTTTTGATGTGATGTTCTTTTTTTTTTTTTTTTTATATTTCCTGCTCCACAAGTACACATAAAAGGATTATATCGCTGCATTCTGGTTGACAGTGTGTGTTTGTAGTTGTGTGTGGTAGAATCGTGATCGGGGTGGCCCGATCTACAAGTTGAGTTGATAAAAGGTGGTGGCCAGAAAAAGATTCCGGCGGCCGGAAACTGCTGGTGTCGCCGAAAAACGAAAACTACTAGAGAGAGAGAGATGTATACTGAGATGAGTGTGTGTGTGAGATGATATGGGTTAGATGAGTGTGTGAGAGTTTATATTGTGAGTGGATAAAAGTTTTTAGGTGGGAACATATATATCCCGTGACCTGTTAGGTGGGAACATTTTTGTTAGGTGGGATAAAAGTTTATATTGAGAGAGAGATGTAATACCACATCATCTCGACTCGTTCGTTTAACATCTCGTGTAATGCCACATCATCTCGACTCGTTCGTTTAACATCTCGTGTAATACCACATCATCTCGACTCGTTCGTTTAACATCTCGTGTATAACCATATCATCTCGACTAGTTCGTTTAACATCTCGTGTATAACCACATCATCTCGACTCGTTCGTTTAACATCTCGTATAATACCACATCATCTCGACTCGTTCGTTTAACATCTCGTGTAATACCACATCATCTCGACTCGTTCGTTTAACATCTCGTGTATAACCACATCATCTCGACTCGTTCGTTTAACATCTTGTGTAATACCACATCATCTCGACTCGTTCGTTTAACATCTCGTGTAATACCACATCATCTCGACTCGTTCGTTTAACATCTCGTGTATAACCATATCATCTCGACTCGTTCGTTTAACATCTCGTGTATAACCACATCATCTCGACTCGTTCGTTTAACATCTCGTGTAATACCACATCATCTCGACTCGTTCGTTTAACATCTCGTGTAATACCACATCATCTCGACTCGTTCGTTTAACATCTCGTGTACAACCACATCATCTCGACTCGTTCGATTAACATCTCGTGTAATACCACATCATCTCGACTCGTTCGTTTAACATCTCGTGTATAACCATATCATCTCGACTCGTTCGTTTAACATCTCGTGTATAACCACATCATCTCGACTCGTTCGTTTAACATCTCGTGTATAACCACATCATCTCGACTCGTTCGTTTAACATATCGTGTAATACCACATCATCTCGACTCGTTCGTTTAACATCTCGTGTATAACCATATCATCTCGACTCGTTCGTTTAACATCTCGTGTATAACCACATCATCTCGACTCGTTCGTTTAACATCTCGTGTAATACCACATCATCTCGACTCGTTCGTTTAACATCTCGTGTATAACCATATCATCTCGACTCGTTCGTTTAACATCTTGTGTATAACCACATCATCTCGACTCGTTCGTTTAACATCTCGTGTAATACCACATCATCTCGACTCGTTCGTTTAACATCTCGTGTATAACCATATCATCTCGACTCGTTCGTTTAACATCTCGTCTATAACCACATCATCTCGACTCGTTCGTTTAACATCTCGTGTATAACCACATCATCTCGACTCGTTCGTTTAACATATCGTGTAATACCACATCATCTCGACTCGTTCGTTTAACATCTCGTGTAATACCACATCATCTCGACTCGTTCGTTTAACATCTCGTGTATAACCACATCATCTCGACTCGTTCGTTTTACATCTCGTGTAATACCACATCATCTCGACTCGTTCGTTTAACATCTCGTGTATAACCACATCATCTCGACTCGTTCGTTTAACATCTCGTGTAATACCATATCATCTCGACTCGTTCGTTTAACATCTTGTGTAATACCGCTAAAAATGAATTAAAAACAATTTTAAATGATTTAAATTAATTATAAATGATTTAACTTAATTAAAATGAATTAAAAATAATTTTAAATGATTTAAATATAATTATAAATAAATCATAAATTATTAATGTACACACTTACGGCGGGGACGTGTCCCCGCTAAAAGGTTTCACCAATATTTTTGGTTTTCCCTCTAAGCATTTACTTTATCCCGCCAAAGGTTTTGGCGAGTTGTGAAAACTTTTAGCGGGGACTTTTCCCCGCCAAAAGTGTGCACTAAAAGACAATTCCTCCTTTTAGCGGGGACATGTCCCCGCTGAAAGTATATCCCACAGTTACATCAATTATTAACAGATCTGGCAAACACTTGTAAAAAAAAAAAAAAAAAAAAAAAAAAAAACCCTCTTCGTCGCCTCTCGTTTGCAGCAACCACCAACACCATCTCCACCACCACCACAACTACTTCCCCACCACCACAACTTCACCACTACTTCACCACCACCACAACTTCACCACCACATCACCACTACTTCATCACCACCACCACAACACCACACTTGCACCACTGTGCACATTCATTCCTCAAACCTTCGAATGTTTAATTCTATCCTCAAACCCTCCTTTGTTTGATTCTTTCTCTTCTCATCTCCTTTCTTATCCTCAAACCCTCAATTTTCTTAATTTTATCAGGTGGGTTTTATTCAATTATTTTTATTTTGTTAATTTTATTAATTTTTTTGTTAAGTTTCTTAATAGTTTTGTTAAGTTTATTAATAGTTTTGTGTTAATTATTTTTATTTTTTATTAATTTTTTTGTTAATTTTTTTTAGCAGTTGAAGCCAAGAATCGAAGCCGAGACCACAATGCAGCTGCTCTAGGGACCCCACAACTGAGGTTTATTTATTATTATTTTTTTGTGTTTATGTTTGTACCGGGGACATGTCGCCGCCAAAAGTTTAGGACCGCATTTTTACACTAAGGGGTTGTGTTTTTTTTGTGTTTATGGTTCAACTTAAAACACATAAATATTGTAGTCAAATGTTGTACCCAGGCTTAGTATGCTCCGGGGTTGATGCATTTAGATTGAAGCTGCTATTTCCCCATCCAGAATTACCATCTTCACACCCCATTCTTATTTTGTTAATAACGATAATGATAATGGATTATTACCTGCTTATGCTTAACTTAAAAGAATTTTGGCATGTGGCTTGCACCCTTTAAATCTGGAATGTATTCTTTAAGTGATTAGGCATAATGCTTACGTCTTAGGACTAAGGCTCATGATCGAAAAGTGTAGTTGACATGTAACCAGATTTCTTAGTTTCAACAGTGACTTTTGGTCCAAACTTGCAGTTTCTAAAATAATATTTGTTAATTTTTTTTTGGTACAGTCGAGACAAAGCCGAAGACCGAGCCGAGACAAAGCCGAAGACCAAGCCGAGACCACAGCCGAGTCCAACTGTGAACCACAGCTGCGACCACAGCCGATTCCATCCAGGAACACAATATGTTTTTACAGCCGAGTCCAACTATGATTTAATGTATACAGTTTGTGGCTTATTTATGTTTTTTGGTTAACAGCAGCCCATGAGGGCCGTTTGGCTTATGCTGTCCAAACAGGGGTGTGCTTGGGATTGCTCATTTGATTTCGGCTTATATCAGTATGTAGGATTTCTTCTTAAGCTGCTAGGATTGCTTAGGGATTAGGGAACACGACACACCATGGGGTGTGCTCGTGATGTGTACCACGACACAAGTAGTGTCGTGGGGACTTACTATTGGGGCAGTGGTGGATACACAAGTAGGTTTGTCACAGCAGACCCATGTAGACCCACGTAGGGTGTGTTTGCATAAGCTTATATAAGCCAAACCTACAGCAGACCCACGTAGGGTGCGTTTGTTCACAGCAGACCCACGTGGTTTCTGGTATAAATAATCTAACAACAAACGGTTCCTTAGATACCCAATGGTTGTGAACGACGCAACATAATTGTTTCTAGTATAAATAATCTAATATATAATAATTTAGCCTATTCTCAGCTTTTTGCTTGCTTCATTTCTGCTTATTCCCTTGTACTATTTACATGAAATTTGGTTTTAGGTGTAGTTAGTAGTATGGGCTTTTAGATTCTAGGCTTATTTTTCATATTTCAGCTTATTTAATAGCTTATTTCAGGTATGCAAATAGCCCACAAAACTGCTCTCTTTTTTCTTCTTTTATTTTAAAAGATCGTCAATAATTTGCTACGGCAATAACTGTGTGATGATTTTGTGTAACTGTATACAGTATGCTACATCAATCACTAGGCTGATTTTTTGCTACTTGCTACGTCCAAAATTTTGTGTAACTGCCAGGCCTTCTGTTATGCTGCCTTGGGCCATCGCCCACCTGGCCCAACACTAAGGCCGGCCCTGCATAAGCTTATATAAGCCGAACTCACAGCAGACCCACGTAGGGTGCGTTTGTTCACAGCAGACCCACGTAGGGTGCGTTTGTTCACAGCAGACCCACGTAGGGTCCTTGGCTCACAGCAGACCCACGTAGGGTCCTTGGCTCACAGCAGACCCACGTAAGGCCGGCCCTGCATAAGCTTAAATGGGTGTTTGGACTGTCTTGTTCTGTGTGATCTTAGTGGTTTATAGTTGTTCTTCTTGCATCATTAGTCTACCTTAGGCATAAACAGGTTAGACTTAGCATAAAATTGGTATCTTATAAGCAAAAAGTCAGAACTAGCTTGAACTTTAATTTTATGCATAACTGTTGGAATTTAGGCTAGTATAATCTTCACATTAGTTAAATAAAGTTGTTAGTTTGCTCAATTTAGTCTTAGAATAGGTTAATTCAACATATTCAGTTATCTAGGAAGCTTCAAATCTCACATTGGTCAACTTTTACTCAAAATTGAAAAAGTCAAAATTCCAAAATAGTTTTAAGTGCAGGTTTAGAACAAGATTTTTAATTCATTCATCTTTAGGAGTTATAATTTAAAAATTTGGGATTTTGATCTTTGCTACCTTGTGTTTGTAAACATAATTTTTCCTTAATTTTTAGATTTTTTATTTAATAGTTTATTTGAGCTTGATTTGGCCTGATTTGCATGAACCTGCCCTGTCCAAATAGCAGCCCACAAAGGATGCAATACTGAACTGATTTTTTTTAATGTCTAGATCAGCCGAGAGCCAAGACTAGCCGAGAGCCGAGTGCCGAGACCAGCTAGCCAACTGCCAAGAACATAAAAGGTACGTTTGGTTTATGTTGTATCAGCAGGGGTGTTTGTTTAGGCTTATATCAGCAGGGGTGTTTGGTTAGGCTTATATCAGCAGGGGTGTTTGGTGTATGCTGCTAGGGGTGTTTGGTTTATATCAGCAGGGGTGTTATGAGCTTATTTGATTTCGGCTTATATTTCATAAGCTTAAATTTTCTGACTTATTTGGAGATTTGTGGGCTTATATAAGTATATTATGATATAATAAACTTATATAAGCCGGAAAATTAAGTCTTGTGATATATAAACCGAAAATCAAATAAGCTCATAAGCTACAAATAAGATTAAACAAATAAGCTCATATTATTGTATGGTATTTGATTGTGTTAGACTATTGTATTTGATTGTGTATATGTGTTTCTTCACTAATTATATTTTCTTGTACTAGTACGTTTACAGATGGCAGATGTTGTTGCTAGGAGCCACGGTGGCGATGGAGGCAATGAGCCACCCCGTGGTCCGACGAGGATAGGCAGTGATTGTCAGAGTAAGAATTTCTAGATTATTTTAATTAAACTTGATTATTATTTGAAATTGATAACTTGTTATTTTATATCATCATCACTTGAATTTGGTTACTTGTAGCATCTAAATCCAGACCTCCCAGACCTCCCAAGCCCAATGCCAAAATTGGGAAAGGCGGGAAGTCGGTGCGTGGTCCCACAAAGAACACGCGGCTCCGCAATGAGAGGAAAGATACTGGTCGTCCGGTATCGATCAGATTCCGGAAGAACGACAAAGGGATGTGGGAGCATGTGGGCGAGCACGCGAAGTGGTTCTCCAACTTGGTCGGGGAATTGTTGCGGCAATCAATTCCTATGCATTACAAATCCTGGTCGGCTGTTCCTGCTACCGCGAAGGCCCACATCGACGACCAGCTTCACGTAAGTTTTTTTTTTTAATTTTTTTTATCTTTTATTTTTTTAATTATTGTGTTTGTTTATTTTAACTTTGCTATTTATTTAAATTTGATTGTTTATTTAAATTTGAATATTTATTTTAATTATATTTTATTGTAGCATTATTTTGATCTCGGCGAGCACCTTGCCAGTGCTGATGGAGAGGATATTGTCAACAGTATCGAATATTATCTCCAAAAGCGATACGACGACAACAAGTGGCGGCACAAAAAGATAAATTTTACTGAGCAAGGTGGGATGGAGAAGCTGGAGGAGATCAAGACAAAACGCCCGGAGAACATGTCGGAGTCAGATTGGGAAGAATATGTAAATTTCTGGATCCACACTTTATTATTATTATTATTATTATTATTATTATTATTATTATTATTATTATTATTATTATTATTATTATTTCTATTATTATTATTATTCTTATTGTTAATAATAATAATAATAATAATAATAATAATAATAATAATAATAATAATAATAATAATAATAATAATAATAATAATAATAATAATAATAATAATAATAATAATAATAATAATTCATTTATATAACATTTTTTATTATTTATAATACTCAGATTAATCACTGGTCGAACCCGGATAATTTGAAGAGAGGGGTGACCAACAGGCAGAACCGGCTCGCCAATCCGACTGCCAGCCTTCATGGGTCGCATTCGTTAGCTGTTATACGCGATAACTTCGTAAGACGCCTTTTAATCATTTCATTTATATATATAGTGTTTGGTGAGTCGTTATTGAGTTTATTTATAAACAGCTGAGAGAACCCACCGACGCTGTGGATGGTAGAGACTTGATCGCGATGTACAGACACAACCATACGAGAGACGGCGTTTGGGAGTCTGCATTGTCCGAGACTAGATATGTAAATATAATTTATTTCCATAAAACTCACCCACATTAATGCAAATATAATAAATCACGACTTATATATTACTTTGCTTATTTTTTTGTAAAACAGAACCAGATGATACAGATGCGGACGGAGAGCACCTCCGGGGGGACGACCATGTCTGACCTCGATATTATGCGCCACGTGATCGGTGGCAAGCAGCGAGGTCATATTCCTGGCGTAGGTCCAGTCTTACCCGGCGGTGGTCGTCAGACGACCCTCAGCGCCGCACGAGCTCGTGATCAAGCCTCCGCGTCCTCCCTGCACGAAACAGTCCAGAAGCAAACCCAGGATTTGTCCCAGCAAAGGACACTGGTTGATATGTTGGTGGGGTGGGCTAAGACACAGCCGGGTTTCCCCGCTGAGCTAGCGACTCAGGCGATGACATCGGGATCCCAGGAGGCTTCACCATCACCAGGTGAGTCTATAGGTACCCCGGAGGAGGGGAGTGGGGCTAGTGGGGGGAGTGGGGGGACTCAGGAGTAGCGTATGGGTTGATTTATATTTTGTTTTGGGTTATGGACAAATGTGTGGATAGTTTCATGGATTATTATGTGTTTATGTAGTTTATGTGTTAGGGTTCCCGCTACATTGTTCCCACGTATAGTTTTGTAGCATATAGCGGATAGCTAGCTTATGTAGTGATCATGTGATAACGGTTTTTGAACCGTATTTTGCGAATTTGGATACAAACACATGATTATGTTAATTTTTAAGAAATTTGGATATGTATCATATTATGTTGGGGAATTTGTGATTTGAGTGTCTTGTGGTATTGTAATTAGGTTATATACAGGTTCTGGATTTGTAGTGATAGTGTAGATTTTTTCCGGAAAAATTCCGGAAAAAATCTGAAAATTACCCATTTTGCAGCAATTTGCTGCAAAATGGGTCAGACACTTTTCGCGGGGACATGTCCCCACCAAAAGGTTGTTGTATTAATAGTGAGAACAACTTTCAACGGGGACATGTCCCCGCCAAAAAGATAACATAAAACTTGGAAAATACTTTCAGTGGGGAAGTGTCCCCGCCAAAAGATTGCAACATTTACTTGGAAAATTACTTTCAGCGGGGACATGTCCCCGCCAAAAAGGTTTGCCACGCTGGCAAGTTTGACCTGACCAATATTGTCCACGCTGGCAGCGTGGGTCCCACGTGTCACCGCCAAAGAGTGGAACGTCTCCGCCGAAAGTTTACAACGTGGGGCTTTGCGCGAGGCACTTTCGGCGGGGAGAAGTCCCCGCTGAAAGCGAGGGAATGTCCCCGCTAAAAGCAGCTGTTGTTGTAGTGAATCTAAGATTGCTGCCAGAAATAAAATACATCGTCAACTGCATCAAATCTTTCACAAGTTGTCAAGATTATCATAACAAAACAAACGTCCAACATACACAGAATTAACACCGAACTGAATTTCCCATAGAAAACATAAATCATTTAGAGAATCTTACTCAAACGAAAACACCACACTCAGTGGCGAAGCTTGGAATTTTTAAGTGGGGGGTCGGGATCTAATTTTTTTTCTTAAGGCTATATTTTAGGTACACCGAATTTTTTCTACATGAAAACTATATACCCCCTACATCGCAAAAAAAATTTCGGGGGGTCGGGCGCCCCTCCCCCGGCCCCTTAAAAGCTGCGCCACTGACCACACTAGTGTATCACGGAAATAAAAGGAAACAAACGTCAAACATCCGAATCAAAAGAAAATAAATAAAAGAAACTAGTGGCCAGTTTGGTTGCTTGTTTGAGTTGACCTGTCTTCACCTCCATTGCCATTGTTGTTGTTATTATTCTTGGGACAATCCCTAGCCATGTGTCCCATCTGACTGCAAATGAAACACGCTCCAGAAGCTCTATGACACTGTTTCCCAGGATGATACTTCCCACAAATGTTGCAATTGGGTGAATCAGCCCGATTCACATAACCCTTTTGCCCAGACGACCCTGAAGTACGCGAATCCTGTCGACCCCGATACTGTTGATCATTCCTCCACCTCTGGTTGTCATTAGTTGACCTGTCGTAACTCCGCCGGTCATTACTCCTACGATCATTGCTCCTCTGGTTGTCATTAGCTGACCTGTCATAACCCTGTCGATCATTACTCCTACGATCATTACTCCCTTGGTTGTTTCCCTGCACTGGACGAACCCGGTCACCATCATGGTTCCTCTTGACATCTTGCCCTGACCTTTCCTGTAGAATCTCAAGGTTACGAACAACATTTGCCACTTGTGCAACATCCTCAAACTGGGTGTTCACAATTCCCTGTAAGATTTCATTCCTCAGCGCCTATTTGAACTTCTTAGCCTGCTCAGCCTGTGTGCCAGCTCTTGAACCCATAAAACCAGCCAGCCTAAGGAACCTCTTCATAAACTCTGTACTAGTCTCCCTTTCATACTGGTAGATATTATGGTACTCGTGTTCAAACTTCTCCTGCTCGGACACTAGAAAATAATGAAGAAGAATGATCTCCCGAAAACCAGCCCAAGTCGAAGTAGTAATAAAGTCATCACCCTTGGCCGCCTTGTAGGATTTCCACCAATTTAGGGCATCACCCTCAAACCTGTAAGTCGCCAACCTCGCTTTGAATTCGTCTCCGCATCCCAACACCTCAAACAGCTTTTCAATGTGACCAAGCTAATCCTGTGCCTCAGAAGGAGAAGAAGCGGAACTGAATGATTTGGGTTTCTGTTTCGAGAATTTCTCCAACCAAGTATCAATAGTCATAGGTGGATTACCACCTCCAGAACCCCCGCTACCACCTGCTGCCTGTCGTCGCATCTCCTCATATATTCGGCCTGTAATGTCATGTATCAATGCATCCACCCGCTGCTGAACTGCTTCGTTAAAGGCAGGGTTGGAAGTGAAATCATCGGTGTTACGAGTAGTAACCATCTAATAGATCACAAACAAATCAACGAAAAGGTAACAAAACGGTTAGGAATCAAAGCACGAAAGGAAAATATCGAGACGCAAGGAAACCTAGTGTCTACCCAATCCTCACAGGTCAAAGTTAAAGTCCTAAGGTTCGAAAGCTTGTTCTCTGATACCATAATTGTAACACCCCAACCCGGTAAAGGGTTAAAATGCTACATTATGGTGTCTATCAGATACAAACAAAATAAACGCAAGCGGAAGATACCATAAATAAATAAGTCATGAACATCAAGACTTAAAACATTACAATTCTCCAACAGAATATAAAAGAAATAGATTGAATCAACTTCCAACATAAGTAATAAATCCTCCAACGAAAAAAAAAAAAAACTGAAAAATAAAAGATAAAGGTAAATGTAGGTCTCTAAGCTCTACTTTCAGCACTCAAAACCCAGCATCCCGATTAATACCTGCCGCATGGAAAAGAAAACGCGGCTGAGCTTAAAAAGCTCAGTGAACAGATATAACAAATAAAAGGTAATAAGCAAAGCAAACGAAATGGATCAAACGAATAATCTGAAGAAATCATAAGCCAACGAATATAGCATCATAAGTAACTGAATGTAAAGCATAATCAAAGTAATCAGAATCAAATGGATATAAAGAATCAGATATATCTACCATAGACACTCGAATAGATATAAGAAGTCAAGGAAAGCCACGAGATGATCTACCAGAGACACTCGAATAGATCTTAAACAAATATCCACATAATCCGTCAAATCATAATTGCACAATGAGGGGCGACCTCACATGTACCAAAAGTGAAAGGGGTACAAGGCACGTACAGCCAGTCACTACCTAATCATAACAAATAAAGCCTAGGATGCATCTATACACTCCCTGAATCAAACAAAATACACATGCCAGCTCATGACTGGACACATATATAACTAATTGGCCATAGTGCACATATATCAAACAAAAGGGAATGCCAGGGATCAATCACACCTCCCCAGAAAGTGTCATGCCAGTGGTGCCATCACTGACACGGCCATGGTACCTCGATGAGTAGAATAAAAACTCGGGCTTAAGAACGAAACGAATCATATCAAACAAAGCATATTCATAACAAATGAGTCATATCATAATCAAGATAGTAATCAGGTAATCAAACAAAATGGATAGCAACGAATCATATCAAAGTTCAAACAAAGGGAACATAGCAATGGCAAGGATCATAGTAACATAGACTGAAGGGAATCTCTACTGAATAGAGACAGAATATCTGTACCTTAAAAGCAAAGAAAAGCAATGAAAAGCAACGAACAGCAGACTAATCCCTCTTCAAAGGATCTACACGAATACGATAATCAAGTATTACTTTATGTTTGATTGAATCAGGTTATTTATTTTAGTATGCTTTCCATTTTAAGTACGTTTTCTATTTTAGTAATTTAATACTTTAAGGTTATAATGACCAATATAATAGTTTGGGTCTTAAAATATCAATATTATGAGTTTAGGGTCTAAAATGTAAATTATCAAAATTAAATATTAAAAGTCAAATAAAATTATTTTAAAGTTTATTTTAATAAATTAATATTAAGATAATAATTTTGGGACCCCGTCATTATAAATTTATATAACTTATTAACGCACCCACGATCTTAATATTTATGCCGCGACGACCCAAGATTTTATAAAATCATGTAAGACTTGCTTATCACCCAACATCCGTTCACTTCACCCATAAACCGAACCAATTACTTCTTTTGTGCATGAAAAAAATAGGCGAGACAAAACACCTCATGGCACACTCCACGTTAGTTTAATAAGACTCATGATATACATTTTTTTATGACACATGCATGGGTCAACATGTTCAAAACAGATCCGATAAACACATGTTATAAATTCGACATGCATGAGTTTCTATTTTATGATTCCATGTAATCCTTCTTGTGATTAAAATAACCCTACTCATCCTAGTCCTTTCTTGTGACAAACTTATACGTGTACTTATATATATATATATATATATATATATATATATATATATATATATATATATATATATATATATATATATATATATATATATATATATATATATATAGGGAAAATGTTAGCTACAATTAATTGTAGCTAGTTGGCTACAATTCCTTTGAAAAAACTTTTAATAATGTACAGTTCAGTCCCTGCGGTTAGACCCTGACACATATTTTCCCCCTGTCCCCACCTTTTTTTTCAAAGGAAATGTAGCCAATTGGCTACATTGTGTTGTAGCTATGTTTTCCCCATATATATATATATATATATATATATATATATATATATATATATATATATATATATAACAGAATCATAAAGTTTTCATAAAACCATCTATCATTTTATGTGATTTATATTTCGTAAATGAATCATGTCATAACAGATTTAGGCCTATTATATGAGGGTTTTCAAATTGTTATTCATGTTACTAAATCATGATTTCATGTGTTATACTTTTCTTGTTTAACCTGGTCGAAACCACTCACATAAACATGTTTTATATCGTCGATTAGTAACATATTTTTAGGTATTGTTTAAGTCGAATTCAAGGCAGCAACCAAACGTGGCCAAACAGAAATAAAAACACAGGTTACATGTCGATTATACATATCATTTACTCATTATTTTTATGTGCAAAAGTTATGATTTTATGTGGACCTTTTTCTATGATTTTATGTGATCATGTTCGTGTTAGAGTTTGACAATCAATATAACACATTATGCTGAAGCTAGGATCAAGTATAACACATATAAAGATTAACTAAAACATAAATAGTAACGTACTCGATGCACTTCAATAAACCTTGAACTTATGTAAAATAGATCAATGATAAACCCCTTATCGTTTTGTTTATCGATCTCTTGATAATTACTATAGTTAGTAATTACCTCGTTCTTGTACACACAAACTACCAACGAATAAAGGTTTATGCAAGTAAACAAAAAACACTTGTTTTGCTTTGGAAAAAATCGACCCAAAACCCTAGGTGGGGTTTTGTGCCGATCGGCCAAGAAAGAAAAGGAGCAAGGGAAACTTTTAGGGTTTTGTGTGTGTGCACAAAAGATGTGAAAGTCTAACCCTTGGCCTTGTATTTATACTAGAGTATCTTGGAGGACAAGTTTGTGTTGGATTGGGTTTCCCCTCCCCTTTGTCGACCGGCATAGGACCCAAGAGGGTGTTCCAGAACCTTCTTGGCTCCTAGTTACACTCTAGTCCTTATTCTTTCGTTACTAATGATAGTTGATACTTACAGTTAATATTTAATGATCATTAAGTCCCTCAAGTGTTTATATAAATATATATACATGATACATATAACATATATATATATATATATATATATATATATATATATATATATATATATATATATATATATATATATATATATATATATATATATATATATATATATATATTATACTTTATTCTTGTTTGTAATGTGTGCAATCCCGAGGTCTCGGGTTCGATACTAGTCATTTACTTATTAATATTTATACGTAACTTTTAACAGCTCCCACTCGTATATCTATTAATAGTAAAATGACATTGGTTGGCGTCTTGCAACACTCCAATGCCCCCAGTTCGACTCGAGCTAGGTTTCCTGGAAAACCTTTAATGATTCATCATTATTATTATCCTTTCGCTTCTAATACTACATTAATAAAGATGTGAGGTTCTTTATTAAATTCTGTTTCTCGTCTCTTTATGATTGAACAAAATTACCAAAACATCTGAACGTATTCCAGATAGACTTTGGGCGTGGCCACGCAAACATTTTGAGGGGCCCAGCAGTATTAAACTTCTGAACAAATCAGAAGGAACAAATTCTCTCTTGACTACAAGAATAACCCATGAACTTTGCAACACTTCTGAAAACAACCCTTATGACTTCCAATTACGGTAAGCGGTAGATTGTCTCACAAAAATGCACTACATCCATGACACTTATCTGGTATCTCAAGTCTGAGGATAACTTAAATATGATTCTCACACTAAATATTAAATCATATTGTTGGGATAAGTCCAATACTCAATTCATTGAATATCATGTGAAATTGGTATGACTACGCATCAATATACTTTCAAGTATATCCTTAACCAATACTCAAAATTGTATTAGTTTAATGATATTCCCATATCATTAATCGACAATGGACTATTTAGAATAATAACTTATTCATGGATCTTAAACATGCAAATATAGGATATATTATTAAGACAATGAATAAATAAACATAAACAATATTTTATTTTATTAAAATAATAATTGTACATTACATCCCTTATCAAAATAATAATCACAAATGGGCATGAAACTTTCAACTAATTTAAGTCCTATTCCTTCAGCATGCTTGTAAAGCTTGGTGCCAGGTAAAGGCTTTGTAAATTGATCGGCTAAGTTTTCATCTGTGTGAACTTTGAGCATTTCGATTTCACCTATTTCAACTTGTTCTCTAACATAGTGGTGCTTAATCGGGAAATTTCTGGTGCCTTTCATGATTCCAGGTTCATTGGCAAATGTAATTGCGGCTGAGTTGTCACAATACATTTTCATAGGTCGTTGAATCAAAGGCATAACCCCAAGCCCTGAAACGAACTTCCTAATCCAAACAGCTTCCATTGCAGCTTCTGAAGCAGTTATATACTCACTTTCTATAGCAGACATCGCTAGTACACTCAGCTTTCTGCTCCTCCAATCCACAGCTCCTCCATTAATGACAAAAACATAACCAGTCTGAGACTTCGTATCATCTTTATCACCTTTCCAAGAAGTATCGCAGTAACCTGTAACATCAAGTTCTGCAGATGGAGTACCCCCATAAACTAAGAACATCTCTTTAGTAACCCTAAGGTACTTAAGAATATTCTTAACAGTAGTCCAGTGTTTCTCACCTGGATTCTGCTTATATCGACTGGTTAAATTATGAGTAAACGCCACATCAGGCCTTGTGCTTTTCACTGCATACATAATAGATCCCACAGCCGAAGCATAAGGGACTCTCTTCATGCGATGCACCTCTTCAGGTGTTGAAGCACAAACTTTCTCGCTCAAGCCATGTTGCTCTTGCATCGGCAAATATCCTTTCTTGGAATTTTGCATATTGAATCTCTTCAATATTTTATCAATGTAAGCACTTTGGCTTAATCCAATTAATCACTGAGATCTATTTCTATATATCTTGATTCCCAGAATAAATTCAGCTTCCCCTAAATCTTTCATAGAAAAACTACTTCCAAGATATGCCTTAACCTTTTGCAAACTTAGAATATCGTTTCCCATGATCAATATGTCATCGACATATAATATAAGGAAAATTACATTACTCCCACTAGCTTTGTGATATACACATGGCTCATCAAGATTTTGAGTGAATCCATACTTCTTAATTTCACTATCAAATCTCTTATTCCATTGTCGTGATGCTTGCTTCAATCCATAAATGGATCTTTTAAGCTTGCATACACGATTTGGGAATTCTGGATTCACAAACCCCTCAGGCTGCGCCATATAGATGTCTTCATCTAGGCGACCATTTAAGAAGGCGGTTTTGACATCCATTTGCCAAATCTGATAGTCATAGTAAGCAACTATGGCTATAAGAATCCTAATAGCCCTTATGTCAGCTACAGGAGAAAAGGTCTCCTCATAGTCAACACCAAAAGTTTGAGTATAGCCTTTAGCTACCAAACGGGCCTTATAGGTGTGTACAATGCCATCCATATCAGTCTTTTTCCTGTAGAGCCATTTACTCCCAACTAACTTGGCACCCGGAGGTAGGTCTACTTCTTCCCAGACTTCATTTTCTTTCATGGATTGCATTTCCCCATTCATAGCTCCCTGCCATTTTTCATTTTCAGGACCATTCATGGCAGCTTTATAACTTGTAGGTTCATCAAGATCCCCTATCAAGTTGTCATCACACTCCATGTTAAGACATAGCCGTGTAGGAACCTTCACAGGTCTAGACGACCTACGAACGGGAATCACTTCAACTTCTGGTGGAGGACCTAAACTTTCAGGTTCTTCAGGAAGTTGGCTAGTGTTTTCAGAAGGTGTTACATCTTCATGATCGTCTTCCAGATCATATACTCTCCCACTGAATTCTTGAGATATGAGCTCCTTTTCTAAGAAGTCTCCATACCTTGCAACAAAAACTTTGTTTTCAGTCGGGTAATAAAAGTAGTAACCCATAGTTTCCTTAGGGTATCCTACGAAGATGCACTTCACTGATCTTTGTTGGAGTTTGTCTGCTGAGTCACATTTAACATACGCCTCACAACCCCAGACCTTTAGATAAGACAAGTTAGGAGGTTTTCCATTCCATAACTCATATGGAGTCTTATCAACCTTCTTTGTTGGAACCATATTAAGAATGCGAACTGCAGATTCTAAGGCATAATCCCAAAACGAGTAAGGAAGAGTTGTTAGATTAAACATAGATCGTATCATGTCTTGCAATGTATGATTCCTTCTTTCAGATACACCATTTTGTTGTGGAGTATATGGAGAAGTAAGGTACTGGACAATTCCCTCCTTTGCTAAGTAATCTATGAACTCCTGACTCAGGTATTCACCACCTCTATCGGATCGAAGAGCTTTAATCTTCTTTCCAAGTTGCAACTCTACTTCTGCTTTAAACACTTTGAATGTTTCAAACACCTCATGTTTATGTTTAAGTAAATAGACATAACCATAACGGCTGTAATCATCCGTAAATGTTAAGAAGTAGCTAGCACCTTTCCTTGACACATGTCTAAGTGGTCCACACACATCTGTGTGAATAAGACCAAGTAGTCATTAGCCCTTTCAATCCTATTTTTGAAGGGTTTCTTTGTCATCTTCCCAGCAATGCAAGATTCGCACTTATCAAATGATTCATCATTGATCTTTTCTAAAAGCCCATCATGTTGCAGCTTTTTCATGCGATCCTTGCCAATGTGAGCAAGTCGACAATGCCAAAGATAAGATGAATCCAGACCTTTCTTGATTCTCTTATTATTGATGCTATACATTGAATTATTTTTAACAAAAGCATTATCATTATCATTCATACCAATTTCAAAGACACCATTCACAGCAACAGCATTAAAATAAAAAACATCATTTAAAGAAACTGAAATTCCATTGCTAGAAATAGTATGCTTAGAACCAAGGTTCAACAAACATGAAAATGAAATTATACCTCTAACAATTGACGGTGCATAATGACAATTATTTAAAAATAGTACTAGGCCCGAAGGCAACACTAAATCAAAAACTCCTATAGCTTCAACTCCTGCATGCGCTTCGTTACCAACGTGCAAGAATTGTTGTCCATAGGCCAGCTTTCTCTCAACTCTAAACCCCAGCAAGGTATTGCAAATATGTGTAACAATTCGCAATTTCAGGTTAACTTTTATTCCCGAAAATTTCGCTGTTCACTTTTTACTATTCACTTTTCACTATTCATCTCAGAAATTTTTATTTCATATTCTCGTAAATTAAACTATTTTAACGATAATCCGAGAGTTTGACGCTCGTCGGATCATTTCTGCAAAAATCACAAAGCCGTGTCCGAGATTTACTTTTAGGTTTAAACGTCCTTCCAGCATCCCGATATATCCATAAAACATTATAAACAACAGAAATATGATTTTCTCTCATTTTAGGACAATTCCAAAAGTTTCGGAATTTTACGTTTTTCAGTTCAGCGTTTTACGCGAATTACGCGTTTTAGACCCGTGTTTCCAGTTTTTAGCCGGGTTTTAGCACCCGATAAATCCTACCACTCATTTTATATTTTATTATGGAGTATATTGATAAGTTCTAACATATTTATAAGTTTCATATTTTTAGGATACCCGGTTTTACGTTTCGTGGCTTAATAACTTACGGTTAGCAATTTACGGAGTCAAAACTAGCTACATACTTAGGATAATACCATCAAAAGTCCACACCTTGTTCTCCAAGTTCTTGAACCGCCACTAGGAGGGGGCATTCACACTTGTGGCATGATCTTATGACTTTAGCCATTAGATCAAGATTTAATTACAACTTTGTCACCAAGTTATGTAACTTTCCTAGCCACCTTCCTAACCTCCTCATTCATAGTATAAATAGAAAGCTAATCCCTTCCATTCTTCATCAATAAAAATGCCACACTACTATATCCTAGCACCATGATCCTTTGATCTTCAATATACAAGTTACACTACAAAGTTCAATGTCTTAGTATTCTCTACCTAGTTCTCAAGTTTGTTTGGTGATTCCATGGTTGATTTAGGAGCTACACAAGGTTACTAGGGCTGAAGTTAAATGGTTTTCACAAGGGTTAGATCAAGGCTAGCAAGGGTTACAAGAGTTATGGTGAAGGGTTTACAAGCTTAGGTTTAGTGTCCTAGTTCTATACTTGACTTCCTTTCTTTAGAAAGCCAAAAGTTGTAAGCAAACCCTTATACACTTTCTTGCTCAATATCATTTCATGCTTATTGTGTTCTTTTCATGCTATATATGTTCTTGTTATTGTGTTCATGATGTTTAAAAATGGATAAAACAAGTATTGGTATACATATGTTAACTTATGACAAGTAAACAAGCAAACTAGTGATTTTTATGGAGAACCACGACCAAAATAGTACAACTATGATATTTGACACTTACTTACTGTTAAAGAGGACTTAACAAGGAAAACATAGCAATTTGAATCACCCAAAACGAGTACCCGAGTCAAAAGTTATGGCCATAAGAAGTTAGCGACACCAAAACGCCGAAACTGCCTATAACCTCCAGTTTTGCATTCTGCCAATTTGAAAGTCACTCTTCTGGTCCGATTCATCAAAAAGTTAAAACACGAAAGTTGTCCGGAACGACGTTTTCGTTCAGGAGCAAAGAAGCTCGAGCCCTGAAAACGCTTTCTGAGTGATAATTTCTTCAAATTCTTAACAGCCCTTTTTTAAACCAAAGTTACTATATAATGATTATATTTAGATGAGACCAAGAGGTCTAATGACCTAAAGCCGAGACCACAACCATGGCTAAAGCCAAGGTTGAGTCTCAAGACTATGGTAACAATGACCAAGGTCACGGCAAAGCCACGGCTAAAGACCATATAACTTTTAAAGATCAAAAAGCTTATATATATGTGTGTGTATATATATATATATATATATATATATATATATATATATATATATATATATATATATATATATATATATATATATATATATGTTATCAAATACTACAATAGTAGGGAGCCTCATGTGAGGAGTTCATTAAGTAAGCCGTCGAGACGAGTTGTGGATTTACGAATTAAAGTGTCCTGGCTCCTCGAACGTTTACTCCATGACTTCTGAATTATGTCGGCCCGAACGGTAGTAAGAGATATACAACCTATACATGTTTCATAAACCACTTATATTCAAAGACTTACACTATATACTAAGTACTACATCATGAACATTATGCAAGACATATATAGGCAATTCTTCGTATTCTTAGACGTTACTCCAAACCTAAGTCGCAACATTCTATTATAGGCTGCTCTTAGAGACTTTCGCGATTCGACTACCACTTTCATTTCTCATTACATAAGCTTAAGGTGAGTCATAGCCCCTACTCTTTTCATACTTGTTTTAACTCTTGGGGGGGATACATGCTCAACTACTTGCTTACTTGTACAAATACTCAAAACATTTATACTTGATTGTTTTATACTTGATTGTCTTATACTTGATGGCATTATACTTGATTTCATACATACATGACTGTCTTTTATCTTTGGGAAGTGGCTCCCAGTAAACTTATATCTTTGGGAAGTGGCTCCCAGTTTTCTTTGGGAAGTGGCTCCCAGTTGTCCTTGGGAATTGGCTCCCAAAGTGAGGTCTTCGGAGATGAAGTAGAGACTCACTACTAATTGCTTAATTGTCTTGATGAACTTATACATGTCTTTAGAAACTATATATTAGCAGTGGGTTGTGAACACACAGGTTGCAAGTCTCTTATGGCGGGACCTACAACTGAGTGGATTCACGATGCCTTTGCTGTGTGAATATTCTTTTAAAGCTTTTCAACTATTTTAAGACAAACTCTATGAACTCACCAACCATTGTGTTGACACTTTAGCATGTTTATCTCAGGTTAGTAAGGTGATAGCTAGTGCGTGGAACTTAGAGTCAAGCTGCATATTCTGAATACTTACGCTTTTATCATTTACCATTCAAAACACTTTGTATACATTTATGTATCATACTTTGGAATCTCATGTTTGTAACTTTGAATTCATTAATCGAATGGTAACTTTTCAAAACGTCTCATTCAGAGTTCGTTTTCTATACCTTGTACTTTGTATTATGAAGTAGCACCCGTATGACACAGTCTTCCGCTGCGGTATTTTGGGGGTGTTACAGATTGGTATCAGAGCCTTGGTTATAGAGAACTAGGTTGCATTTAGTGCCTAGACTATAACTGCTATATACGTTGGGACCTTCCTCTTTATTTGCCTTACACACAATACATACACATATGCTTTTTGGTTAGAGGTTTGCTTAGTTCCACGCTGTTAGATGATGTGACTTTAGTATTATAAGGAGCCCCAGAGATTCGTCGAGTCATTAAAAACATGGAGCTCAGTAATAACTAATTAGTTAACTTGATCTTGTGACAGTTCTTGTTTGATGAGACACAAGATTTGAGTTAAATAATATTATTGCTTAGCTTTAGGGATTTGATGACTTGATTATCTTACTATCGGCCTCAGAAGGCGGATTTTGTGTCGGAAATTCTTAAGTAGGATGATTTAGAATCTCCTTATTTAAATGGATTGGGACGCCTCTTCAGTTAAATAAAGAAATTGTAAATCACCGAACCATAAGTTTATGAGACCTTACTTACATAAATTTGGACGCTTCTTTATGTAAGTAATGTGTTATAAATAAGTGGGCTTAATTGTAGCCGATACAACTCCTTAACCAGAACCTTAGACGAATCAGAGTGAACACCACTATATTAGAGATCCCGAATTCTCTTAGACACATCGTAAGTAGTTAACATCAACTGAACTTCGGGACGAAGTTCTCCTTAAGGGGTAGAGACTGTAACAATTCGCAATTTCAGGTTAACTTTTATTCCCGAAAATTTCGCTATTCACTTTTTACTATTCACTTTTCACTATTCATCTCAGAAATTTTTATTTCATATTCTCGTAAATTAAACTATTTTAACGATAATCCGAGAGTTTGACGCTCGTCGGATCATTTCTGCAAAAATCACAAAGCCGTGTCCGAGATTTACTTTTAGGTTTAAACGTCCTTCCAGCATCCCGATATATCCATAAAACATTATAAACAACAGAAATATGATTTTCTCTCATTTTAGGACAATTCCAAAAGTTTCGGAATTTTACGTTTTTCAGTTCAGCGTTTTACGCGAATTACGCGTTTTAGACCCGTGTTTCCAGTTTTTAGCAGGGTTTTAGCACCCGATAAATCCTACCACTCATTTTATATTTTATTATGGAGTATATTGATAAGTTCTACCATATTTATAAGTTTCATATTTTTAGGATACCCGGTTTTACGTTTCGTGGCTTAATAACTTACGGTTAGCAATTTACGGAGTCAAAACTAGCTACATACTTAGGATAATACCATCAAAAGTCCACACCTTGTTCTCCAAGTTCTTGAACCGCCACTAGGAGGGGGCATTCACACTTGTGGCATGATCTTATGACTTTAGCCATTAGATCAAGATTTAATTACAACTTTGTCACCAAGTTATGTAACTTTCCTAGCCACCTTCCTAACCTCCTCATTCATAGTATAAATAGAAAGCTAATCCCTTCCATTCTTCATCAATAAAAACGCCACACTACTATATCCTAGCACCATGATCCTTTGATCTTCTATATACAAGTTACACTACAAAGTTCAATGTCTTAGTATTCTCTACCTAGTTCTCAAGTTTGTTTGGTGATTCCATGGTTGATTTAGGAGCTACACAAGGTTACTAGGGCTGAAGTTAAATGGTTTTCACAAGGGTTAGATCAAGGCTAGCAAGGGTTACAAGAGTTATGGTGAAGGGTTTACAAGCTTAGGTTTAGTGTCCTAGTTCTATACTTGACTTCCTTTCTTTAGAAAGCCAAAAGTTGTAAGCAAACCCTTATACACTTTCTTGCTCAATATCATTTCATGCTTATTGTGTTCTTTTCATGCTATATATGTTCTTGTTATTGTGTTCATGATGTTTAAAAATGGATAAAACAAGTATTGGTATACATATGTTAACTTATGACAAGTAAACAAGCAAACTAGTGATTTTTATGGAGAACCACGACCAAAATAGTACAACTATGATATTTGACACTTATTTACTGTTAAAGAGGACTTAACAAGGAAAACATAGCAATTTGAATCACCAAAAATGAGTACCCGAGTCAAAAGTTATGGCCATAAGAAGTTAGCGACACCAAAACGCCGAAACTGCCTATAACCTCCTGTTTTGCATTCTGCCAATTTGAAAGTCACTCTTCTGGTCCGATTCATCAAAAAGTTAAAACACGAAAGTTGTCCGGAACGACGTTTTCATTCGGAAGTAAAGAAGCTCGAGCCCTGAAAACGCTTTCTGAGTGATAATTTCTTCAAATTCTTAACAGCCCTTTTTTAAACCAAAGTTACTATATAATGATTATATTTAGATGAGACCAAGAGGTCTAATGACCTAAAGCCGAGACCACAACCATGGCTAAAGCCAAGGTTGAGTCTCAAGACCATGGTAACAATGACCAAGGTCACGGCAAAGCAACGGCTAAAGACCATATAACTTTTAAAGATCAAAAAGCTTATATATATATATATATATATATATATATATATATATATATATATATATATATATATATATATATATATATATATATATATATGTTATCAAATACTACAATAGTAGGGAGCCTCATGTGAGGAGTTCATTAAGTAAGCCGTCGAGACGAGTTGTGGATTTACGAATTAAAGTGTCCTGGCTCCTCGAACGTTTACTCCATGACTTCTGAATTATGTCGGCCTGAACGGTAGTAAGAGATATACAACCTATACATGTTTCATAAACCACTTATATTCAAAGACTTACACTATATACTAAGTACTACATCATGAACATTATGCAAGACATATATAGGCAATTCTTCGTATTCTTAGACGTTACTCCAAACCTAAGTCGCAACATTCTATTATAGGCTGCTCTTAGAGACTTTCGCGATTCGACTACCACTTTCATTTCTCATTACATAAGCTTAAGGTGAGTCATAGCCCCTACTCTTTTCATACTTGTTTTAACTCTTGGGGGGGATACATGCTCAACTACTTGCTTACTTGTACAAATACTCAAAACATTTATACTTGATTGTTTTATAGTTGATTGTCTTATACTTGATGGCATTATACTTGATTTCATACATACATGACTGTCTTTTATCTTTGGGAAGTGGCTCCCAGTAAACTTATATCTTTGGGAAGTGGCTCCCAGTTTTCTTTGGGAAGTGGCTCCCAGTTGTCCTTGGGAATTGGCTCCCAAAGTGAGGTCTTCGGAGATGAAGTAGAGACTCACTACTAATTGCTTAATTGTCTTGATGAACTTATACATGTCTTTAGAAACTATATATTAGCAGTGGGTTGTGAACACACAGGTTGCAAGTCTCTTATGGCGGGACCTGCAACTGAGTGGATTCACGATGCCTTTGCTATGTGAATATTCTTTTAAAGCTTTTCAACTGTTTTAAGACAAACTCTATGAACTCACCAACCATTGTGTTGACACTTTAGCATGTTTATCTCAGGTTAGTAAGGTGATAGCTAGTGCGTGGAACTTAGAGTCAAGCTGCATATTCTGAAGACTTACGCTTTTATCATTTACCATTCAAAACACTTTGTATACATTTATGTATCATACTTTGGAATCTCATGTTTGTAACTTTGAATTCATTAATCGAATGGTAACTTTTCAAAACGTCTCATTCAGAGTTCGTTTTCTATACCTTGTACTTTGTATTATGAAGTAGCACCCCTATGACACAGTCTTCCGCTGCGGTATTTTGGGGGTGTTACAGATTGGTATCAGAGCCTTGGTTATAGAGAACTAGGTTGCATTTAGTGCCTAGACTATAACTGCTATATACGTTGGGACCTTCCTCTTTATTTGCCTTACACACAATACATACACGTATGCTTTTTGGTTAGAGGTTTGCTTAGTTCCACGCTGTTAGATGATGTAACTTTAGTATTATAAGGAGCCCCAGAGATTCGTCGAGTCATTAAAAACATGGAGCTCAGTAATAACTAATTAGTTAACTTGATCTTGTGACAGTTCTTGTTTGATGAGACACAAGATTTGAGTTAAATAATATTATTGCTTAGCTTTAGGGATTTGATGACTTGATTATCTTACTATCGGCCTCAGAAGGCGGATTTTGTGTCGGAAATTCTTAAGTAGGATGATTTAGAATCTCCTTATTTAAATGGATTGGGACGCCTCTTCAGTTAAATAAAGAAATTGTAAATCACCGAACCATAAGTTTATGAGACCTTACTTACATAAATTTGGACGCTTCTTTATGTAAGTAATGTGTTATAAATAAGTGGGCTTAATTGTAGCCGATACAACTCCTTAACCAGAACCTTAGGTTGAGGTTGCTTCATCTTGGGTTGAGGTTGATAGGCCATGACCTGCTTGCCTTTGTTACCTTTCCCTTTGCCTTTATTCACATGCGATTTCTTCTGGATTCTCCCCCCATGAATCGTCAACACTTGCGGGGTAGGGACCTTGACCTTGGCTGGTAGACTCTTCTTATAATCAACAAGTAATGCGAGTAATTCTGAGACTGTCTTCCCCGAGCAGTGCATGTTAAAATTCTGCACAAAACCAGCAAAGTCCTTATTAAGGGACTTGTTGATCAAGTGCACTTGCACATTGTTCGGGTAACCAAATCCAATTCTGTGAAGCTGATCAAAGTATTCTTTCATATCAGTCACATAATCTTCAACTAGTTTACCATCACCATGCTTGCAGTTATGTAGCTTGTCAAGTTCATCATACAATTCAACTGCAGGTGGTTTCTCATAAGACTGCTTAAGTACCTCAAGCATATCTTTAGGGAAAAAGTACTCAAACTTCTTTTGTAACAGAGCACTCATGCTAGTGAGCATTAAACAAGCAACCTCATTAAACTTAGCATGTTCCACCCTCCATGCCACCTTAACTGCTTCTGGTTCAGTAACAGCAGGCTCAGCTGGGCATTCATCGGTCAAATAATCTAGCTTTCCGGACGCCCTCAAGACAATTCTGAGCGACCGGTGCCAGTCATTGAAATTCTTTCCAGTCAGTTTTTCTCTTTCAAGATGACTCTTGAAAGCAGAAATCACAGTTGGGTTATCGGGTTGAGCCATATCTACAGATAAAAGTTCAAATATTAGTATTTTCGATAATAAATATCTTCAAGAAAATAAAATACCCATAGCTATATTCATATAACCACCAAAATTTACTTGAAAATCTAGGACCTAACTTTACATAGTTCCACCACATCAGTTGATCTGCTAGTGGTGAAAGTACAAAAGATAGTAATCTGTCGAACAATAATTGGCAAACAAGATTTCCAATTCCTAGATCATTATGGGATTTACATCAAACTGATTCATCAATTTGCCTTGTAAGCATGTTTCATCCCATCTCATGCCTTAAGTTCTAGGTCTCACGCACAACTTAATTAAGTCGTCTACCTTAGAAACTGTAAAATTACAATTATGGTCTCACGCGTTAAAAGAATTATATCTTGTTATAGTAATTTAGCCTAGGTCTCACGTTTACTAAATTAAAATTCCAAGTGTTCCTTATAGATAGAGGGCATGTAACTTAAATTATAAGGGTATTCAATTTTGATATGTTAAATCAAAATATGTATAAAGATGCATGCACTCATCTTTATAGCATAAGTTTTCAAAAAAAAAAAACTTTTTATTACCAATTCGTGAAATTAATACACAAAGTTTTACTTGAGGTTTAATATAAACCCTAAGATGACTTTCTACAATTATAATTTTAAAAGTAATTCGTTTAAGACATATTCAAGATTGTGATAACCAAGGCAGACTCTAAGGCTCTTTTCTAAGCCTTCAAATCACGGTTATGAATATTGTCTTAAAAGACTTAATTTTAAAAGCATATTTGTACAAAACATCAATCAAGCAAAAGTTTATGGATTCAATCTCAAAATCATGCAATAAAGTATGAATCTTGCTAGTCTCGTCTTGGAGCGATTACCGTGCGAAGCGAACCGTTGTTGGCATCTAAGACTCCGTAAGATTCAATCTTTATCACTTAGGGTTTCACCGTTATTAGTCCATATTATTTTCTTTATGAAAATCACCATTTTTATTGCTTACAACTAGTCTAACAATAAGTAACAATAAAAAGACAAGTAATTTAAAAAATATATAACAACTAATAATAATTAAAGTGAAACAAATAGCCACATGCAATCCTTATTAGAAAAAGATCCTAATAAAATCAAGTCTAGGTATAACCATGCATGTAATCAACTAAAGCCTGCTCCTCTTGATGGAGGAGAGTCACATACATTGATAAATCAATTGCGAAGGCCAAAGATAATATACACACCACATAGCATATACATTGATTTTAATATGTATGTATTGGAGTCTTCCCCAATTTTAGAACTATCTAAAACATGTGACAAATATAATCAAAACAACAAGATCCATGACTAACATGCATGTTTTGTCATGGATTAAACCTAACAATTAGCACATAGGTCACAAGTACGTTCAAATAACCGGTTAAAGACCTAGGGTTTCTAGTGATTATAAATTAATCAAGTTAAACCACAAACCCTAATTAGGGTTTTTATGTGGAAATCGACCCCCCCCCCCCCAAAATTAGGGTTAGGGTTTAAATTTTATTAAAAACAAATTTAAAGAAAAACCCTAGATCAAAAGCATGTATCTAAAACAATTAAAGATTCGATTTTTATTACATTTTAGTAATCAATTACATGTTATACATGGCTCGTGATGCCACTGTTAGAGTTTGACAATCAATATAACACATTATGCGGAAGCTAGGATCAAGTATAACACATATAAAGATTAACTAAAACATAAATAGTAACGTACCCGATGCACTTCAATAAACCTTGAACTTGTGTAAAATAGATCAATGATAAATCCCTTACCGTTTTGTTAATCGATCTCTTGATAATTACTATAGTGAGTAATTACCTCGTTCTTGTACACACAAACTACCAACGAATAAAGGTTTATGCAAGTAAACATAAAACACTTGTTTAGCTTTGGAAAAAATCAACCCAAAACCCTAGGCGGGGTTGTGTGCCGATCGGCCAAGAAAGAAAAGGAGCAAGGAAAACTTTTAGGGTTTTATGTGTGTGCACAAAAGATGTGAAAGTCTAACCCTTGACCTTGTATTTATACTAGAGTATCTTGGAGGACAAGTTTGTGTTGGATTGGGTTTCCCCTCCCCTTTGTCGACCGGCCTAGGACCCAAGAGGGTGTTCCAGAACCTTCTTGGCTCCTAGTTACACTTTAGTCCTTATTCTTTCGTTACTAATGATAGTTAATACTTACAGTTAATATTTAACGATCATTAAGTCCCTCAAGTGTTTATATAAATATATATACACGATACATATAACATATATATATATATATATATATATATATATATATATATATATATATATATATATATATATATATATATATATATATATATATATTACTTTATTCTTGTTTGTAATGTGTGCAATACCGAGGTCTCGGGTTCGATACTAGTCATTTACTTATTAATATTTATACGTAACTTTTAACAGTTCGACAAAACAAACCAAATAGCAGTTCGAAACTTAACGAGAATCAAACAAGAAGGAGATGAATTGAACGAGGTTTAGAAAACTCTACCCTTGATGCGTGACACCAAGAAGAACAACAAACAAGAACCGAACACCACTTGTACACTAGCCGAAAACACAACTAGAAGCACCCTCCTTCGAATAGCTTTATAACCCACAAGCACAACTCCAAATCGAACAGAACTTAGCCACGTCCAAAACACTACCACAACCACGATCAAACAACCCTTGCACACTTGATTTTTGAACGTGATTGAGAGGAAAAAGGTTACAGCCGCCGTGTGTTTTTAGTTTAGGGTTTTTAGTTTGTTTTGAGGTTGTGATATACGGTATTTAAAAGATAAGAGAAACCGTGTGTAGGGATTGGATTAACAAAAGAAATTACCGAATAATATGGGATTGTGATTGAAGCCTTACCATACTTAGTGTGATCATGCATGTAGTCTAGATTTAGGTTTTGATTTTATTGGGACATAAGTAAAATTCGGCCCACATAGACTTATTAGGCGTGTAACATTTTTTTTGAATGTATAATATAGGTTTTATGATTTTATATGTTGCATAAAGTTCAAGTATTATTTTATAAATACTTAGGTTAAAATTAAATATACGTATGAGATTTTTTGGGTGTTATAATATGTGTGCTCCATAAGTATAGCATGTAAAATTACCTAACATTGAAGGTTTCACAAAGTTTGGTTACCTAACTTGGTATTTTCGTGAGTAAAATACCTAACATTGAAAATTTTGAAAACTTCGTTACCTCTATGTAGAATTAACCCACATGGTGGTAAAGTTGTTTTTATTTAAATTTAACTATTGATATCATGTTGTACCCAATATGCGAATTTAATAGCACATAATAAACATTGATGAAGTTAAAATATAAAGTTTTTTAGAAATGTATTTCCAGATATCCTTATATAACTTTAAACAAAGATTACATGAGTCGTTGTTATAAGTATAATCGTGTATATTTATTTTCATATCACAGTAATCCGTGCTTACATTTGATATTTATATCCCATTAATAATAATTTAATCGTATATAATTTCAAACTCGTGTACGCATTGGTTAAACTTATACAAAGGAATAACATGTGTCCATATTGAACGCATATAGTAAATAATAATAATAATAATAATAATAATAATAATAATAATAATAATAATAATAATAATAATAATAATAATAATAATAATAATAATAATAATATTGAGAAGGATGCGGTGACCTTACTAAAGCGTATCCGAAGATACGCGGTGACTCAAGATATTGGAGCACGTGCTGCTGCTCATATTTTTAGTAGAATTAGCATTGCTATAGCTAAAGGAGTGGGGGCCCAGCTTGTTTTTCGGCTCCCCTCTAATTTCTTGTAAATCTTATGATTTTCTAATGAAGTGATGTTTTATAAAAAAAAAAATAATAATAATAATAATATAATAATAATAATAATAATAATAATAATAATAATAATAATAATAATAATAATAATAATAATAATAATAATAAGCTTTTATTTTTCATAGAATAAGCTTTTGTATTCAGAAAGGAGTGGGAGCACAGCTTGTGTCTAGACTCCCATCCAACTTTGTGTAAGCTTATTATGTATCTATGAAATATTATTATTAAAAAAATAAAAAAATAAAAATAATAATAATAATAATAATAATAATAATAATAATAATAATAATAATAATAATAATAATAATAATAATAATAATAATAATAATAATAATAATAATAATAATAATAACAATAATAACAATAATAATAATCATCGGATATCCTTAGTTAAACTCATATAAAGGAAGAACATGAGTTGTTCCTATGCGTACAATCCCATGTATTTATTTACTTATGCAATAACTAGTACTTTCATTTTGATATTTATAATCCCGTACATATACATGCTTACTTTTAAAACAACATATAAGTTGTATTTTTAAAAGGGTTAATTACATAAAAATGCATTATACTTGCCATTTTTTTTTATCATTTTATGTTGCCTACTATTTTTTTTCTCATCTTGACACCAACCTTTTTAAAGCGTGCTATTATGTGTACTTTGTGATCATTTACTCTTACATTTTTCAAATTTTGAAGGGCAAAATGCTCATTTTCATGGTTGAAATTGTTGCAAAATACACACAATAGCACGATTTCAAAATGTTAGTATTAAGATGAGAAAAAAATAGTACGCAGCATACAATGACAAAAAATAGCAAATATGATACCTTTTTATGTAATTACCATTTTTAAAATAAAGGCTCTGGGGGTATAATAAGTCTAAGAAGATATTTATTTATTTTTTAAAATTATTAAAAAACATGAAAAGTTATAAATTTACACTTCTATACTATATAATAAACGTCAATAATGTACAAGCCCTCTAAAGCATGCGATGCAATTAATTTGCTGATGTGTCTTGGCTGTGATTGGCTGGAGATTTAATGCGTACAACACCACAGTGACATTCTTTCTTCACATCTATTCATTCTCTTCGATAGCTTCTTCTGTACGCTCCAACAATCTCTATTTTTGTTAAGCATTAAATCTTTTCAATTTCAGTTTCAATTCCACAATTAATCTAATTCTATCACACACTCTAACATCTCGCCTCTCTGCCATTGATTATGTTCAATTTAATTTTGTTTTACCATAACCGTATGAGTTATAAGTTTGAAGTCCAATGATCACACCGATTAAAAAAATACACACACAAAATTGATTCGATATTACTCAAAGATTCAATATCCCTAAGAAAAAATATCTATGCCAGTGAGTTTTTGTTCTTATTTTTATAATTTTTACCATATCATTGCTTTTATTTAAAGCTTATTTATGTTTTTGATTTGAGATTTGAATTTCAGAACAAATGTTGGTGTCAAGATTGTTGGTTATTTATTACGGTTTCAAATTTTGGTTGCAGAAAAACCGTGATTAAAAAATCTAGAGATCAAGGTGATCACTTTCATTAAATGCAAGGTAAGCATTCAAATTTAAGTGAGCCATTTTATTGAATCGAGTTATATTCGATTCATCATTGAATTCGTTGAACCAAAATTATTATGCCGAAACCTATTCGATGGATGGTTTTTGTAGCCAGATTCATGATTATTCATGATTAGTTGCAAATTTGTTCTTTTTATTATTTTCTACTTGCATGTAGCCTTAAAGTGTGCAAAGTTTTCAAAGTTCTTAATATCAAACTAATTGAATTAAGTTGCAACCCAGTTTGAATTGCATTTTTTAATCAATGAATATTGCTTCAAGTTGGATCCTAAATGGCAACTATATAATGTGATTAGTGATGCCAGCCAATAAATATTTTGAATGCATGCGGCATATGACCTCTATTGTGTTCAATGATCTATCCAAAAAGAGAGTATGCAAGCTACTTAAGCTAAAATTTTGTACCATTTAGTATTGATGTAACTCTTGATATGGAAATTTGGGCTCATATTTTTCTTGAATGAGTTGAATAAAATCGATTGGTTATCTCTACATGTAAACATGGATTGGTTTTATTAAATGAGTGATACTTGCTTAATTTATCATAGAATCAATCTCAAGGAAGAGGTATTGGAAGGTGATCAACAATTCTAGAGCAGGACTCTCAAAGGCCATCTTCATCATTGTTTGCTGGAGGGTTAGCTCCTCTCGGAAGGCGATTCTTAATATTCCACATTTACTATTTATTTCTATTACACAGTTTATTATTAACTGTATTTATACGTTTTCCTTATGCTAGATAAGGTTACGGGTCTGAAGGATCTGGTGAGCATTCACATTCCTTTCTGTGACAAACACCGTATATGAAACATTACATAGGTAAACACTGTGACCTTCATCATTTTAGTTGTACTTTGGAACTGAGTATCAAGTCTGAACAAATTCAACATTAATGTTTTTCTGTCTCCAGCATATTTTATGAAACTTGTGACTTCAAACTAGCATAAGATTTTAGCATATATAAGTGAGAGAACTTATAAAATGATTTACTGATCGCGTTTACATTTTTATATTGGCAGCCGCCGGAATTAAGTTTTTAGTAGTTGTAGGTACAATGCATCGTTAAAAATAACAAGACACGAAAATCATTTCAAAAAATAAACTTCTCAAGCTGAAATATAGTTCTGGGTGCTATGTGCATGAGTGCATCCTTATGAACAAGGTTTCACCCTTTTATAGGGTCTATTTGGGATTACTAACTGTGCCTACTAAGGGATTGTTTAGCTCATAAGTAGGTTTCTGATATATCTACAACGTAGAAGTATGTTTACATTTTCATAACTAAACTAACTTATAATAATCAATATGTATCCATGGTGCAGCTGCTTATGACAATGGGCTTAGCTTAATTACATAGGTAGTTTGAAATAAGCTACTCTAAGTTTTTTATTTTACTCTAAACTAAGCTAATGTCATCCAATCACTAAACAATACTTATGTGCTATAAAATGCCACAATAAACTGATAAACACATAAATGAGCAGATCTGTTGATCATTCAAATCGCTTAGTTGATTATTTTGTTGCATAACCATATAATGCTTTTTATTGTTAATATGTGTTTATATAATTAGAATTGATGATCATTAACATTATTAGATATATCATGTATGCATTACCTTACAATGTTGTATTATCGATAATTGTAAAATTTGTTATTATCATAAATGATAATGCTAAAGTCATTGGAGGAAATTCTAAAAGCAATAAACATGGTGTCCATCCAAGAGGTAAAAAAAGATGTCCCTGCTAAAAACTTGAAGGCTGAAAAGCGTCGCAGAGAAAAGTTTAATAAGTATCCTTGAGCTGGGGTCTGTAGTACCGAAGATCATCAATGTGAGCAAAAATTTATTTTCATGTGTTCATTTTAGCATGTGATTTAGTGAACATCTGGATACTGAGTGAGAAAGGTTTTTATTCAAAACAAATTGTTCCACAAAAACGATATAATTATATAATCAGTATACATGTTAATCTATATAGTTATTTGTGACTAAAGTAAGTTGTGTTGTTCCTTTCGTAATAATACACCGCCTAAAATCATATAATCAGTATACATGGTAATCTATATAGCTTTGGCATGTGGTGTAATGGTTAGTTAATGGTACGTTAGTCAAATCAGAGGTACACGAGTCATAATAAGTAACGGATTAAAACACATTTGTTAAACATGTCAGAACTTAAAAAGGTTTTCTAATGGGTTCAGACCGGGGTTGGCCAAATTCAGGTGTATAGGCACATTTTTCAAGACCCTTTTTATGACACCAAACAGCATGTCCAAACACCCTTTTATGACAGCAAATATCATGTTCAAGCACCATTTTATGACAGCATGTCCAAACACCCTTTTATGACATCAAAATTATATGACATGCTTTTGGTTGAATTTAATTAGCAAACGCAACGATCCAAACACCATAAGGTCTATGGCTAATAAGTAATTTGATTATTATTATGCTTTCAGTTTTACCAAGGTCTGACTGAGACTTTGGGGACACCTTCTCCATTTACCATTTATATGCAACTCGCAAAACATATGATAAAGTGCTACTTTTAAGAATTTTTTGATGTTAATTTACATTACAAATAGTTAAGCCATGGCTAACTATACCATGTCTTTTACGTTAGTTTTGCTAATATTAAGATCTCGGGCCTCTAATGGATATATCATTATACTGGTATGAAGACAGTTTAATTGAACCATGTTCCTAACATTTATCTTTCATTTTTGTTATTTGTTTTTTGCTTTAGGCCAATGCAAAAAACTTATAACATATTGCTTGATGTGTTTGCAATATCTAGAATGGTGGAGTGGGTAATAAATGTTTTTAAGAGCATGCAGAGGGATAGGTGAAATTCTTAACAAAAACAATCATAGGCTCACTATTTGGTTAAAGAAAACCATAGCATTTTAGTTAAAGAAAGCCTGAGCTTTCATGTGTATGCATGTTTTAAACGATAGTTTTTTGTTTTTCTTCTTCAGGATGATGAAGGCAGACGGTTCTTTCCACATAGCTGTTGATACGGTAATGATACGTGAAATTCTTGAGTGGATCATTGTTATGCTTAAATATCCAGTGGCCGCTGTGGAGGTTAGAAATCACAGGTCATTCCCTTGCCATTTCTTTTGAGTAGCTTAAGTATCATTTTTCGAGTGTCTAAGTAATCTACACTAGGCTGAACAGTGGTAACGGGTTACCAGTGTTAATGTGGTCAAAATTAGTGGGCTAAATGTGTGTTTGAATCAATCTAAATGATCTATGATATATGTTCTTTTTAAGTTAAGCTTTAATATTCCGCGTTTTAGCTTAAGTATTAACTCAAGTCAACTTCTATATAAGATCGTTTGCTCAACTGGGATCAACAAGTGGCTGCTTCAAGTTTTTGTGGACAAGTGCTTTGGATGCAAAATCAACTACTGGATAATGGGTATAATTTCATGAACACCAAAATTCATATTGATAACAACAACACACTTTGCATTATTAAAAACACAGTTTTCATTCTAAAACAAAACATATTGAGATAAGGCATCAGTTTATAAGAGATTGTTATGAAAATAAGTTAATTCAAATTGTTAAATTTCATACTGATAACAATGTTGCTGATCTACTCACTAAATATTTTGATGTGGGGAGGTTTCAATTTTTAATTGCAAACATTGGTATGATCAATCTTTGAAAAACTTATCTCCTTATGTTTTTGTAAAGTTTTGTAAAGATACTGTGCTGCTGATTAAGCTGTTTCTGTTGCTTCTTAAGAAGCATATTGCAAGATGGAATATACTCTGCTGCTATATGTTATTCTACTGTTGAGTATCTGATGCGTGGGGATCACACCAGGCTTTACTTCTCAAGGGATCTCGAGAAGCTTACAACCCCCACCAGGCAGTGTACCTGATCGTTGTAGTATAGTATAGTGACAAGTACCGGGGGATTGATCGTTCAGCTAGGAATAGTGTCGCTAGGATTAGAAAACCTAATTACTAGTGCTAAAGATGAGAGATGATTATTTTTGTATTTTTATATTTTTTAGAAAGCAAAGTAAAATCTCGGGTTTGAAGGATTTGGGCGGAATTAGTTGCTAGTCAACTAACCCAATACTAAAGATGCAATCAAAATAAAATACTAGAAATGAAAATAAAACTAAATTATACTAAGGTTGTGAGCAATAAGTGGAGAAAATGTGTTTACTTAGATTTCACTACTCCCTAGATATCTTTTACATGTTAATTACTTGTAATAGTTGTGTGGATGACGGATTGTATTCCTTAATACCATTCATGGGGTGGCGCACTTACTTCCCCAATCTTATGAGTGCCTACTTCACTCCTATGTCGAGCCGGCTAAGAAGTTCCTAACATGGGATCATTAGAATTTACTCATGCATTAAATACAACCAATAAAACCTAGTGCACATCGGTTCATGTTTCCTAAGACGTTCAAGCATGTTACCATTTGGAGATCTGCCAGTTTTCTTAAGCCTAACATCGAAATCATTCATCCAATACAACCATAAACAAGTAATAAACACATAATTAACATCTACGTTTCATTAGATCCAAGCAAACACAAGATAGATCTAGCCTAGCATGGTGGAATTAAGACAAGAACAAGATATAGACAACCAACACATAGACATATTGATTGAATTAAAAGAACACTTATCTCAATTACACTCGTAAAGTTTCAAGGGCTGAAAACCCTTGAAAAACCTGTAAAAATCATATTAGGTTCGGCCTTAGGGTTTCTCCAAAACTTCCTCTCTTAATGTGTGAAAATTAGAAAACTATATATAGGAAATAGGGTCTGACGGCGTCAAGACCAATTAGGTGACGCCGTCATCTCGCTGCCAAAATAAATCTCGGACTGCCTTGATCCAGATCTGACGCCGTCAAGTGTTATGTGTTTCCAGGCCTTCACCACTTTTACTCTTGACGCTCTTCCTTGTGACGCCTTCATTTCAGCACTGGGTCGTCATGAAAAATACTCTTGACGCCGTCAAAATATTACTCTTGACGCCGTCACCTACTGTTCCCAGCTTGGAAAATTGAGACTTTGCCGTTCTCTTCTCTTTTATGCTCTAAAAACGTTGAAAATGCCTTCTTTTCCAGATTTCACTCCCAAAGTACCTAAAATCACAAAAGGAACGATTTAGGGCAATATTTGATCAAATAAATTCAATTCCGGGCTTAAATGACCCCCTAAAAGTGGTTCATTTTTCGCCTCATCATATACCCTTACACTTGAGATTTGCTTGTCCTCAAGCAAATGCGCTTTTATTCTAATCAAAATACAAGTTAGGGGTCATTTAACACTAATATAAAAGTAATTACAATAAATAATCGTTCCACTAAAGACCAAAGACAAGCACGGAGGTCATACACTAGCACCTCGCAAATAGTGTTTAGATACTCACATCTCTCGGGTGTAATAAAGTATAAATTACAATATGGAAATGGAAAACATCTCTCACTACCTATCAAAGAGGTCTTTTAAAGGGTTGTAACATTAGGTGTAGGGATATAAAATACACGGTTTTGTTGGATATAGGCAGTCTTTACTGGTGGCGAGTTAACAATCTTGGTTAATTACATGTACAATGTGGCGTTGCTAAGCCAAGACTAGACTCGCCTTAAGCTAATAAATGAAAAATAACAAAAACATAAAATAAACATAGAATAAAAAGGGATGGTAGTCCGTATGTTTTTTCACTTTTCTCTTTTTCTATTTATTTATTTTTTCTTTTTTCTTGTTTTTTCGATTTTTTTTATTTTTTTATTTTTTTTAATTTTTTTTGTGCATACACTCTTACCCTACCATCCAAAATAATACATCATAGGGAATGGAAATTCCCCTTACACTTGAACTTTTACATACTTTACAATAAACTATTCTAATGACTCGAATTAAGAAAATCAAAACACTTGGAGCACTTTTAAGATTACCGTACATATGGGGGTAATAAATGATGTTCTTCCCCATTACTCCATAAAATAAGTACTTTACCCCTGAGTCCCAATCGTCCCAAAACAATATGTACAAGGATATGACTCGACTTAGCAACCATGTAATCAATTAGATAGTTAACTTAGGGTTTAACAAATAACAATAATGCACTAAAAATAAGCGCATACACGGAAGGCTAAGGCGATTTGGGTGTACATTTAAGTGGGGTGTAACAAATTCTTCCTTTAAGTAAGATGCTTAAAGTTAGAAACGAAAAGATAGGCTCGGAGGGGTGTACTAGGGGTTTCGTGTACTAAAAATGAGTACAACGCTAAGGGTGTGGGAAAAATTAGTTGACTTAAGTAGTCAAGTAATATGACTTAAATGGTCAAGTAATTATGATACGGGTTTAACACAAGGGTGATCCTAATGCCTCTTATCATGTAGTAAATCCTACTACACGAATGTAGTCTCACTAGCGGTCTCGGGATGCATCACTAACGCAAGTTCTAGAATCTAAATGCTACCGGTACACTCATAAGCACTAATAGTAAATGCTTTTCCTATCAAATCTGAAGGCGAACCTCACATATTTGGGTGGAAAATTTTTCTGAATATACGGTTTTGTGCTTGTCATACAATCTCCTATCCATGAGACGCTTGCTATGGCTAAAGTTTCACTCCTAAATGTTGTAAAACATTTTAAATTTGGCGCTAAAATTGCACTAACAAGTATTTCTCATAGTTTTATTACACATATACTATCAAACAAAGCAAACTCAAGCGAAAGTGTACATGTAAGGTATCATCATTTTACCCTCCCCTTACACTTAAGATGAACATTGTCCCCAATGTTCAAGTAAAGAATGTAAAAGTGAAATAAGTAAAACAAATGAAATCAAATACTCCCCTGATTCACTCGGTATGAATAATAAGGTGGCCAGGTTAAATCTTCCTCCAAGAAAATGAACAATCAAAGCTTCCCTTCCAGAATATAAATCATCTTCTTGTCATACATAACCTGTAAATCCTGAGAAAACAAACAAGACAACCTCGCATAAAATCGGCGGTATCCTATATAAGTTACTAAATCCTAGAAAATAAAGTAAGATATAATGCTTGTGGAATGAAGTTTGAAGATTTCCTGGAGATTATAAAACTTAATAATTCAACAAAAACTTTAAGACTCCGTTAGAAAAACAAAACCGGTAAAATTTCCAGGTTTTTACACGTGACGCCGTCAAGAGTAAACTCGTGACGCCGTCAGAAGTGACCTGCAAAAATTCTTATGTTAAGTTTCCAAAAAATTTCTGGAAAAACTTGGTCCTACTTCCTGGAAAATCCTGCAAAACTTCATTATGACTCAATACAAGCATTTGACTCTAACAAATACGAATATACATGTCCATTTAATATTGTGGAGAATCATGATTGGTTTGTTTCTTAAAAACATATTTGGGGTTTCCCCTTACACTTATCTTTTGCAAAAATACCTTTAGGTGGAGTTAAGACTAGGCTAAACAACAAAGTAAAGTATTTCCACATTTTAGTTTAGAAACATGATCTACTAACAATAAAAATAAAGCATGCATACGGAAGCAAATAACAAACAAACAAAAATAAAAATCACACAAAGCATGGGTTGCCTCCCAAGAAGCGCTTTTCTTTATTTACGAGTCTTGTAGCTAGACTCAAGGCCATGGGTTACTACGTGATTTCATCATTGGTTTCACTCTCTAGGTCGTCTTCTAAACTATTTTTGTATTCCGGACCTAGTTGCAGGCATTCTTTGTAGAAACCAAGCATCCTATTTTTCACATACTCTACCCCTCTACGTCTATCCTCATCATTCCTATAATAAGCCGCTTGCTTGTGTTCCTTTTCGAAGTTAGAGAGAAGGCGGTATTGCTCAATCTTCTAGGGCATTTGGTAAGCAACCTCATCATTCTCTTCCTTGAATCTAACTACCCCTAGAGTCGGATCATAACTCATCCTAGTGGCCTCAACAAATGGTTTTCCGAATATTATTTGGCTTAGGCAAGCATCTATCACCGGACAAGTGTCTTCTACTATCATAAAATCTATCTCATAAGTGAGATTGCCTATAATCACATGCAATCCCTTCACTCTTCCTGCAAAATTACTTATCAAATTCTTATTGGGCATCATCCTAAAATCAAGTTGCTTCTTCATTACCCAATTGTAATAAGTCCAAGTCATGATGTTTACGGGAGATCTAGGATCGATGTAAGCTTTCCATATATGCATATGCTCGATATTGCATGGTATGTTAATGTTAGAGGGGTCTCCCATTTTGATAAGGGGTGTGCCAAGGATATATGGTCTCTCGGGACTATCGAATAAATCCTTATGGTATTCCCGTTCTTCCTTGGTGGGCATCTTATCAAAATAGTTTTCTTTAGGCTCTACTTCCTCTAATTCCTCTCCCCTATTAACCTCAACTTCCTTACTCTCATCCCTAGTCTCGGTTTCTATTCTAACTTCATCCTTGTCACTCTCTTCTATCTCCTTATCTATTGGCTTAATGGTGACAACATTAACAAAGTGGACATGTTTAGATGATGAGGGGTCCTTAATTTGGATTCCGTTATTGGTATCCCTAGTGTCTTTCCTAGGTGTGGTTAACGCTTGGTTGTTGAGGGCTTTCAACAAGTTGTCTATCTTATTGGTCATCTCCGTTTGTTGTTGGTTGAATTCGGTTTCAAACCTAGCTATGCGAGCTTCTTGGGATGCCATGAACTTGGACATCAATCCTTCAAGATTTTTGGTAATACCATAGTTGTTAGAAGGATTGTTGTTGAAAGTACGGTTGGAGGGTGGACCGTTTGGTTGGTAACGATTAGGCGGATTGGAAGAATTGGGTTGATTTTGTTTCCACCTAAGGTTTGGGTGATTTTTCCAAGAGGGGTTGTATGAATCACCGTAAGGGTTTGGATCGGGCTTGAAAGTGTACCGCTTATCTCCCGCTTCGTCGGTACGCGAGGATGCGTAGTCCGCAAAAGCTGTTCCGGGGAGTTCCACACAATCATGAGTGTCATGGGGACCACTACATAATTCGCATGAAGAAGTGATTTTGTTCACTTGGCTTGAAGGCTTAGGAGCTTTGTAAGATTTCATGAGAAACTTGACTTGGTCTTCAAGTTCCATGATCCTACGGTCGGGAGTGCTAGAGTTGTTCGAAGGCAAAGATATTGCCTTGACCGTTTTGTTCAAATCACGGGGATCATTCCAACTTTCGTTGTCATAGAGAGCAAGATCTTCTATGAGTTCCCATGATTGTTCCGCACTTAGATCACGTGGCTTACCACCGGCCGATTGGTCAATGGCTCGCCTCGTGGAGAGATCGATATGGTCATAAAAGATTTAGACTTGGAGCCAAAGATCTATGCCATGATGAGGGACTTTTTGGAGTAAGTCCTTGAAACGAGTCCATGCTTCACAAAGAGATTCATTTTGATGTTGTTGGAACATCAAGATGTCATTTCTAAGCTTAGTAGTTTTCCCCGGTGGGAAAAATTGAGCAAGGAAACGAGTGGTGAGATCATCCCATGTGGTGATGGATCCCGCGGGTAAACGCTCAAGCCATTGACTAGCTTGATCCCGTAGAGAGAATTGGAATAGGCGTAATTGGGTTGTCTCTCTAGTTTCAACACTTAGGTCTATAGAATCTACGATTTTTAGGAAGTCCTTAAGATGTTGATTTGGATCTTCGGAACGAAGTCCATGGAATGCACATCCGCTTTGCACCAACCGAATGGTGTCGGATCGCAAGGGGGTCACATTGGCTCTGGTGAGCTCAATGGTGTTTCGGTAGCCTTGATGGCTAGGTCGGGAATACTCTCCTAAGGTTCGGGGCCTAAGGGGTTCTAGTGGCGGGTTTTGTTGTGGTTGGATGACGGGTTCAAAGATGTTCCCGTTGTCCATGATGTCGGGTGGTGAAGAGTTACGAACAAAGACACAAAGAATTAAGATAGACTAAAGAAACCTAAAAATAAAAATAAAATCTTACTAGAAAGGAATCTAGTAAGTAGACCTAATAAAAAGAAGTTCTAACCTAGACAATAACTATTCCCCGGGCTGCGGCGCCAAAAACTTGATGCGTGGGGATCGCACCAGGCTTTACTTCTCAAGGGATCTCGAGAAGCTTACAACCCCCACCAGGCAGTGTACCTGATCGTTGTAGTATAGTATAGTGACAAGTACCGGGGGATTGATCGTTCAGCTAGGAATAGTGTCGCTAGGATTAGAAAACCTAATTACTAGTGCTAAAGATGAGAGATGATTATTTTTGTATTTTTATATTTTTTAGAAAGCAAAGTAAAATCATGGGTTTGAAGGATTTGGGCGGAATTAGTTGCTAGTCAACTAACCCAATACTAAAGATGCAATCAAAATAAAATACTAGAAATGAAAATAAAACTAAATTATACTAAGGTTGTGAGCAATAAGTGGAGAAAATGTGTTTACTTAGATTTCACTACTCCCTAGATTTTTTTTACACGTTAATTACTTGTTATAGTTGCGTGGATGACGGATTGTATTCCTTAATACCATTCATGGGGTGGCGCACTTACTTCCCTAATCCTATGAGTGCCTACTTCACTCCTATGTCCAGCCGGCTAAGAAGCTCCTAACATGGGATCATTAGAATTTACTCATGCATTAAATACAACCAATAAAACCTAGTGCACATCGGTTCATGTTTCCTAAGACGTTCAAGCATGTTACCATTTGGAGATCTGCCAGTTTTCTTAAGCCTAACATCAAAATCATTCATCCAATACAACCATAAACAAGTAATCAACACATAATTAACATCTAGGTTTCATTAGATCCAAGCAAACACAAGATAGATCTAGCCTAGCATGGTGGAATTAAGACAAGAACAAGATATAGACAACCAACACATAGACACATTGATTGAATTAAAAGAACACTTATCTCAATTACACTTGTAAGGTTTCAAGGGCTGAAAACCCTTGAAAAACCTGTAAAAATCGTATTAGGTTCGGCCTTAGGGTTTCTCCAAAACTTCCTCTCTTAATGTGTGAAAATTAGAAAACTATATATAGGAAATAGGGTCTGACGGCGTCAAGACCAATTAGGTGACGTCGTCATCTCGCCGCCAAAATAAATCTCGGACTGCCTTGATCCAGATCTGACGCCGTCAAGTGTTATGTGTTTCCAGGCCGTCACCACTTTTACTCTTGATGCTCTTCCTTGTGACGCCTTCATTTCAGCACTGGGTCGTCATGAAAAATACTCTTGACGCCGTCAAAATATTACTCTTGACGCCGTCACCTACTGTTCCCAGCTTGGAAAATTGAGACTTTGCCGTTTTCTTCACTTTTATGCTCCAAAAACGTCGAAAATGCCTTCTTTTCTAGATTTCACTCCCAAAGTACCTAAAATCACAAAAGGAACGATTTAGGGCAATATTTGATCAAATAAATTCAATTCCGGGCTTAAATGACCCCCTAAAAGTGGTTCATTTTTCGCCTCATCAGTATCTCTAGTACATTTGCAACATATGTTTGTATATTTTTGTGGTTTTTGGACTAACATTTTGCAGGGAAAGCTAAAATTGATGATTTTTGTTGTTTATACACAAGACTAAAGATATTGTAAACAGAACAGAGTCATTTTTCATTGATAGAGGCCAAAGATTACAAAAACACGTGTTTCAACCACACATGACCTCCCAAGATTACAAAAGATTGCTACATCAACAGATTGCATCAAAAGACAACTATCAAAACCTACATCAACGCCTAGGGCATGGAAGCCCAATTACCACTTCTCTTTCCTTTGGTAGAGGAGGGTTTGATCTTCTTGTTCTGGGTGGTGGCCTTGGCCTTGATGATTGTGGTCTTTCAGGAGTAGCAGGAGGATTGTTCTGAGGTTCATCCTCATCTGATGATGTGCAAAGAAAGGGAGAAACAAGTTCCATTGGGGATGGAGGTCTGATTGGGATCCAGGGATTTGGGTCTTCTGATGATTCTGATGAAGATGGAGATTTGGGGGGCATCACTCCCTTACCCCTTGATGAGCTTGGTGTTTGGTTAAGATTCAAGAGATCCTTGAACACAGGAAGATCATGCTTTCTCTTCCGTGCTTGTTCTTTTGTCCTACATCCACCATGAGGAGGACGAAAAAGTGGAATATAGGGGGGGGGGGAAGTGGTGTTTCATCATCTGATGAAGAATCATATAAGATATTGATGATTTCGGGAGTGGATTTCATCTTAATTGTGATTTGATTTGGTGGATTGGTGTTTTTGGAAGATATTAGGGTTTGTGTGTGCTAAATTAGGGGAATATTAGTTCCTTTTTATAGGGATCAAGGCGTATATTAAGCATTTATTGTTGAGGATCGTTTGAATTTTTGACCAAGCTTGACTAGTCAACTCTGCTGCTGGCCAAATCACTCGACTGCTAGTTGTTTCAATCTGCTGCTAGTTCTGCTGATATCCTGGTTGTGCTGCTATGGTTGAAAGTGTGAGGGTGGATTGTGTAACTTCTCAAAACAGGTTTAAAACCTAATTGATACTCACAATTGGTTTGTACGCGCTCCAAATTGAAGTTCTCTCAAACCCTAACACTCTATTATTCTCAAAGTCAAAAATCCCCAATTTCTCAAAACCCTAATTCATGGATTGTACACGTACCTGGGCTGAAAGTCATAATAATGTTGCTTTACTGGATGAAGAGATGGTTCCTGAAGGTTTCACTGATATGGCTAAATTCTTGAATGCTACTTCTCTTAGGTATGCATTACCTGTGAATCCTACTATATACATTTCCTACATCAAACAGTTTTGGCTTACTGCTAAAGTCAAAACTAGGAATAGGGAAAAATATATTAAGGCCATGGTAGATGGTCAACAAGTGCGTGTAACTGAATCTTCTATAAGTGAAATTCTTCTCTTAGATGATGAAACAGAGACCAAGTGTCTTGCTAACTCTGCCATTTTTGAGGGTTTAAATGATTTGGGATATGAGGGCCATCATACTAATTTAAAATTTCAAAAAGGGCTCCTCTGTTCTCAATATAAATTTTTGGTACACAATCTTCTTCATTGTTTGAGTTCTAACACTTCTGGGTGGAATGAGTTTAGTGCTACTATAGTGTAGAATATTCATAAACATAAACACGTATGGTTTTGTGTAGAATGGATCGAATAGATGAAGTGATCTAGAGAGAAGTTAGAGAGAGAGAGAGAGAGAGAGAGAGTAAGAGTGTTGGGAGCCTTTGAGAGAAATATGAAAGTGCATAAGCTTGTAATGAAAGGTTCAACCCTCTCCCTTGGGTGGGAGAGGGTATATATACTACAATACTTGGTGCTCCATGAAACGAGCTGTAGAGTGAGCTAACAGAGGGTAAAGACCCGACCCACTCTACGAATACTATTTACATATATTAGCTACTAATAAACTACGTATTAACTATAATAAGGATAATTCTACGAGCTACGTAATGCTTAGCAATACTTGGGGTGACCGAGTCTTTAACTGAATAATCGTATTCCTAACAATCTCCCCCTAAGGGAGGTCACCCCAGAAGATAAGTACGGAATTCTTACATCCATGAAATCTTGTAGCTCGTAGACTTTGATTCTTCAAACATGTCTTTGTACATTCAGTAGAAGACTCTAGATGGCTTGTTCAATGAGTTGGATGATCATTGGCATTACTTCGAGTTCATCATCCAAATGAGTATCTGCAAGTCATCTTAGAGTAGTAATGTCTCCATGTGATTTGAACATCTTTGAGTTGACATGCTCACACTTTTCTGGATCATGATCTTCTGCATCAGACTTATGGAAGCATAGATGAGGCCTAATCAATGATCATGATTTCTTAGATAGTGATGTTGAAGTGCGAGCATGTGGTGATGGATCAGCATCTTTTCTGCAATCGACAGCAACCGTCAAAATTTCCTGCAAGCAGACAGTTAGCAATAAATCGTCCGGTACTTATAGGTTTGGAATTAGAGATTGTCAACAGCATAGTGTGAAGATTTCTTCTAACCCTTACCAAGACCGTTCCCAATCGGCAAACCCTGAAAGGATTCACACGAGCTACCTAAATAGATCAACGATTGGGTGAGTCGCTGGAGATCACTCCACGACTGTTGACCGTTTGTAACCATCGTGACTACTAAGCGTAATCCACAAGGAATTACCTAAGTGACCTGCTTTCAGGGCTGCTTGATGTTAACCTTGGCAGGAATTTCCATTCAATCACTGGGAGATACAATAGTAACTTCCCTCATAAATGTTTTGGCAGATTGCTAAGATCTGCGTAGGACTCATAAGTTTACCACTGGTGTCCTTAATGTTGAACAACCAGGTTAGAAGTATCACGTGTTCCTATGAGATCTTTTTATGTATCTCGAGGCTCTAGACTCAATAAGTGCATTTGGTTTTCCTATGTGGAGATTAGGGAGAGGTCTCCTGCTTCAATATCAACCATCTCTAAGAGATATGTCGATAGATTACACCGGTTCCCCGTGAGAATGAAACAAGTTCTTTTAAGAGAACTTGAGTGGCTAGAAGGTTTAGTGCAGTGCGTCACTGGGTCCATGACGTCTTGTCTTCAATACCAATGTCACCTTAGCAATCATCAGTAGATTATGAATTGAACCCGGTTTCTGCCCTAAGGTTGAATAATTGGAGGGCTATTTCTTTTCAACCTTTCTCATTTCATTTCTTTTTAATTCTTCAACCCCTTCTTTCTCCATTCTCACATTTCTCCTTTTTTTTCATGATCATACCTACGGACTTTCTAATACTATCTATTCGGCATTGTCCATGGGTAGATCCCTCCGGTTCTGGCGGATCATAGGACGGTTTTCCTAACCTTAGCCACCTTATAACTTCATGACTATCCTATGTTGCCATACACCAAATCATTGAAAATTCTCTCAACATGTTTATGATTGAGAAACACATTTTGTTAACACATTGAGAGTTTTGTCATTTTCAAATGCTCCCCCTTAACATGAGCTCATAAGTTTTGATTTGAAAGTTTGCACATGTCGGGAAGAGTTGCACTTTTTAAATTGATCCTCCTTAAGTGAATATGAACGGGCATTCGAGACCCGCTTACATCACTAGTTAGACTAGCTTGAAGTTATTACCCGGCCCAATCAGATTCACCAAAGGTTTCTCGAAACGGTACATTCTACTTAGACAAGTCCTTTTCGAGACACGCTTACATCACTAGTTAGACCAGCTTGAAGTTATTACCCGTCCAGGACTAGTCCTTTCGAATCAAGACAATTCTGTTTCGTCAATTCATGAGTCAAGACTGAGATGCACTCACATAAGATGCAAGGATCCTTTTACACAAGCCATTTTGCTCCCCCTCAATATGTGCATCGATATACAAAAGAGTTTAGCACATATCGGGGAGCGTTTGTTTAAGTCCAAAACAATCATATTTTATATCAAATTTCATATTTAAATCACATTTTCTCCCCCAATCAAAAATTTCAAACCATTTGAGATTTCTGATCCCAAGTGATTTAAATAAGTTAGAAAAGTTTGGGAGCAAGATGTGGTCTGATTAAAGATATTCTAATATTGAGACAATTCATTACTCCCCCTCAATCAATGAGAGAGAATGTTAGTGTCAGTTATGATGAGTTTATAAATGATTTAAAGGTTAACGAGAAACTCATGAAAATAAAAAATCATGTACTGACACATAACATTTGATACCACACTACTTATGACGCACAAGACAACTGGTGGTGGTGGTGAAAAAGTTGTTGTCATTGTTGCTACCGATGTTGTTGTTGTGGTGAAATCAAAGCCAGCCAATGAAGTTTGAACATCTGATCAAATGGTTAGAGCGGGAGCAGGCACATTCACATCAGCCATGGAATCTGCATAAGAGTATCAACAACGATATGCATACATACAGATTCACTCTTAATTAACTGCTACCACGTAGCAGCTAGCCTACTCGTAATACGATATTCATATCATGATCAAAGAACATTCAAGCAACTCATCAAAATGCTATCTAGCATGAAGAGAAACTAGCAATCATGAACATTCATTGCAAGTTTCTATCAGACATAAACAACAATCACTAACATGGCAATTCACGCATATTTGCAACATTCAAATCAGGAGCTTAGGAATAAGATTCTATCCCGGTAACTACATACCTAAGCAAATCCTGAGAACACGAACACATAATCAGCAACAATCAAACAATTATCAGCAAACAGCAAACGAAACACAATCAATCAGATTATACGAATGCCAGAGGAGAGAACAAGAGCATCAAACACAATGGTTTTCTAACATCATTAAGATTTTGGATTAAAACGTATTTAGGGGATTAAGTGAGGAAACCAACGTGAGACAAATGGACCTTATAGTTACATAAAGCTAGAAAACTATACGCAAATAGCACATAATGCCCTAAACTTTCTAACAACTAACACATTTGGCCATTTAAGATAAAGCTTAGTAAGGTCCTCTTCAACTAATACCCCATTAACTACAAAACCTTTTATAACAATTATGAGACAACCAAGAAATCCGTTTGATGATAAAAATTGGAAATCACTCTCCCCCTCAATTGATGACCCATTGTCATTAATTAAGTGACAAATTGTATGAAGTATCTAAGACTGATTGATTTACAAATAACACGTTACCACCATGTATTACTCAAATAATTTTCCGAAGAATCATAAAAGAAAATTATTTGTTTTGATAAAAAGAATACTTCTCTTCTTACACAAGAAATAATGCATTGAAACGTACATTAGATCGGAAAGGCACGAATATAAAGTAATTCATGCCTTTGTTAGGAACAGTCGTCTTTTTGGTGACGAACTTTCCCCAATACTAAGGCCGGGTTGCTATCTGAAGTAATAGCAAACCATGTTTTTGAAGTCCGGGTTGTAGCCTGGGATGACTACACGCCATTTTTTTTGAAGAATATTTTGAGAAATGACATGTTTTAGAAAAAAAAAACTTTATTTGAAACCGAAAAACTCTTGCTCAAGCATATGTATGTTTCCGTGTCATTATTGAATGACATTTCTAGAAACATACATAATATTGATTACACAAGAGACATGTCGTGAGAAGAATATTTTTGGATTTTTATGATTTTTCTGATTTTTATGGGTTTTATAGGCTTTATATTTTTTCTATTTTCTTTATGGTATAAGATATATACAAGGATATGTGAAGCAAAACCATTTCTCCTCATTTTCTTCCTGAAGACGTTTGAGAGATACTGGCAAAGGACTCTTTATTCGAAAGCGCTGGAGAATAAATTGAAATCGTTCTCTTGAGAGAGCCTTAGTGAAGAAATCTGCCAGCCGAAATTCTGTCCTCACGAAGTAAAGTTCCACTACCCCATTCTCATCTTATTTTACCACACCTTAGGAGAATCCGTTTCCCAGGAGAAACTTTGACAGTGTATCAAACCATGCCCTAGGCATCTGTTTTAGGCCAAAGAGAGCCCTTTTCAGACGATAGACATGGTTAGGACAATCAAAATATACAAATCTTTCCGGTTGACTGAAATAAAGAACTTTATTCAGCTCGCCATTTAGAAATGCAATTTTCATATCCATTTGATAGACCATCATGTTCTGACTTGCAGCATTGGCGAGAAACATTCTGATAGCTTCAATACGAACAACCAGAGCAAAATATTCCTCTAAATTAATGCCTTCCTGTAGACGATATCCCTTAGCAGCAAGCCTTGCCTTGTTTTCAGAATGACATAATGCTCATCAAGTTTCACTTTAAAGATCCACTTAGAGCTATAATCATTGCACAATCTAGAGGTAGTACCAATTCCCATACTTCAAGTCGATCGAAAGTGTGAGCTTCATCTTGCATCGCATTAACCCAACAGTCTTTAGAGATAGCAGTCTTGGAATCTTTGGGTTCGAATTTGGATAGTATGGAATTATAACAACACCACAAGGCATGGGTGGTAAGTTTCCTTCGTGTGAACATCGGTTGAGAAGGATATCCAATAATGTAGTCAATCGGATGATCCTATATTCGTTTTCTGAGATGTTCATGTGGATGTAGGTAGGAACATGAAGAAGCCGCGTTTGTATTCCTTGAAGAGGATGTCTCAGAAGAAGATTCATGAGCAAACAGGTTTTAGTACAGAGCATCTTCAAGAGTAGCAAATGAATTCACTTCAAAAGAATAGTCGACTGCAGTGCCTTGATGTATTAAAGGAGATTGAAGGTTTGACGATGATGGTGAGTAACTTGAAGATTGAGCATCTTGATCAATTCAAGTAGACACTGATGAACCATTTGAGTTGTACAGAACTGGAGCAGCGGCAGCTGGTGGTGTCAGTGTATCATCAGTAGGTGTCTCAAAGTATTCATCAATCATTTGGTCAAACTAGATCTTCAAATTCTCATTTGTAGGTGATACATAAGGTACATGCAGGAGTGGGATTCTGTACAAGACCTGAACTGATTGATTCAGGAGACAAAAGTTTAGACGCGGGTCCTGCACTGATGTGTACAGGAGCCATTTGCTCAGTCAGCTCAAAGAATGTGACGTGAATGGTTAACAAGATTTATCGGGTTCGATTGTTGTAGATTCTGTATCCTTTACTATCTGGAGCATAACCAACGAAGAGTCCAATATCAGCTTTAGCTTTTAACTTTCCCAGATCTTGACTGTCATTCGTAGGGTAGCATAAAGCACCAAACACAAATAGAAAAGAGAGATCCGGTTTCTTGCCATGAATCAACTCATTTGGAGTTTTGTTGTGAAGAGTATGTATCAAGTATCGGTTTTGAGTGTAACGAGCTGTAGCAATTGCTTCCGCCCATAGAAACATCGGTGCGTTGGAGAATATTAGCATGGTTCGTGCAGCTTCTACAAGAGAACAGTTTCGTCTTTCAACAATTCCATTCTACTGAGGAGTGCATGGGATACTTTATTGATGGGTGATGCCAATACTTTCGTAAAATTGAACGAGTTGTTTGATGATAAACTTTGTTCCATCGTTTGACCGGATGATTCCGTCGATTTTGTTGAGTCTTGCTAGTAGCTGTTTGATGAGTTTTATGATAACCTCTGGAGTCACGTCCTTGGTTCTCAAAAACCTTACCCATGTTACCCGAGAATAGTCGACGACTATCACTAGAACATACATCTTCCCAGTTATGCTTTGCATTTACATTGGTTCACATAGATCCATGTGAAGGGTGTGAAGAACCTCCATGATGGTATTGACAGTTCTGGATTTGTGAGTATGCTTCTTTCTTTTGCCAGTTGACAAGCCGAATGAAAATGTTCTTTTTCGAACTTTAAACTAGGCAGACCTCATACAGGATCATTGTGAGCAAGATCATTGATGGTACCAAAGTTCAAGTGATTAAACTTTGTTGCCATAGCTACGATTTGTTCTTTGAGGCCTTTGTGAGAAGGCAAATAGGAGAGGACCACTTCATGTCTTTGATGGAAAAAAGGTGTATAGATTTGTGCCATGACTGTCTTTAAGAAGATCAATACCATCCAATTCTCAGACGAAGCATGTGTAATTTCTGAAGGCAATCTTCAAGATCGGAATCAAGATATTGACCAACAGAGAACATATTATGCCCAAGTCCTTCCACTTAGTATACCCAGGAAATTAGCTGTCACCAGAAACATAATCTCCATAACTTATAATTACCCCAAAATGATAGTTCCCGAATCTAACTGTCCCGATAAACTTATTCACGAAATTCCCGAGCCCTGAGCGATCCCCAATCATAGGTTTAGAGCAGCCTGAGTCCAAATATCAAAGGACGAAATGTACGACCTGCATTTGGAAACAGACGAGAGCAGAAAATTTGGAGCGTCGGATCCCCAATTTGAGTTGGGTTCCAATTGGTTAGTGCAAACAAGTTCTGGAGCTACTAAGACCTTAGGTGCATTCGTTTCAATGGTGGAAATTTCACTAGCAGATGCAATGGGCCTAGTTAAAGGACATTGGGTCTCCAAAGGGAAAGTTCTACCAGTTGGCTTCCATTCCTTAATAGGCACTACTTTAGAGTTGGTTATCCTAGTTAAAGGGCACTGTTCTCCTAAAGTGAATTTCCTTCCTGTGGGCTTCCATTGATAACCAACATTGGCAAACAGTTTACCTGTTGCTTTCCAAATTTGCTTACTTTGTTTAGCTCTCCAAACTTTCTTAACTGGGGTTTGTTAAACGACTTTAGAAATTTCTTAACACATTTATCATGATTACTCGAAATTATGCATTCATTACATGTTTTGCAACGTGAATTAGGTTTTGAATTATGACTTATTTTGCTCAAGTTGGACTTAATGTTCCTCATGTGGTCGTCTACTTTCTTTTTAGGAACACTTTTAGCAGGTGAAGTCCTATAATTCCTTCTATTTTTCCTTGGTTTAGACTCTCTAGCTTTTGTGTTACTATTTACTCCTGTAGACGGACTACTGGGAATTTTAGTCTTTTTCACTTCCGGTTGCTGAACATGTTTTGATGTGTTGGGATCTGAAGTTTCCAAGGGTACCTCAAAGGTAACATGCTTGTTCTTAGTCATAGATGATGATGCAGTAGACCTATCTCGCTTGCTATCAATTTTAGGACATGTACCAATAACATATTCTAAGAGTTCCTGAGATCTATTAGTGAGAAAGCAGGCACTTACAATAGCATCATCAAGTGGTTTTGCTATCCTATCCTCTTCAATGGTTTCACGAAGCAAGTCAAGGCACTCCTTAAGATGTTTAAGATAGTCTCTATGAACTAACTTATTATTCTGAAGGGGAAGAGGAATATTCACAGCATCAATTGCGTACTTCTTACAAGCAGAAACCTTTTGAACAACGTTATCACAAGTGATGATTGGCATTTTCCCTTTCACCTGAGTCTTTAGATTCTCAATCTCTTTAAGTAAAGAAGTTATCTTTTCATTGTTTATATCACGTGTGATCTTAATTGAATCATATAACTCTTTGTAATGTTGTTTAACTTTTGAATTTTCAGCACGAAACCAATCATTTTCATGTTGCAATTTATTAATGGTATCATGAAATTGAAAATTCTGAGAATCTATAGACTGTGGTTTTTGGGTGCTAATCACATCACTCTTGTTTGATTTCAATTGGGCAATTTGAACCCTCAGATTCCGAATCGTGTTAGTGTGAGCTTGAATCTTTTCATCACGTTTGGCTAATTCAAAATATGCATCAAATTCAGGAGCATCCGAAGATGTCTTGGCATTTGAGATTTTAGTTCTTTCTTCTAAATGTTGAAACTTTAATTGCAAATTAAGATTATTAACCTCTAGTTTCGACAAATGCCTGACCATGTTATCATGGTCATCGTTTTGAAATTTCTCACGCAATTTTAAATTCTCCCCCTCAAGCTCAACAACACGATTCTGGAAAGCGGTCAATGCAATAGACATCTCATGAAATTGGCAGGCAGATAGCGAAGAATCAGTAGCAGTATAAAATACGTCCTGAGCAACACATTTAGTAATCAAATTCTCATTCATGATGAGAATATTTTTCCTCTCAATTTCACTGTATTTAAGATCAATTGCCAATTGTTTTCTCTCATTTTCCACATCATTGAAGACCTTTTTCATTTCAGTCGCATCATTATTAATTGTTTTTTGAAGACCCTCAAAATGTTCTTTGAGAAGTTTAAAAAATGGCATGACCTCTGTTAAATAACATTGTTTTGTTTGTTCAAAACCTCTTTCCCCTTCAGTAATACCCGTTGGTGTTATTCTCTTTTTACATGTTTTATCAAAATCAGCAAATAATTGACCAAGGACATATAAGGCAATTAGTGTGTTATTTTGCGTGGGGAGGGTGAAAGGAACAAGATGTCGTGGTGTGTTAATGGGATATATCGTTGGGCCAGCTATCCGAAAAACTGTACGTGTTTTTCCCACTATTCTTTCTGCTTGCATCTTTTCCATGTCAATGTTCCAAAAGACTTGCTCTGGAGTAAATTTCTTTTGTGGGACAAAGATAGCTAATTGATTATCTTCAGAGTAATCATAATTGTACAAGATTTTATTAGCTATGCACTGGGGATCCCTTAATTTCTCAGTAAGTTTTTCTCTGGTTCTATCTTCTATCTCATTGCCCTCATCATCAGATGTAGCATCAGGTGGGGCATGATTAGGCTCAAGCATAATGTTTGCATCATATAATGCCGGTTGTGCACCTATACCGCTTCTAAGGAAATTGGCTTTTGGCTTAGTAGAATCCTTCTCACTATGATCATCACTCAACTTCCTATGTTTATGCATCATTTGAGCAGTTTGAATGGTTTGGCCTTGCGTGTATAACTTATCCTCAAGTTTATTTTTTAGGATTTTAAGACTAGAGAAATCATTTAGGAGTCTTGTTTCCTTTTCTTTGAAATCATGTTTGAGTGTGTTTAAGGCATTCTGAATCTCTTGTTTTTGTTTAACAGTTTGATCCATTTGTTTTTGCAAAGATTGTAACTCCTTTTTCAATGTTTCTTGCTTAAGATTATTTTCAGATATGTATGCACGCATTTGCCATTCCATGTTCTGCTCACGTCCAGTGAGTTCAAATCTAGCACGTTGTTCATACATTGCCACCTGATCCTTAAGGATATTAAATCTAGTGGTCAAGGAGTCATCAGGGTTATAAGCAGTGTTCTCATGCAGCACACAATCATCATTTAAAACAGAAGATGCACTACATTGTACAACAGACACTTCATTGTGTTTCATATGTTGTTCACATGGGTCAACATTGCTATTTCCCATGTCAACAACATCTGAGTCAACATCGTTTGTCGGTTGTACTTTGTTAGGAATCTTTTGTTCATCAACCATGTTACACAGTTCGAGTACCATAAAACATGACACAGGTTCTTTTACCGGTCTGATATATGCATCCACATCACGTGTAGGAGTCATCAAGTTGTTCGTTGTGTCAAGCTTATCAGTCTCTGATCCTCTGCCTTTGATGACAACTGACCCAGCATCCGATGCGTTACCTGAATCCACAATATTATCACTTGATTGCTCCCGACATGCCTTCACCTTGTCTTCATGCTTGAGTTTGTGTTGTGCTCTTTCCATAATGTACTCCTTCACATTACCCATGAGTTGGAGTAGTGTCACTCTGAAAACGTCAACTTCAATTCCCGTATGAGTAGCAAAGCTCTTTTTCATCATTTGACACTCATGATCATACTCCTTAGTGAATCGTGAATCAATGAACGCTTGGAGTTGGTTGTTGATCACACAGAATGCAGCCATAGAACTACCTTCAAAAAATTCACCTCTTTCAAGTTGTTGTTGAAGTTGATCTAAGTGTAGAGTCATTTTGATAGTGAAGGTCTCAACATTTTGACCAAAAAGTGTTGCAAATGCACGATTGAAACCTCCCAAGTATCCAGGTTTTGCAAAGAGAACCTTGAGATGTGAATGGAGTGATCGAAAACATTCAATGCGACTATCCTTTGCATTATCGGGCAATATAATTGGCTGATGAAGCACATTATCATTAGAATTCGAGCACGAAGGTTCCATAGCAGTGATTGTATGTTATTTAGTCGTAATTTGGTTAGGTTGATGCAAGTTGTTACGGTGAAATTTTTGGTCTGAAAACTTAAAACCTCAATAACTTCACTCTGGAGGTGATTTAGGCCTCGAAAAATTCGTTTCACAACTGTGTGGTGAACCCTCACAGTATTCAGCCTGTTCCGGACGTTTTGACAGCTAATTCGCTGAAAACGGAGTTACGGTTCAAAAGTTATGACCGTTTGAAGTTTCGACGTAAAAATTCAACTATGGTCAAACAGAGTTAACCGCAGGATCAGGCAAGGTAACCGCAGGAAAGGTAACCACAAGGTGAGTTAACCACAAGGTGAGATAACCGCAAGAAGTGACTAACCGCAGGGAGTAACTAACCGCAGGGAGCAACTAACCGCAGGGAGTTAACCGCAGGAGAGATAACCACAAAGATTTAACCGCAAACCACTTAATCGCAGAAAGCTAACCACAGTGAGCTAACCGCAGACCACTTAACCACAGAAAGCTAACCACAATGAACTAACCGCAGACCACTTAACCGCAAGAGCTAATCGCAGTATACAAAAATCCAAATCTGTCACTTTCCTTGGGATTTGTTTGTATTCCCAAAATAGTAATCGCAGAAAACTAACCGCAGAAATCAGGAACTAAACGCAGACAAGCAATGCAACAGTAGACTTAACCGCAACTATGAAATACGCCCAAAATCAAGTCCAAACTTCAAATAGATTAAAGATATGGTATAGCCAACTGAAACACAATGTTCAACTAACACCTATGATCATAAAAGTACATCACTAACATGTCAAATAACACAAGAAAGATCAAACCAAGATGTTTTACAAGAAAGTGACTTCAAACTCACAAAACTACACAAAACCACATCAAATCCGATTCTACAAGGCCCTAAGATGAAACCTTGGCTCTTGATACCAATTGTAGAATATTCATAAACATAAACACGTATGGTTTTGTGTAGAATGGATCGAATAGATGAAGTGATCTAGAGAGAAATTAGAGAGAGAGAGAGTAAGAGTGTTGGGAGCCTTTGAGAGAAATATGAAAGTGCATTAGCTTGTAATGAAAGGTCCAACCCTCTCCCTTGGATGGGAGAGGGTATATATACTACAATACTTGGTGCTCCATGAAATGAGCTGTAGAGTGAGCTGACAGAGGGTAAAGACCCGACCCACTCTACGAATACTATTTACATATATTAGCTACTAATAAACTACGTACTAACTATAATAAGGATAATTCTACGAGCTACGTAATGCTTAGCAATACTTGGGGTGACCGAGTCTTTAACTGAATAATCGTATTCCTAACATATAGCATCTGCTATGATATGCCTAAGCAAAGGATATTCATTTAATTTTTCAAACATGATTTTGGAAGGGATTGCTAAAAGCATCAAAGAGTCTGGTTCTTATTTACTATATCCAAGATTTATACAGCTCTTTGTAGAAAAACAAATTTCCAAAGTAAGAACACATAAAGCCACTTATGATTCTCCTAAGTTGGTTCCAAAAATGTTTACTTTCTTACTTAAAAATGGAAAAGGATTTTCAGGCACACATAAATCTCTTACACCTTATATGGTGCAAATTGTGCAAAATATCCAGGGTGAAGAATCAGGAACTCCCACTGATTGCCATCACACACCTAATTTTACTGTATCTGTCACTCAACCTAAAATACTCTACACCCGTAGGAAAGCCACAAAGAACACTGAGCTGCCTCAGGCTAGTGTTAGGATATCTGTACCAGATGAGGCTGTCCTAGGTGATGAAGGGGACATGTTGGTGAGGGCTGTCACTACTGCTTCTAGCTTAGCAGCAGAGTAGGACAGTGATAACATAAATAAGACCCAATCCAAGGCAACATCTAGTGAAGAGGGTTCTGATGAATCTGATTCCAATGATGGTAACCCTAGCCAAATGGCAAATACAGGGGGCTCAGATGATCAAAATAGGTTTGATACTGGGTTTAAGTCCCAAGATTCACCTCTCGGACTAGGTAACACAGGTCGAAGTGATGAGGACAAATCAGTGACTCCTGAATTTATGGATTATAATGTACATAATGACAATGTCAATGATTCACCTCTCGGACCAGGTCACACAGGTCGAAGTGATGAGCCTAGTATGCAACTTATTCAGAAATTGATGGCTACTTGTACCAATTTGGAGCTTAAATGTGATACTTTGGAGGAGAAGATTCTTGGTCTTTCAACTATTTCTACTGCTAAAGCTAAAAAGATCAAAAGATTACAAAGGAAGATCAAGAATTTAAGAAAATCAAGATCTTCAACCTCCTTCAAAAGATTGAAGAAAGTGGGCACATCATAGGTAGTTAGTTCTTCTGAACACTCCGTTCCTTTGGAAGAGGATGCTTCCAAACAGGGGAGGAATGAGGAGCAGAATGATGCAATGGGTTCAGGGGAGGCAAATTTGATGAAGGTTGATGGTGCTCAAGAAATGGATATTTGAATGGTTTTAGGGGAGGTTCCAATGACTGATGATTTGGAGGTGGAAAGTCCTTAAGATATGGATGGTTTTGTGGTTACTAATAAGCAGGGTAATGAGGTTGTAATGGAAGAAGTGGCTGCTACTCAAGAAAAAGAGGTGAAGAAACTCAAGACTTTGGGGCCTGAGCAATTAGTAAAGGCAACAGGGTTGATGGGTGAAGCTTTGATGACTTAGGGTGATTCTGTGGCTAAAGAAGTGAATACTGCTGCTTGATGAGGCGAAAAATGAACCGTTTATGGGGGGTTATTTAAGCCCAGAATTGAATTTATTTGATCAAATATTGCCCTAAATCGTTCCTTTTGTGATTTTAGGTACTTTGGGAGTGAATTCTGGAAAAGAAAGCATTTTGGACGTTTTTGGAGCATAAAAGTGAAGAAAACGGCAAAGACTTAATTTTCCATGCTGAGAACAGTACCTGACGACGTCAAGAAGGAAATTTTGACGGCTTCAGGAGTAAAATCCATGACGACCCAGAGAAAACCTGAAGGCATTAAGAGAAGGGCGTCAAGAGTATTTTTGGTGACGGCCTGCATAAGTAATACACATGACGGCGTCAAACCCAGATCTAGGCAGTCCGAGAAATTATTTGGCGGCGAGATGACGGCGTCAGAAATTTGTTCTTAACACCATCACCTCATAGAATCTATATATACTTTTCTATTTTTCATTCATTGGAGAGGAACTTGTGTGGAGAATACTAGGGTCGAACCTAATAAACCCTAGGTCGTTTGTAACAGTATTTTCAAGGGTTTTTACCCCTTGAAACCTTTCATGTTCAATTGAGATAAGTCCCCTTTCAATTCATTCAATATGTCTATGTGTTGTTTGAATATATCTTATGCTTGTCTTGATTTTAACATGCTAGGCTAGATCTTTCATGTGTTTGCTTAGATGTAATGAAACCTAGATGTTGATTATAGGTTGATTGCTTGTTTATAGTTGTATTGGATGAATGATTTCAATGTTAGGCTTAAGAAAACTGGCAGATCTCCATTGTGTAACTTGCTTGAACGTCTTAAGAAACATGAACCGATGTGTACTAGGTTTTTATGATTGTATTTAATGCATGAGCAAATTCTAGTGATCCCATGTTAGGAGCTTCTTAGCCGGCTCGACATAGGAGTGAAGTAGGCGCTTATAGGATTGGGGAAGTAAGTACGCCACCCCATGAATGGTATTAAGGAATACAATCCGTCATCCACGCAACTGTAACAAGTAATTAACCTGTAAAAGATATCTAGGGAGTAGTGAAATCTAAGTAAACACAATTCTCCCATATATTGCTCACACCAATAGTTTAATTTAGTTTATTTTCATTTTTAGTATTTTATTTTGATTGCATCTTTAGTAATTGGGTTAGTTGACTAGCAACTAATTCCGTCCACTCCTTCAAAACCAAGATTTTTATTTGCTTTTATAAACACTAAAAAATACAAAAAGAACCATCCTTCATCTCTAGACCTAGTCTTTAGGTTTTCTAATCCTAGCGACACTATTCCTAGCTGAACGATCAATCCCCCGGTACTTGTCACTATACTATACTACATCGATCAGGTACACTGCCTGGTGGGAGTTGTAAGCTTCTCGAGATCCCTCGAGAGGTAAAGCCTGGTGCAATCCTTACGCATCAAGTTTTTGGCGCCGCAGCCCGGGGAATAGTTATTGCCTAGGTTAGGATCTCTTTTTATTAGGTCTACTTGCTAGATTCCTTTCTAGTAAGATTTTATTTTTATTTTTTAGGTTCTCTTTAGTCTATCTTTTTCTTCGTGCCTTTGTTAGTAAATTAAATTCATTGACTATTCCGTTGACCATTATGGAAAACGCGAATCCACCCCTTTCCCCTAGAGAAGTGGCTTTGTTACATTAAGAAATTGAGAATGAGATTAGGGAATTTATGGAGCTTAATAGGTTGATACGTGGGAATCGCACCAGGATTTACCTCTCAAGGGATCTTGAGAAGCTTACAACCCCCACCAGGCAGTGTACCTGATCGTTGTAGTATAGTATAGTGACAAGTACCGGGGGATTGATCGTTCAGCTAGGAATAGTGTCGCTAGGATTAGAAAACCTAAATACTAGTTCTAAAGGTGAGAGATGATTCTTTTTTATATTTTTATATTTTTTTTGAAAGCAAATAAAAATCTCGGGTTTGAAGGATTTGGGCGGAATTAGTTGCTAGTCAACTAACCCAATACTAAAGATGCAATCAAAATAAAATACTAAAAATGAAAATAAACTAAATTGTACTAAAGTTGTGAGCAGTAAGTGGAGAAAACGTGTTTACTTAGATTTCACTACTCCCTAGACATCTTTTACACGTTAATTACTAGTTATAGTTGCATGGATGACGGATTGTATTCTTTAATACCATTCATGGGGTGGCGCACTTAACTCCCCAATTCTATGAGCTCTTATCTCCTCCTATGCCATGCCCAGCACAACCATAGGGATTATAAACAGTGGCTCATGCATTAAATATAACCAATAAAGACCTAGTGCACATCGGTTCATGTTTCCTAAGACGTTCAAGCATGTTACCATTTGGAGATCTACCAGTTTTTTTAAGCCTAACATTAAATTCATTCATCCAAAACAACTATAAACAAGTAATCAACACATAATTAACATCTAGGTTTCATTAGATCCAAGCAAACACAAGATAGATCTAGCCTAGCATGATGGAATTAAGACAAGAACAAGATATAGACAACCAACACATAGACATATTGATTGAATTAAAAGAATACTTATCTCAATTACACATGAAAGGTATCAAGGGCTTAGAACCCTTGAAAAACCTATAAAATTTGCACCAAGTTCGTACTTAGGGTTTCTCCAAAACTTCTCTCTTTTTAATGTGAAAATTAGAAAACTATATATAGGAAATAGGGTCTGACGGCCTCAAGACAAAGCTTGTGACGTCGTCACCTCGCCGCCAAAACTCTTCTCGGACTGCCTTGATCTACTTCTGACGCCGTCATGTATTATGCATTTCCAGTCCGTCATGAATTTTACTCTTGACGCCCTACTTCGTGACGCCGTCCATTCTGTACTGGGTCGTCATGGAATTTACTCTTGACGCCGTCAGGGTGTTGCTCTTGACGCCGTCACCTACTGTTCCCAGCAAGGAAAATTAAGACTTTGGCGTTTTCTTCACTTTTATGCTCCAAAAACGTCCGAATTGCTTCCTTTTCCAGATTTCTCTCCCAAAGTACCTAAAATCACAAAAGGAACGATTTAGGGCAATATTTGATCAAATAATTCAATTCCGGGCTTAAATGACCCCCTAAAAGTGGTTCATTTTTCGCCTCATCATATACCCTTACACTTGAGATTTGCTTGTCCTCAAGCAAATGCGCTTTTATTCTACTCAAAAGACAAGTTAGGGGTCATTTAACACTAATATAAAAGTAATTACAACAAATAATCGTTCCACTAAAGACCAATAGATAAGCACGGAGGTCATACACTAGCACCTCACAAATAGTGTTTAGATACTCACATCTCTCGGGTGTAATAATGTATAAATTACAATATGGAAACGGAAGATATCTCTCACTACCTGTCATAGCAAAATAGATTACCATAGGCTTGGAAAAGGATCAAACCTCTACCACATGGTGTAAGCACCTAGGATAAACTATCAAAGAGGTCTTTTAAAGGGTTGTAACGTTAGGTGTAGCGATATGAAATAGACGGTTTTGTTGGATAAAGGAAGTTTTACTGGTGGTGAGTTAACAATCTTGGTTAATTACATGTACAATATGGCGTTGCTAAGCCAAGACTCGACTCGACTTAAGCTAATAAATGAAAAATAACAAAAACATAAAAATGAACATGGAATGAAACGGGATGGTAGTCCGTATGTTTTTTCTCTTTTTCTCTTTTTTTATTTTTATTTTTTTTTAATTTTTTTTTGCATACACTCTTACCCTACCATCCAAAATAATACATCATAGGGGATGAACATTCCCCTTACACTTGAATCTTTACATACTTTACATTAAACTTATCTAATGACTCGAATTAAGAAAATCAAAACACTTGGAATACTTTTAAGATTAACGTACATATGGGGGTAATAATATGATGTTCTTCCCCATTACTCCATAAAATAAGTACTTTACCCATGAGTCCCAATCGTCCCAAAACAATATGTACAAGGATATGACTCGACTTAGCAACCATGTAATCAATTAGATAGTTAACTTAGGGTTTAACAAATAACACTAATGCACTAAAAATGAGCGCATACACGGAAGGCTAAGGCGATTTGGGTGTACATTTAAGTGGGGTGTAACAAATTCTTCCTTTAAGTAAGATGCTTAAAGTTAGAAACGAAAAGATAGGCTCGGAGGGGTGTACTAGGGGTTTCGTGTAAAAATGAGTACAACGCTAAAGGTGTGGGAAAAATCAGTTGACTTAAATATCCAAGTAATATGACTTAAATGGTCAAGTAATTATGATACGGGTTTAACACAAGGGTGATCCTAATGCCTCTTATCATGTAGTAAATCCTACCATACGAATGTAGTCTCACTAGCGGTCTTGGGATGCATCACTAACGCAAGTTCTAGAATCTAAATGCTACCGGTACACTCATAAGCACTAATAGTAAATGCTTTTCCTATCAAATCTAAAAGCGAACCTCACATATTTGGGTGGAAAATTTTTCTGAATATACGATTATGTGCTAGTCATACAATCTCCTATCCATAAGATGCTTGCTATGGCTAAAGTTTCACTCCTAAATGTTGTAAAAAATTTTAAATTTGGCGCTAAAATTGCACTAACAAGTATTTCTCATAGTTTTATTACACATCTACTATTAAACAAAACAAACTCAAGCGAAAGTGCAAATGTAAGGTATCATCTTTTTACCCTCCCCTTACACTTAAGATGAACATTGTCCCCAATGTTCAAGTAAAGAATGTAAAAGTTAAAAAGTAAAAAGAATGAAATCAAATACTCCCCTGATTCGCTCGGTATGGATAATAAGGTGGCCAGGTTAAATCTTCCTCCAAGAAAATGAACAATCAAAGCTTCCCTTCCAGAATATAAATCATCTTCTTGTCAAACATAACCTGTAAATCCTGAAAAAATAGACAAAACAACCTCGCGTAAAATCGGCGGCATCCTATATAAGTTACTAAATCCTAGAAAACAAGATAAGATATAATGCTTGTGGAATGAAGTTTGCAGATTTCCTGGAGATTATAAAACTTAATAATTCACAAAAACCATAAGACTCCGTTAGAAAAACAAAACCGGTAAAATTTCCAGATTTTTACACGTGACGCCGTCAAGAGTTAACTCGTGACGCCGTCAGAAGTGACCTGCAGAAATTCTTATGTTAAGTTTCCGGAAAATTTCTGGAAAAACTTGGTCCTACTTCATGGAAAATCCTGCAAAACTTCATTATGACTCAATACAAGCATTTGACTCTAACAAATACGAATACAAATGTTCATTTAATATTGTGGAGAATCATGATAGGTTTGTTTCTTAAAAACATATTTGGGGTTTCCCCTTACACTTATCTTTTGCAAAAATACTTTTAGGTGGAGTTAAGACTAGGCCAAAACAACAAAGTAAAGTATTTCCACTATTTAGTTGAGAAACATGATCTACCAACAATAAAAATTAAGCATGCATACGGAAGCAAATAACAAACAAACAAAAATAAAATCACACAAAGCATGGGTTGCTTCCCAAGAAGCGCTTTTCTTTATTTACGAGTCTTGTAGCTAGACTCAAGGTCATGGGTTAATGTGTATCGCTTATGCTCACATAACCAAGTGTGCGCCATCTAATAGTCGCCTCATCTTTCTTGTAATCATCTCCTAATTCTAAGCATCCGCGATAGTATCTTTTATTCTTTTCATGAGTATACTTAAGTCCTTTTCTCTTATCATTCTCACTTAGCATCTCTATGGGCGGATACCTACTACACTTTTCCATGGGAAAATCCTTGAACCTAGGGTGTGTGCGGGGCATTTGATAGACAAAATCTTCTTCCCCATCCGAGAATGTAATTAACCCTTCTATGAGTTTTTCATCAAGGTTGGTCAACTGTTTGAAAGGTTTTCCAAACACAACTTTGGTCAACTTATCATCAATAAATTCTCCTAGATTCTCCATAACCATGAACTCAACAAGATAGACCAAGCTTCCTACAAACACATGCAATGGTATTGCCCTAGCAATAATGTTTTCTCCTTTGTATTCTAACTCATCTACCATGATTTTATTGTATTCATTACGCGAGATTACGTTCATTGGAAGAGATGAGTTAAGATAGGCGTTAAAGCTTTTAAATCCGATCTTACAAGGAAATTTCATGTTAAATGAACTATCACACTCAATCCTAGTTCTAGGGTCGACATACCTAAGAGGGTTTCTTTCCTCTTCCATTCTATCATCATTAATCACATCACCATCATCAAGATCCTCATCAGAGTCTGAATAGTAAAAAGGACTAGCCCTACGGTCATCATCATGATCAGACTCTTCTAGCTCAGAATTATTGTCAAAGTAGTGGTTGGGTGAGAGGTTAGGTGGGTTCTCATTCTCCACTAGAGGGAGTGGGGCTGGCATTTGGAAAATCCTACGACGAAAAACACGAATAAGAGGAATCAAACGATCAATGTTATTGTTATCCATCGAAATAATTTACGAACAAAGAACACAAAGAAATAAGATAGACTAAAGAAAACCTAAAAATAAAAATAAAATCTTACTAGAAAGGAATCTAGCAAGTAGACCTAATAAAAAGAGATTCTAACCTAGACAATAACTATTCCCTGGGCTGCGGTGCCAAAAACTTGATACGCGGGAATCGCACCAGGCTTTACCTTTCAAGGGATCTTGAGAAGCTTACAACCCCCACCAGGCAGTGTACCTGATCATTGTAGTATAGTATAGTGACAAGTACCGGGGGATTAATCGTTCAGCTAGGAATAGTGTCGCTAGGATTAGAAAACCTAAATACTAGTTCTAAAGGTGAGAAATGATTCTTTTTTATATTTTTATATTTTTTTTTGAAAGCAAATAAAAATCTCAGGTTTGAAGGATTTGGGCGGAATTAGTTTCTAGTCAACTAACCCAATACTAAAGATGCAATCAAAATAAAATACTAAAAATGAAAATAAACTAAATTGTACTAAAGTTGTGAGAAGTAAGTGGAGAAAATGTGTTTACTTAGATTTCACTACTCCCTAGACATCTTTTACACGTTAATTACTTGTTATAGTTGCATGGATGACGGATTGTATTCCTTAATACCATTCATGGGGTGGCGCACTTAACTCCCCAATTCTAAGAGCTCTTATCTCCTCCTATGCCATGCCCAGCACAACCATAGGGATTATAAACAGTGGCTCATGCATTAAATACAACCTATAAAGACCTAGTGCACATCGGTTCATGTTTTCTAAGACGTTCAAGCATGTTACCATTTGGAGATCTGCCAGTTTCCGTAAGCCTAACATTAAATTCATTCATCCAAAACAACTATAAACAAGTAATTAACACATAATTAACATCTAGGTTTCATTAGATCCAAGCAAACACAAGATAGATCTAGCCTAGCATGATGGAATTAAGATAAGAACAAGATATAGACAACCAACACATAGACATATTGATTGAATTAAAAGAATACTTATCTCAATTACACATGAAAGGTATCAAGGGCTTAGAACCCTTGAAAAACCTGTAAAATTCGCACCAAGTTCGTACTTAGGGTTTCTCCAAAACTTCTCTCTTTTTAATGTGAAAATTAGAAAACTATATATAGGAAATAGGGTTTGACGGCGTCAAGACAAAGCTTGTGACGCCGTCACCTCGCCGCCAAAACTCTTCTCGGACTGCCTTGATCTACTTCTGACGCCGTCATGTATTATGCATTTCCAGGCCGTCATGAATTTTACTCTTGACGCCCTACTTCGTGACGCCGTCCATTCTGTACTGGGTCGTCATGGAATTTACTCTTGACGCCGTCAGGGTGTTGCTCTTGACGCCGTCACCTACTGTTCCCAGCAAGGAAAATTAAGACTTTGGCGTTTTCTTCACTTTTATGCTCCAAAAACGTCCGAATTGCTTCCTTTTCCAGATTTCTCTCCCAAAGTACCTAAAATCACAAAAGGAACGATTTAGGGCAATATTTGTCACAACTCGAAATTTCATGTCCTTTTTCACATGTCGAAATTTCATTTTTATTTCGGGAAGTTACTATTCATCAGTTTACTATTCATCATTTTTTGTGTCAGTTTGACATTCCGAGAAGCATTCAGAAATTTTACTATTCACTGAACACTATTCATTGCCGGAAAAGTTTTTACTATTCACTTGCATTACACATTTCATCGTAAATTTAGTTTACGGGTATTCAAATTCGCGTAACCATATTGGTTCAGGTGCGAATTCATGCATTATCAGTAAGGACAGTGCATACGGACTGGAGACAGTCTGCATATCATCATAACTGCAATTACATGTTATACCACTCTTAGGATTTTCAAATTATATATTTGATACATTTAACGTTTTCCTTATAAGTATTTATAATAAACGTTAACACACGGTTTATGAACACGACGAATATATCTAAATATTCCCACAATGGTCCCGACATATTTTTATATCCATTATATCATCATAAAAGTTATAACATTCAATTACCCAGTATTTTGGAAATTTATTTTATTTATAACGTGAGCTTATGAATATTACGATGGTTTTCGTGAAAACTAAACAATAATTACCCGAACACTCAGTACTTGTACCCAACATATTTTTAACATTTTTATGACTTTATTAAGTCCTGGTTAACTTTGTTAACATTTATTTCTAGCAAACCCGGTACCCGATTATAATTAATACTTACACTAAACTACAATTATTATTACACTATATTTTCTAAGTGATCAAAACCGACTTTGCATCTCCTTTTCACATTGAAACCGGCCACATGCCCACTCCTAGACATCATGTGCTTTATTTTTAATCTCATGCTCTTATGTACACTTATTATACAATAAACCTCAAAACATAAACTTAACTAGTTTTCCTAGAATCATAATATAACTTTTTCATAAGCCAAAAGTTTTCATCTTTCTCTTCCCCACTCCATAAGCCACGACCCAACACCAATATCCATGATCAAGCCATTATTTTTCTTAGTACAAAGCATCAAAGTTGTTCATTTTGTTAGTCTAATCAAGATTCTTGCATCAAAAACACAAGTAATCCAAGGTTTCTAATCATCTCACCACCTATTATTTCAAAGTGAGTATTCAAAATTATTTTCATGTTTTCATCTAATTAACATATGTATCTTATGGTAATCATGCTTAATTTCATGCACAAACTAGTTATCCACTTTATTTTTGTATACTTTTTGAACATACAAACCCTAGATTGTGATTTAGGTGTTCCTTTGTTAAATTAACTTGATTACTAGTCATTAGGAACCCATGGCACCCTAAGAAGGTGTATGGTAGGATTAGTATAGTTTTGTGAAGTTTGCAAGAGTTTTGGTTGATGTAGAAACTAGTTTTGAACCTTGGAAATGGATTTGTAACAAGTTTATAAACATGCTGTCCCATTTTGGTAAATCCAGGAAAATCAGTAAATATAAGGTAAACTTTCGCAAAATTTTTAGAAAATACTTTCAAAAACGAAACCGTAGGCGAAAGAACGGACTAAAAAGAGTTTATAACGAAGAAGTTATGGTTTTTGCAAGTTTGTTGACGAAAAGTATTTTTCTGAAAAATTGTTGCTGTTGGACGTTTTTCGTCGGACAAAAAGAGGCTTTAAACGTAACCCGGAGGAGCCGAGCTTTCCAAAATATATTACTACATACTAAGACGTAACCGTGGATATAAAGAACAAGTAAAACGGACTTATAACGACAAAGATATTCACGTTTGAATATCGGCAAAACTCATTTCATTTTGACAGCTTTTAGAAATATTAACACTAAAACTACGTAGTAACTCTAGATTTCTAAAATAATACAAAGTATCCAATTTTATAACTAATGAAGTATTAGTTATTACAAGTATATTTTTATCACTACAAGGCGTTATTTCAAGGATTTCAACCCGAGGATTTCAACACTAACATTGACACATACGATATATATATATAAGTATATATATTGCAACTAGCTTTATTTTTCTAATAGCAATATTTTTCCTAAGTCTTGGAATATATATTTTTGATAACAACAAGTATTTTTCAAAGAGTAGAGTGGTATAGAAAACATGTGCATGGACATTCATAACATAATTTCATGATCTAAAGTAGATCGTTCATCATTCATATTAGGTTGCGGCTAGTGTGCGCGCCTTGTTTTTCAGCTCATTATATATTCATGGTACCATCATATCAGGTGAGTCATAGCCACACTTTTACTTGTTTAATTGTTTTATAAACTCTTTAGGGGAGATACATGCTTCAATACTTGTTCTATGCTTTTATACGATTTGAATTACTTCTGGGGGAGAATACACTGCTTTAATTATTTTTGTACAATGCCAAAGTATTACAAATTCCTTACATTGCTTAAGTAGCCTTATTACCACGTCACGACAAGTCCCCTTTATTTCATGGACCGTTAATTAAGTTCCAAGCGAGAGTGAGTGAATAGATCTATTGAGGGTGACTCCTCCATCTGTGTTTGGGTTGCTCCAACAGAATTACAGATGCATTTCATGTCTTTATTATTAGAGTGTCTGGTAACCACTCATTGGGGCCAAGTATCGTCTAGCTTCGGGGTCATGAGCTTAAGAGACAATGTAGTTTTATGACTGAAAAACTTATTACTTTACTTTATACTTGGGCTATTGTACATACGATTAAAGTTAAATACTGATGGTTTTTATAAACCTTATTACGGATTTCTTATTACTGATTTCTTATTACGGATTTCTTATTACTGATTTCTAAATTACTGATTTCTTATTACTGGATTACGATGCTTTTGCTTCAAACATATTATATTTGGCAGTGGGTTGTAAACACACAGGTTACAAGTCTCTTATGACGGGACTTGGAACTGAGTGGATTTACGATACCTTTGCTGGGACAACTTCATCCATATGCATTACATTCTTTTTCACAAGACTCTATGAACTCACCAACCTCGTGTTGACACTTTAGCATGTATTTTCAGGTTTTAAGCAATGGCACGCTACAGGAGGTTTTGGCAGGGCATGGCATGGTCATAGAAGACTCTGATTTAATCATTTGGGGACCGTTTTAAACTATTTTAATGGCCTACTTCCGCATTACTTTTAACAATGTAAAATCAACAATTTGGTTTAACTATTTTATTCTAAATGATTCAAGTGCAAACTATTTTTGAACTAGTGTTGTAATACCAATTGAGTTACACTCCAGCTACATGTATGCTTCCGCTGGACCCGATTTTGGGGGTGTGACAATATTTGATCAAATAAATTAAATTCCGGGCTTAAATGACTCCCTAAAAGTGGTTCATTTTTCGCCTCATCATAGGTTGGTTAAAGTTGAGCTCGACCATGCATTTAGTGACCTAGCGACCGCCTTGTATTCAAATAAGGACCTAGGACCTAATAATTTTGAGAATGTTGTTGAGGAACTTGAAGAAGGGGAGATTGATTCAAAGTTAGATGATTATTCTAATCTATACCCCACTAAGGAGGAGATTGCGTACTATAATAATCTTATTGATTACCCTCGATCTCCTTCTACTAGAATCGAACCTAAGATAAAGAGAGGCGATCCTAAGAATACTAAGATACCATGTATGATTGGGTATAGACACGTTGACAATGCTTACATTGACTTTAAATCCCCAATCAACATTATGTTCTCAAGTGTTTATAATGATATAGTGAAAACAAGACTTGGACCTAGAAGAGATCCCAAATACCCTGGTGGAGTTTGTAACTTTGTCGGGAGAATTAAAGGTCTACATGTCTTTGTTGGGAATTTCACTTATATCACCGACTTTATGATTGTTGAAGATCTTGCTAATGTTATTGATTGTCGATTATCCAATATTGTGTTTGGTAAACCGTTTGTTGAAGAGTCCAAGTTAGAATATGATGAGATAGAAGGGACAATCCAATTTGCGAGTAACACCGATAGGATCACTTATAGGATGCCTAATAGAATGAAAATTTTTCGTTTTGTGCCCCGATTTGACATGGATAACATTGGTGCTTTTGAGGACATCAATGAAGAAGATAAGAAAAAAGGCATGGATTATGTATGGGAAAAGAAGAGTCTTTTCTACAAAGATTGCTTGCCTCTAGGACCAAAGTATAAAATCGATAAGGAATTTGCCCATAGGATTATAGGAGCGATTGAGAAAAAGGTGATTGGTTTCTACAAAGAACATTTACAATCAGAGAGTGAAACCAACAATGAGGTCACGTAGTAACCCACGACCTTGAGTCTAGCTACAAGACTCGTAAATAAAGAAAAGCGCTTCTTGGGAGGCAACCCATGTGTTGTGTGATTTTTATTTTTGTTTGTTTGTTATTTGCTTCCGTATGCATGCTTTGTTTTTATTGTTGGTAGATCATGTTTCAAAACTAAAATGATGAAAATACTTTACCTTGTTGTTTGGCTTAGTCTTTACTTTATCCAAAGGTATTTTTGCAAAAGATAAGTGTAAGGGGAAACCCCAAATATGTTTGTAAGAAACAAAACCGATCATGATTCTCCACAATATTAAGTGAACATGTATATTCGTATTTGTTAGAGTCAAATGCTTGTATCGAGTCATAATGATGTTTTGCAGGATTTTCCAGGAAGTAGGACCAAGTTTTTCCAGAAATTTTCCGGAAATTTAACATAAGAATTTCTGCAGGTCACTTCTAACGGCGTCAGGAATTAATTCCTGGCGGCGTCACGTGTAAAATTCTGGAAATTTTACCAGTTTTGTTTTTTCTAACGGAGTCTTAAAGTTTTTGTTGAATCATTAGTTTTATAATCTCCAGGAAATCTGCAAACATCATTCCACAAGCATTATATCTTATTTTGTTTTCTAGGATTTGAAAGTATATGTAGATTGCCGCCGATTTTATGCAAGGTTGCCTTGTCTGTTTTCTCAGGTTTTTACAGGTTATGTATGATAAGAAGATGATTTATATTCTGGAAGGGAAGCTTTGATTGTTCATTTTCTTGGAGAAAGATCTAACCTGGCCACCTTATTATCCATACCGAGCGAATCAGGGGAGTATTTGATTTCATTCGTTTTACTTATTTTACTTTTACATTCTTTACTTGAACATTGGGGACAATGTTCATCCTAAGTGTAAGGGGAGGGTAAAATGATGATACCTTACAAATACACTTTCGCTTGAGTTTGTTTGTTTGATGGTAGACGTGTAATAAAACTATGAGAAATACTTGTTAGTGCAATTTTAGCGCCAAATTTAATTTTTTTTACAACATTTAGGAGTGAAACTTTAGCCATATCAAGCGTCTCATGAATAGGAGATTGTATGACTAGCACAAAACCGTACTATTCAGAAAAATTTTCCACCCAAATATGTGAGGTTCGCCTTTAGATTTGATAGAAAAAGCATTTACTATTAGTGCTTATGAGTGTACCGGTATTCTAGAACTTGCGTTAGTGATGCATCCCGAGACCGCTAGTGAGACTACATTCGTGTAGTAGGATTTACTACATGATAAGAGGCATTAGGATCACCCTTGTGTTAAACCCGTATCATAATTACTTGTCCATTTAAGTCATATTACTTGGCTAGTTAAGTCAATTAATTTTTTCCCACACCTTAGAGTTGTACTCATTTTTAGTACACGAAACCCCTAGTACACCCCTCCGAGCCTATCTTTTCGTTTCTAACTTTAAGTATTTTACTTAAAGGAAGAATTTGTTACACCCCACTTAAATGTACACCAAAATTGCCTTAGCCTTCCGTTTATGCACTCATTTTTAGTGCATTATTGTTATTTGTTAAACCCTAAGTTAATTATCTAATTGATTACATGGTTGCTAAGTCGAGTCATATCCTTGTACATATTGTTTTGGGACGATTGGGACTCATGGGTAAAGTACTTATTTTATGGACTCATGGGACTCATGGTAATCCAAGTTGGATTAAATTCATTGCCATATCATCAGCTTTGATCTGCGCCTTGTCTTCATCAGTGTAATCTGCTTCTGTTTGTATACGCACTAATGGTTCAGTAGGAGGTGTTGTATTTGGATTACCTTGAATTTGAACTTGTCTTGGCTGAAATGGACCGTTTTCTATGGATTTGATCATAAGATGCCCGGTATCATTTGTTTTGATGTAACGAAGCATACGGCTTGTCCATGGGAGATATCCACCTTTTTCAAGCATTGGAGGTCGGTTTTCCACACCGGCTGCATGAATGTCTTGCTGAGTTGCCATTGATGAAGTGTAGATGGATAAAGTTGATTCTTGGATCATTCCAACGAAATAGGAGTTGTGTTTAGAGTGAGTTGATGCAAGTTTTTATGGTGAAAATTTTGACTTAAAACCTCAAAACCTCAATAACTTCTTCTCGGAGCATTTTTAGGCCTTGAAACTTCGCCTAAATCGATAAATCCATTTAGTGTGTCGTTCTTCTCTGTCTCACGGTCGTTTTGACAGCTGATTCGTCGAAAACAGAGTTACGGTTCAAAAGTTATGGCCGTTTGAAGTTTGGTCGTCAAAAACCTCACTTTTGTCAAATTTCGCGAAACTTTAAGGTTTTCTCGAAACTATGGGATTGCGAAATTTTGATTTCGAAATTAAGGATTGCGAAACTTGGAGTTCTCGAAAATATAAGTTCTCGAAAGTTTTGAATTTTTTCGAAAAATCAGTGTTCTCGAAAATGTTGGATTTTTTTTGAAAAAACTGTGATTTCGAAAATTTTGCAAAATTTCGAAAACCCAATCTCACAATGAAATTTCCTAATTATACAATTTTGAAATTTAGCCCAAAAGTCGAAGTAATTTCTTCCTTATACAGGAGAGAAAATACCGAGTATCCAACGGTGAGCACGAACGGAGCCTTTTCTTGTGATTTTGAAAAGTAGTCAAAAAGGGATTTCGAAAATGTAGTAGTGATTTCGAAATTGTGATAGTTTTTTGAATAAGCTTAAAGCACACCCAAATGACTTTTGCAATCCAAGATTCTTGTACTTCTAGGCTAAAAAACACCAAAACTTGAAGAAAGTTCAAAACTTGATGATTTTTATGAAACTTTTTCGAGATCTAGAAAACAAGTACAAAAACCAAATCGAATTTTTAAGCTTGAAATTTTCAAAAAGGTTGAAACTTTCTTGTTAGAAAAGGTTTATAACACTAGTTTGTAATAAAAAAAGTGTTAAAAACCAAGAAAAACAAGAAAAGTAAAAACTTTTCTAAAAATACGTGAGAAAAAAAACTTAAAAACATGGACCAAACAAACTCTCAACCCTCCTAAATCATTGTTAGGCGATAGATACCACTTGTAGGACCTTAAATAACACAACTTTATCACACCATTATAGAAGAAAAGATGAAGTAGAGATGGAAATATGGTGACTTGTATGAAGTATATGTAATTCGTGTATTAGAGAGAAAGAGATGGAAATATGAGAGCTTTTATTAAGAGAAAACACACACAAATACACACACAAACACACCTTACAAATGAGAGGTAAGGTGCCCTATATAGTTCCATACATAGGCTTTGATGGGCTTGGGCTTGGACTTTGTTACATGATTGGATTACTAGGCTTATGAAACATAGCACATAACATATTAGCTTGCCAAGTCCAAGGCCCAATGACTAAACTATTACTAATCTTAACAAACGACACAAAGTTACAATATGAGAATGACCATCACTTCTATATATATATATATATATATATATTTAATGCTAACAGATATATACTTTATCACACCCGAGAGATGTGAGTATCTAAACACTATTTGTGAGGTGCTAGTATATAACCTCCGTGCTTGTCTTTGGTCTTTAGTGGAACGACTATTGATACGTGGGAATCGCACCAGGCTTTACCTCTCAAGGGATCTTGAGAAGCTTACAACCCCCACCAGACAGTGTACCTGATCGTTGTAGTATAGTATAGTGACAAGTACCGGGGGATTGATCGTTCAGCTAGGAATAGTGTCGCTAGGATTAGAAAACCTAATTACTAGTGTTAAAGATGATGGATGATTCTTTTTGTCTTTTTATATTTTTTTATGAAAGCAAGTAAAAATCTAGGGTTTGAAGGATTTGGGCGGAATTAGTTGCTAGTCAACTAACCCAATACTAAAGATGCAATCAAAATAAAATATTAGAAATGAAAATAAACTAAATTATACTAAGGTTGTGAGCAATAAGTGGAGAAAATGTGTTTACTTAGATTTCACTACTCCCTAGACATCTTTTACACGTTAATTACTCGTTATAGTTGCGTGGATGACGGATTGTATTCCTTATTACCATTCATGGGGTGGCGCACTTAATTCCCCAATCCTATGAGTGCCTACTTCACTCCTACGTCGAGCCGGCTAAGAAGCTCCTAACATGGGATCATTAGAATTTACTCATGCATTAAATACAACCAATAAAACCTAGTGCACGTCAGTTCATGTTTCCTAAGACGTTCAAGCATGTTACCATTTGGAGATCTGCCAGTTTTCTTAAGCCTAACATCGAAATCATTCATCCAATACAACCATAAACAAGTAATCAACACATAATTAACATCTAGGTTTCATTAGATCTAAGCAAACACAAGATAGATCTAGCCTAGCATGATGGAATTAAGACAAGAACAAGATATAGACAACCAACACATAGACATATTGATTGAATTAAAAGAACACTTATCTCAATTACACTTGTAAGGTTTCAAGGGCTGAGAACCCTTGAAAAACCTGTAAAATTCGTACTAAGTTCGGCCTTAGGGTTTCTCCAAAACTTCCTCTTTTAATGTGTAAAAATTAGAAAACTATATATAGGAAATAGGGGCTGACGGCGTCAAGGCCAAATTGGTGACGCCGTCATCTCGCCGCCAAACTAAATCTCGGACTGCCTTGATCTACTTCTGACGCCGTCAAGTGTTGTGTGTTTCCAGGCCGTCACGTATTTTACTCTTGACGCTCTTCCTTGTGACGCCGTCAATTCTGTACTGGGTCGTCATGGAAATTACTCTTGACACCGTCAGGAGTTTCTTCTTGACGCCGTTACCTACTGTTCCCAGCAAGAAAAATTAAGACTTTGGCGTTTCTTCACTTTTATGCTCCAAAAACGTCCGAATTGCTTCCTTTTCCAGATTTCTCTCCCAAAGTACCTAAAATCACAAAAGGAACGATTTAGGGCAATATTTGATCAAATAAATTCAATTCCGGGCTTAAATGACCTCCTAAGAGTGGTTCATTTTTCGCCTCATCATATACCCTTACACTTGAGATTTGCTTGTCCTCAAGCAAATGCGCTTTTATTGTAGTCAAAATAAAAGTTAGGGGTCATTTAACACTAATATAAAAGTAATTACAACAAATAATCGTTCCACTAAAGACCAAAGACAAGCACGGAGGTCATACACAAGCACCTCACAAATAGTGTTTAGATACTCACATCTCTCGGGTGTAATAAAGTATAAATTACAATATGGAAACGGAAGATATCTCTCACTACCTGTCATAGCAAAATAGATTACCATAGGCTTGGGAAAGGATCAAACCTCCACCACATGGCGTAACACCTAGGATAAACTATCAAAGAGGTCTTTCAAAGGGTTGTAACGTTAGGTGTAGGGATATGAAATACACGGTTTTGTTGGATATAGGCAGTCTTTACTGGTGGCGAGTTAACAATCTTGGTCAATTGCATGTACAATATGGCGTTGCTAAGCCAAGACTAGACTCGACTTAAGCTAATAAATGAAAAATAACCAAAACATAAAATAAACAAAGAATGAAATGGGATGGTAGTCCGTTTTTTTTTTTTTTTTTTTTTTTTTTTGCGTACATTCTTACCCTACCATCCAAAATAATACATCATAGGGAATGAAAATTCCCTTACACTTGAATCTTTACATACTTTACAATAAACTAATCTAATGACTCGAATTAAGATAATCAAAACACTTGAAGCACTTTTAAGATTAACGCACATATGAGGGTAATAAATGATGTTCTTCCCCATTACTCCATAAATAAGTACTTTACCCATGAGTCCCAATCGTCCCAAAACAATATGTACAAGGATATGACTCAACTTAGCAACCATGTAATCAATTAGATAGTTAAATTAGAGTTTAACAAATAACAATAATGCACTAAAAATGAGCGCATACACGGAAGGCTAAGGCGATTTGGGTGTACATTTAAGTGGGGTGTAACAAATTCTTCCTTTAAGTAAAATGCTTAAAGTTAGAAACGAAAAGATAGGCTCGGAGGGGTGTACTAGGGGTTTCGTGTACTAAAGATGAGTACAACGCTAAGGTGTGGGAAAAATTAATTGACTTAACTAGCCAAGTAATATAACTTAAATGGTCAAGTAATTATGATACGGGTTTAACACAAGGGTGATCCTAATGCCTCTTATCATGTAGTAAATCCTACTACACGAATATAGTCTCACTAGCGGTCTCGGGATGCATTACTAACGCAAGTTCTAGAACTAAATGCTACTGGTACACTCATAAGCACTAATAATAAATGCTTTTCCTATCAAATCTAAAGGCGAACCTCACGTATTTGGGTGTAAAATTTTTCTGAATAGTACGGTTTTGTGCTAGTCATACAATCTCCTATCCATGAGACGCTTTCTATGGCTAAAGTTTCACTCCTAAATGTTGTAAAAAAATTTAAATTTGGCGCTAAAATTGCACTAACAAGTATTTCTCATAGTTTTATTACACATCTACCATTAAACAAACAAACTCAAGTGAAAGTGTATCTGTAAGGTATCATCATTTTACCCTCCCCTTACACTTAGGATGAACATTGTCCCCAATGTTCAAGTAAAGAATGTAGAAGTGAAATAAGTAAAGCGAATGAAATCAAATACTCCCCTAATTCGCTCGGTATGGATAATAAGGTGGCCAGGTTAAATCTTCCTCCAAGAAAATGAACAATCAAAGCTTCCCTTCCAGAATATAAATCATCTTCTTGTCATACATAACCTGTAAATCCTGAGAAAACAGACAAGGCAATCTCGCATAAAATCAGCGGCAATCTACATATGTTACTAAATCCTAGAAAACGAAATAAGATATAATGCTTGTGGAATGATGTTTGTTGATTTCCTGGAGATTATAAAACTAATAATTCAACAAAAACTTTAAGACTCCGTTAGAAAAACAAAACTGGTAAAATTTCCAGATTTTTACACGTGACGCCATCAAGAGTAAACTCATGACGCTGTAAGAAGTGACCTGCAGAAATTCTTATGTTAAGTTTCCGGAAAATTTCTGGAAAAACTTGGTCTTACATCCTGGAAAATCCTGCAAAACATCATTATGACTCGATACAAGCATTTGACTCTAACAAATACGAATATACATGTTCACTTAATATTGTGGAGAATCATGATCGGTTTTGTTTCTTAAAAACATATTTGGGGTTTCCCCTTACACTTATCTTTTGCAAAAATACCTTTGGGTGAAGTTAAGACTAGGCCAAACAACAAAGTAAAGTATTTCCACTATTTAGTTTAGAAACATGATCTACCAACAATAAAAATAAAGCATGCATACGGAAGCAAATAACAAACAAACAAAATAAAATCACACAAAATCATGGGTTGCCTCCCAAGAAGCGCTTTTCTTTATTTACGAGTCCTGTAGCTAGACTTAAGGTCATGGGTTACTACGTGACCTCATTGTTGGTTTCATTTTCTGATTGTAAATGTTCTTTGTAGAAACCAATCACCTTTTTCTCAATCGATCCTATAATCCTATGGGCAAATTCCTTATCGACTTTTTACTTTCGTCCCAGAGTCAAGCAATCTTTGTAGAAAAGACTCTTCTTTTCCCATACATAATACATGCCCTTTTTCTTATCTTCTTCATTGATGTCCTCAAAAGCACCAATATTATCCAAGTCAAGTCGGGGCACAAAACGAAATTCTTTCATTCTATTAGGCATCCTATAAGTGATCCTATCGGTGTTACTTGCAAATCGGATTGTCCCTTCTATCTCATCATATTCTAACTTGGACTCTTCAACAAATGGTTTACCAAACACAACATTGGATAACCGAAAATCAATAACATTAGCAAGATCTTCAACAATCATAAAGTCGGCGATATAAGTGAAATTCCCAACAAAGACATGTAGACCTTTAACTCTCCTGTCAAAGTTACAAACTCCACCGGGGTATTTGGGATCTCTTCTAGGTTCAAGTCTTGTTTTCACTATATTATTATAAATACTCGAGGACATAATGTTGATTGGGGACTTAAAGTCAATGTAAGCATTGTCAACGTGTCTATACCCAATCATACAAGGTATCTTAGCATTCTTAGGGTCGCCTCTCTTTATCTTAGGTTCGATTCTAGCAAAAGGAGATCGAGGGTCATCAATAAGATTATTATAATATGCAATCTCCTCCTTAGTGGGGTATAGATTAAAATAATCATTTAGCTTAGGATCTACTTCCCCTTCCTCAAGTTCCTCAACAACATTCACAAAATCATTAGGCCCTAGGTCCTCATTTGAATACAAGGCGGTCGCTAGGTCACTAAATGCATGGTCGAGCTCAACCATAATCAACCTATTAAGCTCCCTAAGTTCCCTAATCTCACTCTCAATTTATTCATGTAACACAGCCACTTCTCTAGGGGAAAGGGGTGGATTCGCATTTTCCATAATAGTCAACAGAATAGTCAATGAATTTAATTTACTAACAAAGACACGAAGAAAAAGATAGACTAAAGAGAACCTAAAAATAAAATAAAATCTTACTAGAAAGGAATCTAGCAAGTAGAACTAATAAAAAGAAATTCTAACCTAGACAATAACTATTCCCCGGGCTGCGGCGCCAAAAACTTGATACATGGGAATCGCACCAGGCTTTACCTCTCAAGGGATCTTGAGAAGCTTACAACCCCCACCATGCTGTGTACCTGATCGTTGTAGTATAGTATAGTGACAAGTACCGGGGGATTGATCGTTCAGCTAGGAATAGTGTCGCTAGGATTAGAAAACCTAATTACTAGTGCTAAAGGTGATGGATGATTCTTTTTTTCTTTTTATATTTTTTTATGAAAGCAAGTAAAAATCTCGGGTTTGAAGGATTTTGGCGGAATTAGTTGCTAGTCAATTAACCCAATACTAAAGATACAATCAAAATAAAATACTAGAAATGAAAATAAACTAAATTATACTAAGGTTGTGAGCAATAAGTGGAGAAAATGTGTTTACTTAGATTTTACGACTCCCTAGACAACTTTTACACGTTAATTACTTGTTATAGTTGCGTGGATGACAGATTGTATTCCTTAATACCATTCATGGGGTGGTGCACTTAATTCCCAATCCTATGAGTGCCTACTTCACTCCTATGTCGAGCCGGCTAAGAAGCTCCTAACATGGGATCATTAGAATTTACTCATGCATTAAATACAACCAATAAAACCTAGTGCATGTCAGTTTATGTTTCCTAAGACGTTCAAGCATATTACCATTTGGAGATCTGCCGGTTTTCTTATGCCTAACATCGAAATCATTCATCCAATACAACCATAAACAAGTAATCAACACATAATTAACATCTAGGTTTCATTAGATCTAAGCAAATACAAGATAGATCTAGCCTAGCATGATGGAATTAAGACAAGAACAAGATATAGACAACCAACACATAGACATATTGATTGAATTAAAAGAACATTTATCTCAATTACACTTGTAAGGTTTCAAGGGCTGAGAACCCTTGAAAAACCTGTAAAATTCTTACTAAGATCAGCCTTAGGGTTTCTCCAAAACTTCCTCTTTTAATGTGTAAAAATTAGAAAACTATATATAGGAAATAGGGGCTGACGGCGTCAAGACCAAATTGGTGACGCCGTCATCTCGCCGCCAAAATAAATCTCGGACAGCCTTGATCTACTTCTGACGCCGTCAAGTGTTATGTATTTCCAGGCCGTCACGTATTTTACTCTTGACGCTCTTCCTTGTGACGCCGTCAATTCTGTACTGGGTTGTCATGGAAATTACTCTTGACGCCGTTAGGATTTTCTTCTTGACGCCGTCACCTACTGTTCCCAGCAAGGAAAATTAAGACTTTGGCGTTTTCTTCACTTTTATGCTCCAAAAACGTCCGAATTGCTTCCTTTTCCAGATTTCTCTCCTAAAGAAAACTGGCAGATCTCCATTGTGTAACTTGCTTGAACGTCTTAAGAAACATGAACCGATGTGTACTAGGTTTTTATGATTGTATTTAATGCATGAGCAAATTCTAGTGATCCCATGTTAGGAGCTTCTTAGCCGGCTCGACATAGGAGTGAAGTAGGCGCTTATAGGATTGGGGAAGTAAGTACGCCACCCCATGAATGGTATTAAGGAATACAATCCGTCATCCACACAACTGTAACAAGTAATTAACCTGTAAAAGATATCTAGGGAGAAGTGAAATCTAAGTAAACACAATTCTCCCATATATTGCTCACACCACTAGTTTAATTTAGTTTATTTTCATTTTTAGTATTTTATTTTGATTGCATCTTTAGTAATTGGGTTAGTTGACTAGCAACTAATTCCGCCCACTCCTTCAAAACCAAGATTTTTGTTTGCTTTTATAAAAACTAAAAAATACAAAAAGAACCATCCTTCATCTCTAGACCTAGTCTTTAGATTTTCTAATCCTAGTGACACTATTCCTAGCTGAACGATCAATCCCCCGGTACTTGTCATTATACTATACTACATCGATCAGGTACACTGCCTGGTGGGAGTTGTAAGCTTCTCGAGATCCCTCGAGAGGTAAAGCCTGGTGCAATCCCTACGCATCAAGTTTTTGGCGCTGCAGCCCGGGGAATAGTTATTGTCTAGGTTAGGATCTCTTTTTATTAGGTCTACTTGCTAGATTCCTTTCTAGTAAGATTTTATTTTTATTTTTTAGGTTCTCTTTAGTTTATCTTTTTCTTCGTGCCTTTGTTAGTAAATTAAATTCATTGACTATTCCGTTGACCATTATGGAAAACACGAATCCACCCCTTTCCCCTAGAGAAGTGGCTTTGTTACATTAAGAAATTGAGAATGAGATTAGGGAACTTATGGAGCTTAATAGGTTGATACGTGGGAATCGCACCAGGATTTACCTCTCAAGGGATCTTGAGAAGCTTACAACCCCCACCAGGCAGTGTACCTGATCGTTGTAGTATAGTATAGTGACAAGTACCGGGGGATTGATCGTTCAGCTAGGAATAGTGTCGCTAGGATTAGAAAACCTAAATACTAGTTCTAAAGGTGAGAGATGATTCTTTTTTATATTTTTTTTGAAAGCAAATAAAAATCTCGGGTTTGAAGGATTTGGGCGGAATTAGTTGCTAGTCAACTAACCCAATACTAAAGATGCAATCAAAATAAAATACTAAAAATGAAAATAAACTAAATTGTACTAAAGTTGTGAGCAGTAAGTGGAGAAAATGTGTTTACTTAGATTTCACTACTCCCTAGACATCTTTTACACGTTAATTACTTGTTATAGTTGCATGGATGATGGATTGTATTCCTTAATACCATTCATGGGTGGCGCACTTAACTCCCCAATTCTATGAGCTCTTATCTCCTCCTATGCCATGCCCAGCACAACCATAGGGATTATAAACATTGTCTCATGCATTAAATACAACCAATAAAGACCTAGTGCACATCGGTTCATGTTTCCTAAGACGTTCAAGCATGTTACCATTTGGAGATCTACCAGTTTTCTTAAGCCTAACTTTAAATTCATTCAACCTAAACAACTATAAACAAGTAATCAACACATAATTAACATCTAGGTTTCATTAGATCCAAGCAAACACAAGATAGATCTAGCCTAACATGATGGAATTAAGACAAGAACAAGATATAGACAACCAACACATAGACATATTGATTGAATTAAAAGAATACTTATCTTAATTACACATGAAAGGTATCAAGGGCTTAGAACCCTTGAAAAACCTATAAAATTCGCACCAAGTTCGTACTTAGGGTTTCTCCAAAACTTCTCTCTTTTTAATGTGAAAATTAGAAAACTATATATAGGAAATAGGGTCTGACGGCGTCAAGACAAAGCTTGTGACGCCGTCACCTCGCCGCCAAAACTCTTCTCGGACAGCCTTGATCTACTTCTGACGCCGTCATGTATTATGCATTTCCAGTCCGTCATGAATTTTACTCTTGACGCCTTACTTCGTGACGCCGTCCATTCTGTACTGGGTCGTCATGGAATTTACTCTTGACGCCGTCAGGGTGTTGCTCTTGACGCCATCACCTACTGTTCCCAGCAAGGAAAATTAAGACTTTGGCGTTTTCTTCACTTTTATGCTCCAAAAATGTTCAAATTGCTTCCTTTTCCAGATTTCTCTCCCAAAGTACCTAAAATCACAAAAGGAACGATTTAGGGCAATATTTGATCAAATAATTCAATTCCGGGCTTAAATGACCCCCTAAAAGTGGTTCATTTTTCGCCTCATCATATACCCTTACACTTGAGATTTGCTTGTCCTCAAGCAAATGCGCTTTTATTCTACTCAAAAGACAAGTTAGGGGTCATTTAACACTAATATAAAAGTAATTACAACAAATAATCGTTCCACTAAAGACCAATAGATAAGCACGGAGGTCATACACTAGCACCTCACAAATAGTGTTTAGATACTCACATCTCTCGGGTGTAATAAAGTATAAATTACAATATGGAAATGGAAGATATCTCTCACTACCTGTCATAGCAAAATAGATTACCATAGGCTTGGAAAAGGATCAAACCTCTACCACATGGCGTAAGCACCTAGGATAAACTATCAAAGAGGTCTTTTAAAGGGTTGTAACGTTAGGTGTAGGGATATGAAATACACGGTTTTGTTGGATAAAGGAAGTTTTACTGGTGGCGAGTTAACAATCTTGGTTAATTAAATGTACAATATGGCGTTGCTAAGCCAAGACTCGACTCGACTTAAGCTAATAAATGAAAAATAACAAAAACATAAAAATGAACATGGAATGAAACGGGATGGTAGTCCGTATGTTTTTTCTCTTTTTCTCTCTTTTTTTTTTTTTTTTTTAATTTTTTTTTTTTTTTTTTTGCATACACTCTTACCCTACCATCCAAAATAATACATCATAGGAGGTCATTTAAGCCCGAATCCGACTTTATTTGATCAAATATTGCCCTAAATCGTTCCTTTTGTGATTTTAGGTGTTTGGAGAGTGAATTCTGGAAAAGAAGCTATTTTGGACGTTTTTGGAGCATAAAAGTGAAGAAAACGGCTAAGTACCAAATTTCCATGCTGAAAATACAAGGTGACGGCGTCAAGACCACCATCTTGACGGCGTCAGACATGAGGAATTAAACACCAAAGGTGGTGACGGCGTCAGAAGGATTCGTGACGGCGTCAAAGTGGCAAAATTAATATACCGTGGGTGGTGACGGCGTCACATAGGCCGTCATAAGTGGATCAAGGCCGTCCGAGGAAGTATATGGCGGCGAGGTGACGGCGTCACAAGTAACTCTTGACGCCGTCAGACTATTTTTCCTATATATAGTTTTCTAGTTTTTTCATTAAAAGGGAGAGAAGTTTTGGTGAAACCCTAAAGACGATTTTGGTGCCTCTTTTACAGGTTTTTCAAGGGTTCCAAACCCTTGAGACCTTGCATTGTAATTGAGATAAGTGTACTTTCAATTCAATCAATATGTCTATGTGTTGGTTGTTTATATCTTGTTCTTGTCTCAATTGCATTATGCTAGGCTAGATCTCTTTTGTGTTTGCTTAGATCTAATGAAACCTAGATGTTGATTATGTGTTGATTACTTGTCTATTCTTGTTTTGAATGAATGATTTATATGTTAGGCTTAAGAAAACTGGCAGATCTCCAAATGGTAACATGCTTGAACGTCTTAAGAAACATGAACCGAGGCTTACTAGGTCTTTATTGGTTGTATTTAATGCATGAGCCACTGTTTACAATCCCTATAGTTGTGCTGGGTCATGGTGTAGGAGGAGATAAGAGCTCATAGAGTTGGGGAGTTATGTATGCCACCCCACGAATGGTATTAAGGAATACAATCCGTCATTCATACAAGTGTAACAAGTAATTAACATGCAAAAGATATCTAGGGAGTAATGAAGTCTAAGTAAACACAATTTCTCCAACCACTGCTCACAACTTTAGTATAATTAGTTTAATTTCATTTTCATTATTTTAATAGCTTTGGGTTAGTTGAATAGCAACTAATTCCGCCCACTCTTCCAAAACCCGAGATTTTACTTGCTTTCATAAAAATATAAAAATACAAAAATAATCATCTTTCACCTCTAGAACTATTAATTAGGTTTTCTAATCCTAGCGACACTATTCCTAAGCTGAACGATCAATCCCCCGGTACTTGTCACTATACTATACTACAACGATCTGGTACACTGCCTGGTGGGGGTTGTAAGCTTCTCGAGATCCCTCGAGAGGTAAAGCAAGGTGCGATTCCCACGCATCAAGTTTTTGGCGCCGCTGCCGGGGAATAGTTATTGTCTAGGTTAGGATTTCTTTTTATTAGGTCTACTTGCTAGATTCCTTTCTAGTAAGATTTTTATTTTTATTTTTAGGTCTTCTTTAGTCTATCTTATTTCTTCGTGCCTTTGTTCGTAACTCTTTACCATCCGACATCATGGAAGGTGGTAACATCTTTGAACCCATCATCCCACCACAACAAAACCCACCATTAGAACCCCTTAGGCCCCGAACCTTAGGAGAGTATTCCCGACCTAGCCACCAAGGCTACCGAAACACCATTGAGCTCACCGGAGCCAATGTGACCCCCTTGCGATCCGACACCATCCTGTTGGTGCAAAGCGGATGTACATTCCATGGACTTTGTTCTGAAGATCCAAACCAACACCTTAAGGACTTCCTCAAAATCGTAGATTCCATAGACCTAGGTGTTGAAACTAGAGAGACTACCCATTTACGCCTATTCCAATTCTCTCTACGGGATCAAGCTAGTCAATGGCTTGAGCGTTTACCCGCGGGATCCATCACCACATGGGATGATCTCACCACTCGTTTCCTTGCTCAATTTTTCCCACCGGGGAGAACTACTAAACTTAGGAATGACATCTTGATGTTCCAACAACGTCAAAATGAATCTCTTTATGAAGCATGGACTCGTTTCAAGGACTTACTCCAAAAAGTCCCTCATCATGGCATAGATCTTTGGCTCCAAGTCCAAATCTTTTATGACCATATCGACATCTCCACGAGGCGAACCGTTGACCAATTGGCCGGTGGTAAGCTACGTGATCTTAGTGCGGAACAATCATGGGAACTCATAAAAGATCTTGCTCTCTATGACAACGAAAGTTGGAATGATCCCCGTGATTTGAACAAAACGGTCAAGGCAATATCTTTGCCTTCGAACAATTTAAGCACTCCCGACCGTAGGATCATGGAACTTGAAGGTCGAGTCAAGTCTCTTATGAAATCTTACGAAGCTCATAAGCCTTCAAGACAAGTAAGTAGAATCGCTTCTACATGCAAACTGTGCAATGGCCCTCATGAGACCTACAACTGCATGGAACTTCCAAAACGTGCTTATAACGAATTCACATCATCACACGTAGGGCAGGGTCCTCGAACTTCTGCCGAAGCATATGAGGCATGGAAGGATAAACCTAATTTTAGAGGGTATCAAACACGAAGTGTATCATTCAATGACTCCTCACCACTCATTTGGTCAGAACATTTTCCATCGCAAAGTACCCCTAGGCGAAGCTGTGAAGATGATTTAAAAAAATTCATTCTTTCTCAAGAACTGCAGCTCTCTACACTCGAGACAAAATTCAAACAACAGCAGGCTGACGTGAACAACAAGATTTGTAATCTGTTGACTGCTATCAAAGAGCATATTGATAATAAGCCCATTCACGTTGATGAGGTTAAGTCTGCTACCGTCATGAGTCCACCAGCCTCCCCTGTAAAAATAAAAAGTCCTAGCAAGCTATTCAAACATCTATCTCCTAACGAAAAAGGACCTATCAACCCCCCTGGACCAATCCACTTCGTAAACACCATCACCACAATATCAGCTGCAGCATCCAATCCAACCCAACAACAAACTGACAAACTCAGTCAGACAGCGAAGGATGAGACCTCAAAGGTTGACCACGCTTCGGCAAGGAAACCTACCAACTCACCCGAGCAGTGCACCGCGCAGAAATCCGACAAACCGGATGAAAGGAACGAGACATCGGAGGAACAGGAGAAAGGCCCAACCATTTTGAGTAAATCTGTTATAGAAGAATCCGGAATAGAGGATGTTATTAGTATAGGTAGCAATCAAACCGAGGAGAGCGGCTCTAAACTTTTCAAAATCTCCTGTACCATTGAGGGAAAGGTCTTAATTGATAGTCATTTAGATCCTAGCTTCCCAGTCAACGTAATCCTACTTTCCCTATATCACAAGGCTTTCCCAGAACACATTGCGTGCGAAAGGGTAGTAGCGAATTTGTCAATTAGGATTGGAGAGCTTGTTTACAATACTGACCTCACCGTGTTTGATGACGTGGACCCTCTCGCCAATCAAACATTAACCAACCTTGTCCTTGGGATGCCATTCATCAATGAATCAGGAGCAATCCTTGATGAGAAAGATGGTAGTGTATTACTCACCAATGGTGTTAGAACGGTAATTTTTCGTAGGGATGGTGAGGAGGTTTATGAGTATCGTCCCTCCCTTGAGGGGAATCTATATGGGTCAAAGGATGGAGAGTTGAGAAAGATCAAACGACGTGATCCGAATAACCTAAAAATCCCTTGCATGATCGGTCATAAGTACTTCGAAAACATATACATTAATGTATTCCTGCCAAAGAATTTCATGTCATTGTTTCATTATAACAATATCTGCAGATGGGGGATGATTTACAAGGGAGAGAAGGTGGTTGGTAAGGATCATGAAATCCAAGTGTTCGTAGGAAATATGGCATTCCCTATGGAGTTCACGATTGTGGACAACATAGAGGACTTTGTTGACCCTAGGCTATCGCAAGTCGTCTTTGGATCACCCTTTTGTGAAATCACTAAGTTGATAGTGGATGACTTGAACGGAATCATGACTTTCACTGACGGGATTAGGAGGATTTCATACCAAACGCCATACAAAAGAAGAGACCTTAGGGAGATAGATTGCGACGGGCTCGATGTGATGAGCTCCCAACTTGTCTTGTGTGATGATGATGTTAGGAGAGGGTGTAGAAATATTTCTGATTTATCTTGTGGGTTCTTTAAGGATGTTAGTAAGCTTGGCTCTAAGTATCGACGGGATGTTTTCGAATTCGAAGATCCGAAGTACTTACACTATGAAAGCGATACTAGTTTAGAAGACGACCTAGAGAGTGGAACCAATGATGAGATCACGTAGTAACCCACGACTTTGAGTCTAGCTACAAGACTCGTAAATAAAGAAAAGCGCTTCTTGGGAGGCAACCCATGTTTTGTATGATTTTTATTTGTTTGCTTGTTATTTGCTTCCGTATGCATGCTTTATTTTTATTGTTGGTTGATCATGTTTCTCAATTAAAATGTAAAATACTTTATTATGTTGTTTGGCCTAGTCTTAACTTCAACCTAAAGGTATTTTTGCAAAAGATAAGTGTAAGGGGAAACCCCAAATATGTTTTTAAGAAACAAACCGATCATGATTCTCCACAATATTTAATGAACATGTATATTCGTATTTGTTAGAGTCAAATGCTTGTATTGAGTCATAATGAAGTTTTGCAGGATTTTCCAGGAAGTAGGACAAAGTTTTTCCAGAAATTTTCCGGAAACTTAACATAAGAATTTCTGCAGGTCCATTCTGACGGCGTCAGGGTATTGCTCTTGACGGCGTCAGGAGTTAAAATCTGGAAATTTTACCGGTTTTGTTTTTCTAACGGAATCTTATGGTTTTTGTGGATTATTAAGTTTTATAATCTCCAGGAAATCTGCAAACTTCATTCCACAAGCATTATATCTTACTTTGTTTACTATGATTTAGTAACTTACATAGGATGCCGCCGATTTTACGCGAGGTTGCCTTGTCTATTGTTGTCAGGATTTACAGGTTATTTGTGACAAGAAGATGATTTATATTCTGGAAGGGAAGCTTTGATTGTTCGTTTTCTTGGAGGAAGATTTAACCTGGCCAACCTATAATCCATACCGAGCGAATCAGGGGAGTATTTGATTTCATTCTCTTTACTTTTTAACTTTTACATTCTTTACTTGAACATTGGGGACAATGTTCATCTTAAGTGTAAGGGGAGGGTAAAAAGATGATACCTTACATATGCACTTTCGCTTGAGTTTGTTTTGTTTGATAGTAGATGAGTAATAAAACTACGAGAAATACTTGTTAGTGTAATTTTAGCATCAAATTTAAAATTTTTTACAACATTTAGGAGTGAAACTTTAGCCATAGCAAGCGTCTCATGGATAGGAGGTTATATGACTAGCACATAACCGTATATTCAGAAAAATTTTCCACCCAAAAATGTGAGGTTCGCCTTTAGATTTGATAGGAAAAGCATTTATTATTGGTGCTTATGAGTGTACCGGTAGCATTTAGATTCTAGAACTTGCGTTAGTGATGCATCCCGAGACCGCTAGTGAGACTACATTCGTGTGGTAGGATTTACTACATGATAAGAGGCATTAGGATCACCCTTGTGTTAAACCCGTATTATAATTACTTGACCATTTAAGTCATATTACTTGGCTAGTTAAGTCAACTAATTTTTCCCACACCCTTAGCGTTGTACTCATTTTTAGCACACGAAACCCCTAGTACACCCCTCCGAGCCTATCTTTTCGTTTCTAACTTTAAGCATTTTACTTAAAGGAAGAATTTGTTACACCCCACTTAAATGTACACCCAAATCGCCTTAGCCTTCCATGTATGCGCTCATTTTTAGTTCATTATTGTTATTTGTTAAACCCTAAGTTAACTTTCTAATTGATTACATGGTTGCTAAGTCGAGTCATATCCTTGTACATATTGTTTTGGGACGATTGGGACTCATGGGTAAGTACTTATTTTATGGAGTAATGGGGAAGAACATCACTTATTACCCCCATATGTACGTTAATCTTAAAAGTGCTCCAAGTGTTTTGATTTTCTTAATTCGAGTCATTAGATTAGTTAATTGTAAAGTATGTAAAGATTCAAGTGTAAGGGGATTGCTCAAACCCCTATGATGTATTATTTTGGATGGTAGGGTAAGAGTGTATGCAACAAAAAAAAATAAATAAAAAAAAATAAAAATAAAAAAAAAATTAATTAGAAAAAGAAAAAAAAAATAGAAAAGAAAAAGAGAAAAAAAAAACATACGGACTACCATCCCGTTTTCATTCTATGTTTATTTTATGTTTTTGTTATTTTTTTGATTTATTAGCTTAAGTCGAGTCTAGTCTTGGCTTAGCAACGCCATCTTGTACATGTAATTAACCGAGATTGTTAACTCGCCACCAGTAAAACTTCCTTTATCCAACAAAACCGTGTAATTCATATCCCTACACCTAACGTTATAACCCTTTAAAAGACCTCTTTGATAGTTTATCCTAGGTGCTTACGCCATGTGGTGGAGGTTTGATCCTTAACCAAGCCTATGGTAATCTATTTTGCTATGACAGGTAGTGAGAGATATCTTCCATTTCCATAATGTTATATTACTTTATTACACCCGAGAGATGTGAGTATCTAAACACTATTTGTGAGGTGCTTGTGTATGACCTCCGTGCTTGTCTATTGGTCTTTAGTGGAACGATTATTTGTTGTAATTACTTTTATATTAGTGTTAAATGACCCCTAACTTGTCTTTTGAGTAGAATAAAAGCTCATTTGCTTGAGGACAAGCAAATCTCAAGTGTAAGGGTATATGATGAGGCGAAAAATGATCCGTTTTTAGGGGGTCATTTAAGCCCGAATCCGACTTTATTTGATCAAATATTGCCCTAAATCGTTCCTTTTGTGATTTTAGGTGTTTGGAGAGTGAATTCTGGAAAAGAAGCTATTTTGGACGTTTTTGGAGCATAAAAGTGAAGAAAACGGCTAAGTACCAAATTTCCATGCTGAAAATACAAGGTGACGGCGTCAAGACCACCATCTTGACGGCGTCAGACATGAGGAATAAAACACCGAAGGTGGGGACGGCGTCAGAAGGATTCGTGACGGCGTCAAAGTGGCAAAATTAATATACCGTGGGTGGTGACGGCGTCACATAGGCCGTCATAAGTGGATCAAGGCCGTCCGAGGAAGTATATGGCGGCGAGGTGACGGCGTCACAAGTAACTCTTGATGCCGTTAGACTATTTTTCCTATATATAGTTTTCTAGTTTTTTCATTAAAAGGGAGAGAAGTTTTGGTGAAACCCTAAAGACGATTTTGGTGCCTCTTTTACAGGTTTTTCAAGGGTTCCAAACCCTTGAGACCTTGCATTGTAATTGAGATAAGTGTACTTTCAATTCAATCAATATGTCTATGTGTTGGTTGTTTATATCTTGTTCTTGTCTCAATTCCATTATGCTAGGCTAGATCTCTTTTGTGTTTGCTTAGATCTAATGAAACCTAGATGTTGATTATGTGTTAATTACTTGTCTATTCTTGTTTTGAATGAATGATTTATATGTTAGGCTTAAGAAAACTGGCAGATCTCCAAATGGTAACATGCTTGAACGTCTTAAGAAACATGAACCGAGGCGTACTAGGTCTTTATTGGTTGTATTTAATGCATGAGCCACTGTTTACAATCCCTATAGTTGTGCTGGGTCATGGTGTAGGAGGAGATAAGAGCTCATAGAGTTAGGGAGTTATGTATGCCACCCCACGAATGGTATTAAGGAATACAATCCGTCATTCATACAAGTGTAACAAGTAATTAACATGTAAAAGATATCTAGGGAGTAATGAAGTCTAAGTAAACACAATTTCTCCAACCACTGCTCACAACTTTAGTATAATTAGTTTAATTTCATTTTCCTTATTTTAATAGCTTTGGGTTAGTTGAATAGCAACTAATTCCGCCCACTCTTCCAAAACCCGAGATTTTACTTGCTTTCATAAAAATATAAAAATACAAAAATAATCATCTTTCACCTCTAGAACTATTAATTAGGTTTTCTAATCCTAGCGACACTATTCCTAAGCTGAACGATCAATCCCCCGGTACTTGTCGCTATACTATACTACAACGATCAGGTACACTGCCTGGTGGGGGTTGTAAGCTTCTCGAGATCCCTCGAGAGGTAAAGCAAGGTGCGATTCCCACGCATCGGATGCTTAAAGTTAGAAACGAAAAGATAGGCTCGGAGGGGTGTACTAGGGGTTTCGTGTACTAAAAATGAGTACAACGCTAAAGGTGTGGGAAAAATCAGTTGACTTAAATAGCCAAGTAATATGACTTAAATGGTCAAGTAATTATGATACGGGTTTAACACAAGGGTGATCCTAATGCCTCTTATCATGTAGTAAATCCTACCACACGAATGTAGTCTCACTAGCGGTCTCGGGATGCATCACTAACGCAAGTTCTAGAATCTAAATGCTACCGGTACACTCATAAGCACTAATAGTAAATGCTTTTCCTATCAAATCTAAAGGCGAACCTCACATATTTGGGTGGAAAATTTTTCTGAATATACGGTTATGTGCTAGTCATACAATCTCCTATCCATAAGATGCTTGCTATGGCTAAAGTTTCACTCCAAAATATTGTAAAAAATTTTAAATTTGGCGCTAAAATTGCACTAACAAGTATTTCTCATAGTTTTATTACACATCTACTATTAAACAAAACAAACTCAAGCGAAAGTGCATATGTAAGGTATCATCTTTTTACCCTCCCCTTACACTTAAGATGAACATTGTCCCCAATGTTCAAGTAAAGAATGTAAAAGTTAAAAAGTAAAAAGAATGAAATCAAATACTCCCCTGATTCGCTCGGTATGGATAATAAGGTGGCCAGGTTAAATCTTCCTCCAAGAAAATGAACAATCAAAGCTTCCCTTCCAGAATATAAATCATCTTCTTGTCAAACATAACCTGTAAATCCTGAAAAAATAGACAAAACAACCTCGCGTAAAATCGGCGGCATCCTATATAAGTTACTAAATCCTAGAAAACAAGATAAGATATAATGCTTGTGGAATGAAGTTTGCAGATTTCCTGGAGATTATAAAACTTAATAATTCACAAAAACCATAAGACTCCGTTAGAAAAACAAAACCGGTAAAATTTCCAGATTTTTACACGTGACGCCGTCAAGAGTTAACTCGTGACGCCGTCCGAAGTGACCTGCAGAAATTCTTATGTTAAGTTTCTGGAAAATTTCTGGAAAAACTTGGTCCTACTTCATGGAAAATCCTGCAAAACTTCATTATGACTCAATACAAGCATTTGACTCTAACAAATATGAATACACATGTTCATTTAATATTGTGGAGAATCATGATAGGTTTGTTTCTTAAAAACATATTTGGGGTTTCCCCTTACACTTATCTTTTGCAAAAATACTTTTAGGTGGAGTTAAGACTAGGCCAAAACAACAAAGTAAAGTATTTCCACTATTTAGTTGAGAAACATGATCTACCAACAATAAAAATTAAGCATGCATACGGAAGCAAATAACAAACAAACAAAAATAAAATCACACAAAGCATGGGTTGCCTCCCAAGAAGCGCTTTTCTTTATTTACGAGTCTTGTAGCTAGACTCAAGGTCATGGGTTAACGTGTATCGCTTATGCTCACATAACCAAGTGTGAGCCATCTAATAGTCGCCTCATCTTTCTTATAATCATCTCCTAATTCTAAGCATCCACGATAGTATCTTTTATTCTTTTCATGAGTATACTTAAGTCCTTTTCTCTTATCATTCTCACTTAGCATCTCTATGGGCGGATACCTACTACACTTTTCCATGGGAAAATCCTTGAACCTAGGGTGTGTGCGGGGCATTTGATAGACAAAATCTTCTTCCCCATCCGAGAATGTAATTAACCCTTCTATGAGTTTTTCATCAAGGTTGGTCAACTTTTTGAAAGGTTTTCCAAACACAACTTGGGTCAACTTATCATCAATAAATTCTCCTAGATTCTCCATAACCATGAACTCAACAAGATAGACCAAGCTTCCTACAAACACATGCAATGGTATTGCCCTAGCAATAATGTTTTCTCCTTTGTATTCTAACTCATCTACCATGATTTTATTGTATTCATTACGCGAGATTACGTTCATTGGAAGAGATGAGTTAAGATAGGGTCGAACCTAATAAACCCTAGGTCGTTTGTAACAGTATTTTCAAGGGTTTTTACCCCTTGAAACCTTTCATGTTCAATTGAGATAAGTCCCCTTTCAATTCATTCAATATGTCTATATGTTGTTTGAATATATCTTGTGCTTGTCTTGATTTTAACATGCTAGGCTAGATCTTTCATGTGTTTGCTTAGATGTAATGAAACCTAGATGTTGATTATAGGTTGATTGCTTGTTTATAGTTGTATTGGATGAATGATTTCAATGTTAGGCTTAAGAAAACTGGCAGATCTCCATTGTGTAACTTGCTTGAACGTCTTAAGAAACATGAACCGATGTGTACTAGGTTTTTATGATTGTATTTAATGCATGAGCAAATTCTAGTGATCCCATGTTAGGAGCTTCTTAGCTGGCTCGACATAGGAGTGAAGTAGGCGCTTATAGGATTGGGGAAGTAAGTACGCCACCCCATGAATGGTATTAAGGAATACAATCCGTCATCCACGCAACTGTAATAAGTAATTAACCTGTAAAAGATATGTAGGGAGTAGTGAAATCTAAGTAAAGACAATTCTCCCATATATTGCTCACACCACTAGTTTAATTTAGTTGATTTTCATTTTTAGTATTTTATTTTGATTGCATCTTTAGTAATTGGGTTAGTTGACTAGCAACTAATTCCGCCCACTCCTTCAAAACCGAGATTTTTATTTGCTTTTATAAAAACTAAAAAATACAAAAAGAATCATCCTTCATCTCTAGACCTAGTCTTTAGGTTTTCTAATCCTAGCGACACTATTCCTAGTTGAACGATCAATCCCCTGGTACTTGTCATTATACTATACTACATCGATCAGGTACACTGCCTGGTGGGGGTTGTAAGCTTCTCGAGATCCCTCGAGAGGTAAAGCCTGGTGCAATCCCTACGCATCACTGCTGTTACTAACAAGACAGATGATTCTGCTGCTGCACATAACTCTGCTGCTCAGGATTTTGCTGATCCTGCAGCTAGTGAGAAATTAAACTCTGCTGATGCACAAGGTTCTACTACTGGATCTAGTGACAAAGCTGCTGCTGAGGCAATGGTATTGTTAAGTAAGAAGACAACAAATGTTCTACCTAAATCACCATCTCAACCAACATCACAACCAACTCAATCACAATCACAACAACCAACATCCACAATAACATCTCCACTACCAAGAATACCTGTGAAAGGAGTTGTAATAAGAGAACCTGTTGCTCAACAAAAGAAGATTACTTCATCATCTTCAACTGATAAAGGAAAGGGCAAGCTAGTTGAAGATCCAAAGATAATGTTTAAGGGGATTGATTACTCTCAACTTCCTTTTCATTATTGGCCTAAAGAATTAAAAATTAAACATGATGTAGCTATTGCAATGAAAGAACAAGAGCAGATTGATATTGAAGAGCAACAGTTGATGCAACAAGAAAAGGAAAAGGCTGATAAAGAGACTGAAGATTTGAAGAGGTATGAGGAGTGGGTTGATGAGAAGATAAGAATGGATGCTGATATAGAACTCTCCAAGTTAGTTAAACTTGAAGAAGAAGAAGTTCCATAATTTGATGTTAAAGCTTGGATGAAAGAGTTCACAGCAAAGAAAAAGAAAGAGGATGCTGCTGCTAGAAGAAAGAAGAAAATTCTCAGGGGACCAACTCCACTTCAACAAAGAAAAGAGCATGAGAGATACCTAAAGAATATGAAGGGCTGAAAATTGGTACAATTGAAACCTAAGTCTGATCAAGAGGTGTTTAATTTGTATCAACAAGCTAGAAGAGAAATGGATACCTTCTATCCTATGGGTTGTACTGAAGATGAAGAACAAATTGCTCAAATGAACAAGAAGTTGGTACCTAAAAAGGTTATTGAGGCAGAGCAAGTACAAGAGGCTGATACTATTGAAAAGCCTGATGATATAGCCGACAAAAGAACTTCTTCTAGTCAAATTGTTAAAAGAAAAGGTGTTGTTTATAAATCCTTTGCTAGGAAGAAGAAAAAGATCTCTGATGAAAGCAGTAGTGATGTGGATAAGGCAGAAGAAGTTGAAGAAAAGCAAGAGATAACTCTGGTTGTTTGGTCTGAATTAGAAGAACTAGAGGTTATCAAGGAAAAGCCTTTAGCTGCAAAACATCCTATCATCTCATATAATTTCAAGATAAGAGGTCGAAGTGAAGGATATTGGGGATTCATGAGGTCAAATCATGAAGTTCAAGGTTTTAAGGAAATTTCCCAGATATTTGATAAGATGGATAAGGATGATGTGATTGCCAAATGGGGATTATATAGAGAGAAGTATGATGGAAAGAAGATGGATATTGCTCTTGATATTGATCTTGCATTTGAAAATGTATTGTATTGCATCTTGAAGAATATGTTTGATCCTCAGCCTGGTGAGAGTGAATGGAATGAAATTGGATGCAGCAAGGTACATAAATGGTTTTTGTATCAATCTTGTGGGGTTCATGAATTAAGAACTGGTGCAGTTACTTTGTTTTTTTTTTTTGGTAGAAAAAGATTATCCTAGTCTAAGTAAGTGTTCTGAGATACTTAGGCAGATGGTTAGACTTGGATTTCTCAAGTGTCAACAACATCATATGTTTGAGAATCAAGCTTACAAATTGATACAGAAGTATGAAAAGATCTTGGATCCAACTATTTGAAGGAGCTTTCAAAGAGATTAGAAGATGTAAGTGTTTAGAAGCATCCTCCTGGTGTTTATCTAAGCTTTGAAGAAACTTAATCATTTAGAAATAAATATTAAGTTTATGGGAGGATTGTTGGGTTTTAGATTCTGCTGCTAAGAGTCAAACTGCTGCTAAAATGAATCTGCTGCTAAGGCTATTGATTCTGCTACTATATACTCAAAGTGCTGCTGTGTGGAAGTACTGCTGAAGAGATTGACTTATACACGAGTAGATAATTATAGAATAGATTGTGTGTATATTTTATACATATAGAATATTCTTATCTTGTGTAGAAAGGTATTGTAAACCTAGTAGGACTCCTTGGCCTATAAAAGGAGGATCCTAGGGTTAGATTGAGTACGTATTGTTTAGTTTTTCGTTTACACTTCAAGGTTGTAAAACCCTAGCATTGTCGAGTGCTCGTATTATTAATATATTGAAGTGTTGATAGTGAATAACTGTTCTTCTTAAGTTAAGCTTTAATATTCCGCGTTTTAGCTTAAGTTTTAACTCAAGTCAACTTCTATATAAGATCGTTTACTCAACTGGGATCAACATTTAACTTCAATTTTGCTTCAAAAACCATGATTCACATTTTTGTAGCAGTCATTGTAGTCTCAGTTTATTATGAAAATTATATTGTTGTAATCATATGTATCGTAGCATTACATATTCTATAATTAACCCGTAATTGCAGCTATGGGAATACGTATATTTATTTAAATGACTAATATGTGTGTACGAATAATAAGTTAGTAAATTTATTCTATTAACTAAAACAGGCTTTTATAAATGTAGGTCTGAATGCTAAGGGTCTGCATACTTACTACGAGTAATATGTTTTATTTTATTTTATTTTATTTTATTTTTGCGCCGGATATGGTTTTAAATCTAATCAGGAAAATGGTTGCTAAAATGGATGGGGTGGATGTTAATGTAGTAAAAAAAAAAATTGTTTCACCGTACAAGATTTGTCCATTGGGAGCTCATATCGATCACCAGGTTGCTACATGATTCTATGTACCAATTTTCACATGCTTCTCGAGTGTTGTGAGTATAAGTGGCAAGTATGACCCGTTTACTTTTTTATGGGTTGATTTGCATAATGTTTTATCTGGTCAAATAAAAAAGAGAATTCCTAATGGGAACCGTTTAAATGGTTTACAAGTTGTCCATAGTATATTTTTCGATGCACACAGCCTCCTAAGTCATGTTAGACGAAGATCATTTGACACATTAGAATGTTCATTTTATTATTATTTATCCTTTACAATATCCACATTAGCAGTGGACCTTACCTCTTACTATATGTTGTCTTTATAGGCACATATTTACGTTCCCATTAGGAAACGGGTCAAATTGGTTGAACAGGTTAAAAGATGCACAAAAGTTATTTTTACTACATATAAACTCTTACATTGTTATTTGCATTAGATCGATCTCATATATATTCAGAATGGAAAAACAAGAGGAGATGATGCGGACCCCTCCGGCTGAACCTGACTCATTAGTTCAAGTTAGTCGGTTCCAATGATCATGTCTTGCTTCAGGTCCTTCACCTTCACCATAGTAAAATAGCAGTAAAACTCATTACCGAGCCTAAAAGGTTGCACGCCTATCTTCCGGGGTCATCTGTATTCATCATTTTATTTGTATATAGATTGAACTTGGAGTGACTGGGAGGAAAGAGAGGTACTATGAAGAGAAGTTTTCTGCAAAGTCTCCATAAGATCTTGAGTTGATATGGAGAGATGTTGTAAGTTACAAGTTTGATTATACAGTTAGTCAGAATCATTTATCAGTTATTCCACCTGCAAGTCTTCCTACGAACAGTCACATGTCATAGCAAACCTATCTTGGTCAATTTACTAACCTGCCATAAGGTTACAAGGGAATGGTTGTATTGAACATAGGAATAATGTTCAACCTATAAAAGAACATTGAAAAAACCCTAAAGAAAGAACACTGTGATTCTTAAATGCAAGTTTTACTCTAAAAGACCTTTCAAATAGTTTGGTTTTTAGCACGTAACCACAATGTGTCTTTTAGCAAGAGTATTCTTGATCCGCTTTTTCAATATTTAGTCACTTTTTGGACTTGCTCTCTATAGACGATAAATTTTTCTTATGTTTTGTTTGGTTTTATTGTTGGAAAGTTTTCATATGTAGAGGGAAAATCCAAACTCTTTAAATAGTTCTTACACCATCAGATAAGTGAACATGATTGGAGCTCAATTTGAACAGCAACAACAGCTTTATGACGATGATATTAAAGGGTTAAATGGTTTGATCATTACTTTGAGTTTTCATTTGGAACTTCTAAAATAAGTTAATGACGTAGTAACAATTCCAAATATATTTTTCATTATTATTAGATTTTGTTCAAGCATGATGTCTTTAAAATATGTGATATGTAGCTCAAATTTTCTTAAATAGTTCTTACGCTACCTCTATTTCATATCTTATCTGCTCAACAAGTATCTTTTCTCCAATTTCAGTCTAATAGGGGAATATGATCTTCTATCAGTGTTTTAAATCCGAGTCGACCCGGCTGGATGGTTCCGGCCAAAAAATTGGGTAAAAGACACCCAGTTAGACCCGCTGGGTTTTGATTGACCCGGGTCAACCGGGTTCTCGAAACCCGGTCTGGTTTCGTTTTTCAAAATTTTTTTAATAAAATCCTGGGTTGACCCAATGGTCGAACCGGTTGACCCGGGGGTCGAACCGGTTGACCCTGTCAAAAAAATAAAGAAATAATAAAATGAAAACCTGGTTGACTCGGTGGTTGAACCGGTGACTCGATTTCGAACCCGGTTTCAAAATGTTGATCTTCTATTCATTCTATAAAACAAGGGGTTTTAAGTGAAGTCATCTTTATAAGGGGGTGGTAGTCATACCTCACCATACTTCATCATGATTCGTCATTAACCAATCAAATCAAGCCAACACATTCCATGATTCACCATACCTCACCTTCATTTTTTAGTGGCAATCATGATTTAAAGGGAATCTTGCATACCTCACCTCCAAACGGCTATATACATTAAATGTTTCTTGCCATGCCGATTCGGTAATCTTTACCGAAATGCTTGCCGAAAGTATCATACCGCGATGCAGGCAATGGCCATGCCGCTCGGCATGGACCATGCTGAAGTTGATACCGAAGGTGATGTCACCCCCTAAGTATTTGATTATGTGTAATGATTTGAGAGGATCCTTAGCATATAATATATATACACATTAATGATCCTACTTATTAATATATTTTTTTTTTTCATTTTTCTAAAAGAAAAGACAGTGTATTTGAAGTTGTATACGTGTTCGTGTAATTTTTCCCATACATGCTCCTTTGATTTGCTCGTGTGTGTGTAGTGCCTTGAAAAAGATTATGGATTCAAAATTACTTACTTTTTTAAGCCATTTGTGATGCTTCATACGGACTTAAGAATAGGAAGGTGGATCGTATAGTTTTGTTCTCACTATTTGAATTATCATATTTGATTTTTAATTTTGCAAAGCATCTTTCTAAAATGTTGAAAGGAAGTTTAATGCTATTATTAGGCCGAGTTCAAATGCAAGAGGCTCACTTAAAGTTATATGGGAAGGCATGTTGACCATAGAAAGAAAGGCTTAGAATACTAATGCCGTGCTCACTTGAAGTTATTTTAAAACATAAACGATTGATGTTGGGATTTATTATTTAGTTTTTCACAAATGGAACTTGAAAACTCTCTCGGCAAGTGTTTATTCATAGAATGTCCATGCTTTACTCTCTTGGTAAGTCTATCACTGAATTAACTTGAAATATTCAAGTGTTTGACATTGACTGCATGCCTTTACTTTTCAAGACTATCTATCAGTTGGGGAAGATGATATATGCACGTTTATAATTTTAATAGTTACAAACTAAATTCTTTATCATATCATTGACATCTTTCTTATTATCCCTTTCAATAGATAATGGAACTTATCTACGTTCGTTGTTTGTTAATTTGTTCACGCACTTAACTCCTTAATAAAGAATTCCTTTCAAGATTTTCGTGATTTCACGGGTCTATAAGCTAAAGATCGTGATAACTAACGGAACACATTTTGGAAATAAGGTTATCATACCAAGATTGAGAATTACTTCGTTTGATAAACATTTATTGATAAAGATCGTGATGAAACAATATCATATGTCAATGTCATTTGCTATGATAATAAACAAGAGCCAAGGGCGATCAATTTCAAAAGTTTGTTTATACCTGCCACGTTCTGTTTTCACACTTGGTCAACTATACGTGGCTTGCTTCATGTTACACCCCATGCCCGCTTAGACCAAAAACTAAAACTTTTTACGCGAAAACGCTTGACTTTTACAAACATCTGGTTACTCTTTTGACCACTGACAAAAATCTATAAACATTCAGACCTTGAAACTATTTTTAAACGAAACTAGACTCAATTACCTTCAAAACAACGGGTGGCACAACTCGTGACGACTTACGGATTAAAAGATATGATTTTTCAAAGTTTACCAAAATCTGTCCAAATTTCTGTACAAACCGAAATTTCACCCTTTTTCACCATAAACAACCCATACTACCTTATTTTCACACCAAACTCACTCAAAGCCATTAACATCTCATACTAAATCATTTACATAATCAATCAACCCGTTTACTACCTAAAATGGGTAGAAACACACTTAACCCAAACACCCCTTTAACTGCATAACCCTTTTATACATCTTTTTGACCTATTTTTCGGAAAGACAACTTCTATGACCCGACAATTAACAAAACTTCCCAGATTTACTTCTTTTATCATTGGGTTCATTTTCATATAAGAACATCTTCCGTTTGACCTTCCAAAATAGTACTTTAGAACTTGACGGGTTATGCATTAAACCCATTTTGACCCATTTACACTATAAATCACTTATACCACTTTAGTTTCTCACCAAACTTGACCATTATCATTACTTTGACATATAAAACATGATCCATATACACTTGACCCGTTCATCACCCAAAATGGGCACTTTTACACGTTTGCCAAGCACCCCTTTAACTTTGACTCTAAACACATAAAACATACTTTGACATACCAAATGACTACCGAATCGTTATACAACTCTTAGCATAAAATTTGACACACGACTACACTTTATAACTCCATAAAAGACCAACAGCGGTATAAACTTTATACTTGAGCTCGGTATTCTACCTAAGCTCCTAAATACAAACTACCTTCATCCTCGCCTAGCCAAATCCTTATCCATCATTCCAAGCCATCCATATAAACATGTAACCTACAAAACGGTTAGACAACTAAACCGTAAGCACAAAGGCTTAGTAAGTAAAATGACCATAACATATCATTATACTTCAACCCACACATAAGCATCATATACATAAAACACTTATTTTACGGGCTTACTACACAAGTCTCTTCTAACACCTAACACCAACATATTCCATAGCATCAACGCATCACATAAGCCATATTCATGGCATCACATAAGCATATTCCAAGTCCATATACTAGACACCAACATACATAATACACGTGTGTTAGAAATCCATATAACACATGTTACAATCATTTTACTTACCTTAATCCAAGCTAAATAACAAGACATCATCATCACAATCTTCCATCTTCATCATCATCCTTTACAATATCTCAAAACCTAATAACATTATAAGCAATAACGTAAACAAGGGTTAACATAACCCATAAAACATACTTATCTTTCATTCTACATCATCATATGATCATATCTTGATCATATGATGAAAACCCACTTAATCCATAATCTAAAGCTTCATTATCATTAAGAGCATAGATACTTACTTGTGATGATCATAGCTAAGGAAGACTATTAACACTTGATCTTCACCTTCTTCATTTCAAGCCATCATCTATCTCCATAATGAGAGAAAAGTCTAGACTTTCCTAGATATACTAGTTAGCTGGCATCTTTGGCAAAATGGCAAGATTGGTCCTTCTAGTCTCTTTCTTCTTACTTTGGCCACATCCTACTCATAACTCATTTACCTCAATGTCAACTTTATTCCCTTTGGCACTACCACAATTCATTCTTAGTACTAGAACAAGTTGGTTCTAGTACTAGTTTGAGGAATTAGCAAGATTAATCCCTGCAGGCTAGAACAAGTTGGTTCTAGTACTAGAACAAGTTGGTTCTAGTACTATTTTTAGATTTTGTCAACTTAGGTCCCTCAAGTTCATTTCCTTTATATTGGTGACACATAATACTTTCTAAACCACATTACACATTCTTTGACTATCGGGTTTGACTTCCACGTAACATTCTTTGACTAACCAATCACGTAAAGTCTTTAGTCTTCTTTCATCTAGGGTGGGGTCCCAACACCCGGGAAACGGGTCTAACAATTCTACCCCTTATTTAGATTTCGTCCCCGAAATCTCTCATCTATTACTATCCAAACCCAATTCTCAACATATACATGTCCTTATTCTCATGCTCTTTAGGCTATTACCTTGCAACGATCTAAATGATCTTGAAAATTCTAAACTCACTATACACAATCATAACTCATAATCCGCTAAAACACATTTCTCACCACAATTTAACAAAAATTTCCCACGATTGACGACTAGTCATATGGAAAATTTTACTATTTTGACTTTATACGCCCATGCACCAACATGAAATAACATCATATACCGGCCAATTGATTTCAAATTATACAAAGTACCATACAAATGGCACCTTCCAAAAATCTTACACACGCATCACTTAAGCAATCTTTCCTATCAATCTTGGGAATACTCACCAATTACTTATTAACTTAATACACAAATCATCCTAGGCGTCTATCTTAAGGTTTCACACATGACCTTAACACCACTATAAGTTTTATTCATTTCTATCTTTTCTTATGACGTCTAACATGTTTTAGTTTTTACTTTCTCATTTCTCTACCCGTATTCATGCCATATCGGTTACACATAAGCCCACTCGTTTATAACTCTTTATTCACATAAAAAGGCATCCCAATCTATGTAAGTAAGGAATTATAAACTTATGGTTCGGCAATTTACAATTTCTTTATTTAAATGAAGAGGCGTCCCAATCCATTTAAATAAGGAGATTATAAATCATCCTACTCGCGTACTTCCGACACAACAATCATACTTTCTTTACTTTCCATCTTTTCTAGCCCTGGATCCAATCTCTCTAACTTTCCATCCATGTCATAAAGACAAGCTGGCTATCCCGAAGGATACCGTAATATCCATGCCCTTGCGGCAAGCTCGGCCACCCAGAAGGATGCCAAAATATCCATGCTCTCGCGACAAGCTAGGCCATCCCGAAAGATGCCAAAACTATCATCCATGCCATAAGGCAAGCTGTACAACCATTCCATGAAAGGCAAGCTAACAACCATGCCATAATGGCAAGCTGACAACCATGCCATAACGGCAAGCTAACAACCATGCCATAAAAGGCAAGCTAACAACCATGCCATAACGGCAAGCTAACAACCATGCCATAAAAGGCAAGCTAGGCCATCCCGAAGGATGCCAAAACTGGAGCATTGGATCCAAGCTATACTTACCATAACATCTTTACTCACTTATCTTTCATGTACTTCTATCATCAAGTACACACTATCATTTTCTCAATTCACATTGCCTTAAGCAATCTTAACATTCTCTACCATGTTTATTTCCATCTAGACAACTTTCTATATGACACTTACCAACTTTATTATACTTGCATTATCCATCATTTATCCGTCAACTCCAAGTTGACTCACACTTTCACTATATGCCATTATATCACATTGGCCTATTAAACTCTTTCATGCACATAAATTGTACATCTTATCAACTTACATATTACAATATTTTAACATGATTCGATTCATGTTTTACAATTCTTTCTAGCGCGCTTCATATCACTTATCTCATTCATCACTTCTACTCATCACGCTTAACTAATTACTCACTAACACATTTTACTTATCAGGTTTATATATAACATGATCTCTTCACATCTTAACTATACACTTTAACTTTTCTCATTTTAGTTAAGCATATAAAATCATGCTTCACTAATCATTTCTTACTTATCTCTAACTTTTATCATGCTTCTCATGTATATGGCAACTTACGTCATTTGGACATAGTCCATGCTTCACACAACTTCTATCATCAAACATATCCACTCAACGAGCACTCATACCATTGCTCTCATCTATTCACATACCATTATCATTACTACAAGACATGTTCACATAATCACATAATATCCACCGACACTATCAGAGGTGTACGGTGATCTCAACACTTATCCCCAAGGTGTTTGAACATTCATCATCATAATCAATTCATATAGTTTATGGCTCACACATCACATTGCACAATCAAACCATGTCTAAGCATCAACATTCTAACTAGACGCAAGCACTAGTCTACCTTATATCTAAGGCATCATAAAACCTTAATCCACTTACTAACCCATCTTTAATACCACTAGCATTCTTATTCGCATTCCATCACTATAACTCTATAGTACATTTACATAATCGTGAAATAATCACCGACACCAACCAAGTACACGGCTAACTAATCATTCAAACACTTTAAGTCCTTCACGGACTTATATCTTATACTCATCAATACTATACATGCATCGATCACTTATCATCCTAATTCTCAACTAGCAAAAAACATAATTCGTCTCAAACTTAATAATTTCCTTCCGCATCACTAACACTTACGTCCAATGCATCTAATAGTGGTTTAAAACTAGGCAACCTATAGTGGAAACCTAATTCACTTAAAGCGAAGCTCTGATACCAATTTGTTACACCCCATGCCCGCTTAGACCAAAAACTAAAACTTTTTACGCGAAAACGCTTGACTTTTATGGACATCTGGTTACTCTTTTGACTACTGACAAAAATCTATAAACATTCAGACCTTGAGACTATTTTTAAATGAAACTAGACTCAATTACCTTCAAAAAACGGGTGGCATGACTCGCGACGACTTACGGATTAAAAGATATGATTTTTCAAAGTTTACCAAAATCTGTCCAAATTTCGGTACAAACCGAAATTTCACCCTTTTTCACCATAAACAACCCATACTACCTTATTTTCACACCAAACTCACTCAAATCCATTAACATCTCATACTAAATCATTTGCAAAATCAATCAACCCATTTACTACCCAAAATGGGTAGAAACACACTTAACCCAAACACCCCTTTAACTGCATAACCCTTTTATACATCTTTTTGACCCATTTTTCGGAAACACAACTTCTATGACCTGACAATTAACGAAACTTCCCAGATTTACTTCTTTTATCATTGGGTTCATTTTCATATAAGAACATCTTCCGTTTGACCTTCCAAAATAGTACTTTAGAACTTGACGGGTTATGCATTAAACCTAGGGCTGTAAACGAACTGAACGTTCAGTGAACATTTCATGAACCGTTCGGTAAAAAGTTCGTTTATGTTTGTTCGTTTATTAAATGAACGAACATGAACAATATTTTACGTTCGTTTAGTTAAGTGAACGAACATGAACAAAAGTCTCGTTCGTTCATTTATGTCCGTGAACGTCCGATTAAGCGTTCATTAAAGTTCGTTAATGTTTATTTATCTATTTATGTTGATATATCATATATTTTAATTTTATAATTTAAAAATTGGTTTGTTTAAACAAAGTAACTACTTATAAAACAATATATTGAGAAGAATTCAATAAAGTTTATGTTTGTTTGTCTATTTTCATTTATAGTCGATCGTTTATGCTCGTTTAGCGTTCGTTTAGTATCTTAATGAACGGACATAAACGAACATGAACAATTCATTTTCTTAATAAACGAACATGAACAAGAAAATTCGTCCGTTTAAGCGTCCGTGTCCGTTTATTTGTTCAGTTAAAATTAAATGAACGAACATGAACAGGGCTCCGTTCATGTTCGTCCGGTTCGTTTACAGCCCTAATTAAACCCATTTTAACCCATTTATACTATAAATCACTTATACGACTTTAGTTTCTCACCAAACTTGACCATTATCATTACTTTGATATATAAAACATGATCCATATACACTTGACCCGTTTACCACACAAAATGGGTACTTTTACACGTTTGCCAAGCACCCCTTTAACTTTGACTCTATACACATAAAACATACTTTGACATACCAAATGACTACCAAATCGTTATACAACTCTTAGCATACAATTTGACACATGATTACACTTTATAACTCCATAAAAGACCAACGGGGGTATAAACTTTATACTTGAGCTCGTATTCTACCTAAGCTCCTAAATACAAACTACCTTCATCCTCGCCTAGCCAAATCCTTATTCCATCATTCCAAGCCATCCATATAAACATGTCAACCTACAAAACGGTTAGACAACTAAACCGTAAGCACAAAGGCTTAGTAAGTAAAATGACCATAACATATCATTATACTTCAACCCACACATAAGCATCATATAAATAAAACACTTACTTTACGGGCTTACTACACAAGTCTCATCTAACACCTAACACCAACATATTCCATAGCATCAACGCATCACATAAGCCATATTCATGGCATCACATAAGCATATTCCAAGTCCATATACTAGACACCAACATACATAATACACGTGTGTTAGAAATCCATATAACACATGTTACAATCATTTTATTTACCTTAATCCAAGCTAAATAACAAGACATCATCATTACAATCTTCCATCTTCATCATCATCCTTTACAATATCTCAAAACCTAATAACATTATAATCAATAACATAAACAAGGGTTAACATAACCCATAAAACATACTTATCTTTCATTCTACATCATCATATGATCATATCTTGATCATATGATGAAAACCCACTTAATCCATAATCTAAAGCTTCATTATCATTAAGAACATAGATACTTACTTGTGATGATCATAGCTAAGGAAGACTATTAACACTTGATCTTCACCTTCTTCATTTCAAGCCATCATCTAGCTTTTCTTCCCTCCCTTTTCTCTCTTCGAAAACCGGACCATCACTTATCTCCATAATGAGAGAAAAGTCTAGACTTTCCTAGATATACTAATTAGGTGGCATCTTTGGCAAAATGGCAAGATTGGTCCTTCTAGTCTCTTTCTTCTTACTTTGGCCACATCCTACTCATAACTCATTTACCTCAATGGCAACTTTAGTGCCTTTGGCACTACCACAATTCATTCTTAGTACTAGAACAAGTTGGTTCTAGTACTAGTTTGAGGAATTAGCAAGATTAATCCCTGCAGGCTAGAACAAGTTGGTTCTAGTACTAGAACAAGTTGGTTCTAGTACTATTTTCAGATTCTGTCAACTTAGGTCCCTCAAGTTCATTTCCTTTATATTGGTGACACATAATACTTTCTAAACCACATTACACATTCTTTGACTATCAGGTTTGACTTCCACATAACATTCTTTGACTAACCAATCACGTAAAGTCTTTAGTCCTCTTTCATCTAGGGTGGGGTCCCAACACCCGGGAAACGGGTCTAACACTTCACGCGTCAAAAGCAAAAGAGGTTTGAAGGTTGTCGTTTGTGATGCGGATGGTAATCTATCAAAAAAAATATTACAAATATTGTGCACAAAGAAGTACTTCAAGGTCTATGATAAAGGTTCAAGAGGTATGTATAACATACATTTGACATGTTTTATGCGATTTTTTGAATTTACATATTTTATCAGTCACAAACTTCTTTTACTTACATTTTTTTTAATTTACTAGGTGCTCACGGAAATGGACATTGACTTATCACTTAATTAGCACTCACTATATACATTTGCTTTTCAAGACTATCAAAATTGGAGGACATGATGCATGGACGTTTATTATATTAATAGTTACAAACATAATTGTTTATGGTATCATTGATTTATAACTTATTATTCCATTACAAGAAAATTTCATAGCGTTTACGTTCGTTGTTATTTTTTACATCATTAACGTACTTCCTTTTTTTAATAAAAAATCCTCTAAAATCGCGTGGATTCCACGGGTCTATAAGCTAGTAACTTTATATAACTTATTTAAAATTCAACCACCATAGTTTTATTAATTACATTTTTTTAATTAATTTTCTTTTTTTTTAATTTATTTTTTTATGTTTATGTTTCACAAATTAACACTTATATTTTTATGTTTTTTTCACTATATTTATTAAAGTTTGACTAATGTTTTTTTAATTGTTTAATAAAAATGGTCAATTTTGTTACGTGTCAAAATAGAGCAATCTGATTGACCTAATTTTTTTCTCATTAAGATTGTTTTAGCAAAATATTTTTAAAGTAATGTAATTACTTTATTATATATAAAATATTTTGTTTGATTTTTGTTTTTCTGTTCAATTTTGATTTCTTTGGTTTTTCTGCTCACACTAACATTCAAACTAAAAATAACAAACTAATTGGTCATGGTGTTCCATGGTCCACAACGGATTTGAACGTTCACTAAATGCACTGGAGCACCGGAAATGACAAAAAAAAAAGTAATTGGTCTTGGTGTTCCGCTGTGCATAACGGAATGGGGACATCGGGGGCAAATCAAGGCCCCAAATATAAACCGGCTTGTTTTGATTAACATACTGAGCAAATCGGCTTTGTGCACAGCACCCCTGGTCAAAGATAACACAATCGTTGTGCTGTTGCGTAAGTCAGGCTATCCACAGTGGATCGGATAGTATCGATCATGAGGATCGATCGATCGATATTGAATATCGATCGCCCCAATGTGGGTTTCTTTGGAAATCGATCGCCGGTCAAGTTGAAAGCACAAATCGTTCGGATTTCCAATCGATATTCAATCAAACTTTTCCAACACAATTTACCACTTTTCAAAATTTGTAACCGTTTGTTGCATAAAAAAAAAAAAAAAAAAAAAAAAAAAAAAAAAAAAAAAAAAAACTTTTTTTCAAAATATTTACCACTTTTCATCCTATAAATACCCACATCAAACCCACTTTCAAACACACAATTTCAAAAACAATTCATCCAAATTCACAAAAAAAACACACAATGTCAAAGAAAAACACTCCACAATCAAAAAACCGACGATCCCGACTAACCCAAAATGCACCGGACATAAATTTCTATCCGCAAAACACCTTTGAACTAACCGGCATAACACCACCACAACAAGGGAACATACGCTTTCGTCCACAATCTTTTGAATATCCAATACAATTACCACAAGTCAATCAAAGAGACAACTTGTTTTCCGTTCATCGTCCTTTGTCCCACCACAACGTGTTAATCATCACGAAGAACCAAGTGAGCCGTCTTATCGTCCTAACATGGATTTCTTGCATTATTCCTAACCGTATCAAGAACATTCTCCGATTCGGTCTACTAATATTGATATGAATTTGGATGATTGGGCAGACTTTCATAACTATGGCTATTCGACCCAACACTATCCAAGCCAAGACCAACCGAGTCAAGATGTTTCGATGGGGCAAGGTTCGGGTCACGGTTCCTACCACGGTTCTTTCCACGGTTCTTTGCCCGTTAATGACGATGAGTCTGACGAAATCGAAGAGACATCACCCGTCAAGCCAAATAAGCCTTCGCGGCGTGCTACAAAGGCGAAAGCCAAAGCCAAAGAACCCGAACCGGCCAAAAAAATTGAACCATGGTCTAGCAGAGAAGAGGTCGTTATTTGCAAAGCTTTCGTCTTTGTTTCTGATAATGCAAAAAATGGAAACACTATGAATCGGCAAAAATTTTGGGAGAAAGTGATAGCCTACTTTTGGAGAGAAACTGGTTCAGACCGGACAATGAATTCGATCATTTCCAAATGGAAGACTAGAATTCGTTGTCAAGTTGCTAATTTTGGTGCTATTGTTGATAATGTCAAGGGGACACATGGAAGTGGTGAGAATGACCTTGACGATATGTCCAAAGCTCTTATGGAGTATCGTGCACGTTACGGTCAAGATTTCACTATGGTGGAGTGATGGAAAGTTTTGAGGGGGAATGATGCTTGGAAGGAAGAGATACCCCTTTTCCAATCGTGTTGTCGAAAGAAAGTGAAGGGTTCAACAACTACGTTGGGGTTAACACAAGGCCCCCCAAATTTTCAAGACTTGGATGATGACGAGGATGAAACGGAGGATGATACTAGAGAATCACGACCACAAGGTCGTGACAAAGCAAGGAGGAAATCATCCACCTCCTCCTCTCATGAAACATCAAAATCATTCATGAGTGGGCTAATAGCGGATTTGTGGAAATCAAGACCGTCAAAGAAGGAAAAAGGTAAAGAGCGTGATGAGTCGTGGAGACAAATCAAGGAACGAGAGCTAGCGCTCAAAGAAAAAAAAATTGGAATATCAACAAAAGCTCTTGCAATGCCAGGAGGAACAAAAGGAACTCTTGAGAAATACCAAACGGGATCAAGAATTGATTTTCTGCAACTCGGCAATCGACCCAAATTTGCCCGAACGACAACGAGAGGAACTTATGCGAATTAAAGCGAAAATCAAGGAACGCCACAACCTAAATTATTAGTTTTTAAATAAGTGTTCGCGTGTTTAATTTTTAGTTGTTTAAGTTTTTTATTTAGTTGTAATGGTTTTTAACTTTTTATTTCGTATCGTATCGTTTATGTACTATTTACGTTTTATTAATAAAATTTGTGTTTGTGTTAAAAAATGTTTTTTTTTAAAGAAAAAAAATGATGCAATATGGGGTGCCACTGTGATGAGAGAGGTGAATATAGGTTGAGGAGAAAGAAAGCTAAGGTGACAGCCAGAAAGATGATTCAATATGGGTAAAAACTGTGGGTAGCCTCATGCCGCATTGCCCATAACTGATTTAATAGGAAATTTTGTAAAAGCATGTCTCACATTGACTAATTTTTGTTCGTATGTTTCAAAAGTGTGTACTATTTTCCTGCTCTAGATAAATTGCAAAAATACTCTTGAAATTTATCTTTGCTTTCTTTTCTTTTCTAACCACACCAATAAAGCTCGTTTACTACAAACGTTGTTGATGCTATGTTTAATGATATCAGAGATAATGGCCCCTACGGTTGGGCAAGTTAGAAACTGACAATGGCCCCTACCGTTGGGTAAGTTTCAAAGTCAAGAGGGAGAGTACTACATATTTTAACAAGAAAACATAAATATATTTAATTCAAGTAATAATTTATAAATTTAGTACTGTATTTGTTAAATTACAAAAAATGCTAGATTTTCAGGGATAAGTTGTTTGTACTTTGTATATAATAGTTAAAAAAAATTAAAAAATAAATAAAACAAAACAAAAAAACAAAAAAAAAAACAAAAAAACAAAACCAAAATTGTTTGTATATAAAGCAAAGGGATCACTTTTTTTAGAAACCAATAAACAACTTCCACATCTATTTAGACATAAAACTAAGTACACATATAAGCATCTCAATCATTTTTCATAAATCAAACGAACATCCTCCATATAAATATAGGTGGATAAGGGAGTGGACCATGTATATTCCTTTTTAAATCTAAAAATATTTGCTAAAAATCCCCATTTTAAAAGAAGTTTTAAAGAAAATATCTAACAATCAGTCAATTGTTAAGTGGGTATCAATATTTCCGTTGAATGGTACTCCTATTTCAATATATTTTCTGACAATCTTTTTTTTTTTTTTTTTTTTTTTTTTTTTCTCTTTTTTGATTTGGTTTTTTTGGTATAAATATTATAAAGTAGGCAATCACATGTGATTTATGATGCGAGTTTTAAAGTTCAACATAAATTACATGTGATTTTACCAATCATATGTCAGGGCGTAAATTTCAACACTTAAAAAACTCGAAAAGAAAGTTCGTCAAAATTATATAAAAGAGCTCATTTAATAAAAGATGACTTTATATTCGATATGATGGTGTAATCAGTTTTGTTTAACGATTAATTGTTTATGAAATATTTAATTTTTAAGGGTTTTGCTAATCACAACACCCTATGTGTAATACCCCTAAAATATCACAGCGGAAAATAATATCATTGGGGTGTTACTTCATAATACAACATTCATAATCATAGAAAACGACTCTAAATGATACATTTAAAAGTTTATCATTCGATCAAAATAAAACACAAGAGTTTACAAAAGGTCCCAACTCCCAAGTAGTTTTAAAGTACATTTACCCATGTGTTTCAATGTAGGAAAGGTGTAGATCTTTTGTTCTACAGGTCCAGTGGACACAAGACCAACGAGAAAAGTTTTTACATGTCTTAGCTCAAACTTTGATGTTTTGACCAACATAAGGTTTTTAGCAAAATTTTGGAGCATTTGGCATTTGAAATCTGGTATACATTTCTAGACAACTTTTAGTGTAGATTTTCTCAAGAAATCATAAGGATGAGTTAGGATGTAAGGTTTTCGGGAAAATGACCTTGAAACATGTTGCTGACTCACCATATTTTTATTTTTGCTCAAAACCTAGCAAGGACAGAATGGCATGGTCGTTTTTCAACATAAAAAAGTTTAGACAGATTCACTTTTCAAAGATATGACTTTCTAGGGCTCCTAAGCTATGTTTTGTAAATCAAATGTAAAAAACAATCATGAAAAACTCTTAAGTGGATCAAATATAAATATTACCAGGAAACAAAATGGTTTTTAAAGAAAGTTATAGGTGTTTACAAAAGTAAAAACAAAATGGAAACAATACTAATAATCAAAATGTTGCTAGCAACTCTTGCATTTATCAACACAATCAAACCTAAATACCTATTTAGCACTTAATTTCCTATGAACACTTAAATTAAAATCTTCCAAGGACACATGCAAGAGTTGTAAGTTTCTACCCTATAAAACTTTCAAATAATTAAAGAGGTGATTAAAATAGTTAGAGAACATTACCAAGATCACTAAAACCTTTAATCTTTCATTAAGTTTGGACTAGAAAATCAAACACCAAGGGTGTATTTGCTCTTGGATCTCACAACAACAACAAGGGAAAGAGAGAAAAGATAGTTTTTGTTGGTGGTTTGCATGAGAAAAATGAGAAGTGTCGTATTTGTTTGATGGTTTTATGGTTAAGTGATAATAGTAGAGTACACATGTTCTTTAGCTACATCACGAAGGCGCCATGTGTCTTGGTGCCTTCCCCTAACCGGCCACCTAAAGGGGTGAGTTGGTTAAGTGGGTTATTTATGATATTATTTGAGTATTGTGTGCTCTTAAGTGTAGTTTTGGTCCCGGTAATTTAAAATGTGGTGTTTTTAAGACACGAAAGTTAAATAAATATCAAAACATAGTATTTTTGTAAAAATAGTTAAATTTAGCCTAAAATGAGTAAATTTGATGTTTCGTGTTTTTCACAAGCCTTCTGGAGTGTCATAACATAGTTAAAACATAAAACACGAGTCGAAAACGTGAAAAACATAAAAAGTGCACACTTCATGTTGAATGGAAAATTCAAATATTTCATATGAAATCAAGTACGTGGGGGGGAAATAAATCATATAAACGGGTAGATTGGACAAAGTATAAAGTAATTTAAAAGTTTAAATGTACGCGTTACAACGGACGCGGGTAACTCTCCCGGCAAAGCTAATGACCTCAAAATTGTGAACTATTACAGTACCTATCCCTTAAAGGGTATCCTGTCCCGAGATTCAGTTCGAGTTAGATGTCGATGGTGTATTGGCGAAGAGATGTGGATATTTCTGACGCATCTGGTCTTCTCTTTCCCAAGTGTATTTTTGTCCTCGTCGAGAGTTCCAATGAACCTTGTTAATAGGGATACGACTCTATTTCAGCTCCTTGACCTATCAGTCCATGATTTCTACAGGTTCTTCTATAATGTGCAGTTTGTCATCACTTCACAGCTCATCCAACAGAATGACAAGACTCTTATCTGACAAACGTTTCTTCAGATTTGAAACATGAAACGTGCTGTGAATTCCTTGAAGTTCTTCTGGTAGTTCTAACTTGTATGCTTCAGGGCCAACTCTAGCTAAGATCTTGAACGGCCCGATGTAATGTGGACTTAGCTTCCCACATTTCCTAAAACGAATCACACCATTCCATGGCGAAACTTTGAGCATAACTGTGTCACCCACATTAAAATCCAAAGGTCTGTGTCTCACATATGCATATCTTTTTTGGTGGCTACGAGCAGCTAACAAACGGTTTTTGATATGTACTATATTTTCTATTTTTTTTATATGCATAGCCTTGATGCCTGTATGATAGCTATTATTGTATGAGAATTAACTAATGGTAAATGTCGATCCCAACTACTTCAAAAGTCAATCACACACGCCCGTAACATATCTTCTAGAGTTTGTATTGTCCTCTCGATTTGACCATCCGTCTGTGGGTGGTAAGCTGTACTCATATCCAGATTTTATCCAAGTATTTCTAGAGTAACTTCCAGAATTTAGAGGTAAATCGGCTATCTCTGTCTGATATGATTGATATTGGCAATCCATGTCTACAAAAAATCTCTTTTAAGTATAGTTGAGTAAGCTTCTTGATAAGGATTTATTTGATACGCTTTTAGGGGTGCCCTAAATCATGTTTTTATGGTCAAATATTACCTCAAATCGTTTCTTTTGTCATTTTAGGTACTTGGGACAAGAATTCTGGAAAATGAAGCATTTTAGAGCTTTTCGGACGTTTTTATGCTCAAGAATGAAGAAAACAAGAAAACTAAGAAAAGTCTGGAAATTACATCAGACGGTGTCAGGCTTTGGAGCTGACGTCGTCACCCTTTGAAGTAATACGATGGGACGGCGTTAGAAGCTATCTTGGGTGATACAAAACCCTAAAAGTAGCGACCTAACGGCGTCAGGAATTATAACCTGACGCCGTCAGACCTGTAAATCTATATATTGTTTTCAATTTTTCATTCATTAGTGTGGACCTTTTTATTGTGTAACAAACCCTAGACGAATTTTACAGCAACTTTAGGGTTTCCAAGCCCTCTTTTCTTCCATGTTCAATTAAAGATAAGTCTTTATTTTAATCATTCAATATGTATGTGTGTTGTTTGGTTAACTGTTTATCTTTTCTTTACTTTAACATGCTAGCTTACATTTCTTAGTGTTTGCTTAGATCTAATAAAACTTGGTTATTGATTAATTTATTGTTGATTTGTTATTGATTGTTTGGTTGATTGAATAGCGTTTGGCTTAAGAAAACTGGCTAAATCTCCTATCGGTAACCAGCTTGAACGTCGTAAGAAACGTAATCGGATGTGTACTACGGTTTTATTGGATGTATTTAATGCATGAGTAACTATTAAGGAGGCTATGTTAGGATACTAAATGTGTCGACATAAGAAGAGATATAAACTCATAGGGTTGGGGAAGGCTGTACACACCCCCATGAATGGTATTATGGAATACAATCCTTTAATCTAAACAATCGTGACAAATCAATAATTCAATAGGAAATAACTAGGGAGTAGTGAAATCTAAGTAAACACATTTTCTCATCATAAGAAGTTCACCAATTTTATTTTCTTGTTAGTAGGTTAGTTGACTAGCAACTAATTCCGCCCACACTTCCAAAACCCGAGATTTTAATTGTTTTCCTAAAAATATAAAATTACAAAAACAATAATCCCTCACCTCTAGACCTAGTTAACGTAGTTTTCTATCCTAACAACACTATTCCCCTAGAGAACGATCAATCCCCCGGTACTTGCCGCTCACTATACTACACCGGTCTGGTACACTGCCTGGAGGATTGGAAGCTTCTCAAGATCCCTTGAGAAGTAAAACTTTTGCAAGTTTTGTAATCCCGCATCAAAGTTTTTGGCGCCGTTGCCGGGGAATAGTTATTGTTTAGGCTGAATTTTATTTTTATTAGGTCTACTCATTAGATTCCTATCCAGTGAGATTTTTTATTTTCTTTTTTTTTAAGATTTCTTTATTCTATCTTTTTCTTCGTGCTTTTGTTCGTAATCCATATCATCAGCCATCATAGAAGATGATAATATCCTTGAATCCGTCATTCAACCAAACCAACCAAACCACCAAAACCCACCCGAACCACCTAGAGCCCGCACTTTAGGAGAATATTCCCGACCTAGCCACTAAGGCTATCGAAACACTATTGAGCTCAACCAAGAAGCCAATGTGTCTCCCTTGCGATCCGACACCATCCGGTTGGTGTAAAGCGGATGTGCATTCCATGGACTTCGTTCCAAAGATCCAAACCAACATCTCAAGGATTTCCTTAAAATCGTAGATACCATAGACCTTGATGTTGCCACTCGAGAGACGACCCGATTGCGTCTCTGCCAATTCTATCTACGCGACCAAGCTAGTCAATGGGTTGAGCGTTTACCCGCGGGATCCATCACCTCTTGGGATGATCTCACCTCTCGTTTCCTTGCTCAATATTTCCCACTAGAAAGAACCACCAAGTTAAGGAATGCCATCTTGATGTTCCAACAACGTCAAGGTGAAACTCTTTACGAAGCTTGGACTCGTTTCAAGGACTTACATCAAAATGCCCCTCATTATGGCATAGATCTTTGGCTTCAAGTCCAAATCTTTTAAGATCATGTCAATCAATCCACAAAGCAAACCATTGACCAAGCGTTCGGTGGTAAGCTACGTGACAAGAATGCGGAAGAATCATGGGGAATCATAGAAGAACTTGCTCTCTATGACAATGAATGTTGGAATGATCCCCGTGATTTGAACAAAACGGTCAAGGCAATATCTTTGCCTTCGAATAATTCAAGGATTCCCGACCGTAGGATCATAGAACTTGAGGACCAAGTCAAGTTTCTTATGAAATCCTACGAGGCTCCTAAACCTTCAAGCCAAGTGAACAAAATCACTTCTTCATGTGAGTATTGTAGTGGTCCCCACGACACTCGTGATTGCATGAAACTCCCCGAACAAGCTATTGCGGACTACGCATCTTCGCGTACCGACGGAGCAGGAGAAAAGTAGTTCACTACCAATCGATGGCCCAGAAACATTAGTGAGGCTATGGAGGCATGGAAGGATAAGCCAAATTTCAGCTGGAGTCAAACTCAAAGCGTATCATTCAATGACTCCCCTCCACTCACCTGGTCTGAACACTACCCTCCCTGAAGCTCGTCTCAACAAGCCAAGAGGAAGTGTTGCGGAAATTTATGTCATATCAGGAGACGTAGCTTTCCAAACTCGAAACCCAATTCAGACAACAACAAGCTAATTTTGAAAACAAGGTTTGTAACCTGTTGAGTGTCATTAACAGTCAAATCACTAACACATCCACCAAGGAGTTGGACCAGACTAAAGAAGTCAAATCTGTCACCATCACTAACAAAACACTATCTCCTGTAAAGATAAAAGATCTTAGTAAACTTTTCAAACATATGTCAACAAAGGAGAAAGACATTGGGAATCCTCCCTCTTCTAGCCATATCCATTTCGTGAACACAATTACCACAATACCCCACCCAAAAAGCTACAAAAGATCACGATTCGGATGGTGGAATGAGTGATGAAATCGAGGATGAGATTCTTGAGAAGGACCATGGTTTGTCTAAGAAATCCTTAAGTTTACCCAGGAGCTCAATTGACGGTACGATTGATGATAGGAATAGTTTCAAAGAAGAACCCGAAAACCAAAAAGAATCTTTAGGATTATTGGATAGCTCCCTTATGGAGAAGCTTAAGAATGGTACAGTGAAACTTTCCATTGGATTTAGAAACAGAATTGAGGAGAATAATCCTAGTGTCTTTAAGATCTCCTGTACGAATAGACCTCTTTGATAGTTTATCCTAGGTGCTTACGCCAAAGTGGTGGAGGTTTGATCCTTTCCCAAGCCTATGGTAATCTTTTTGTTATGATAGGTAATGAGAGATATCTTTTCCATTTCCATTTGTGATATATAAACTTATAACACCTGAGAGATGAGAGTATCCAAACACTATATGTGAGGTGCTAGTATATAATTTCCGTGCTTGTTTTGACTAAGGTGGAATGATTATTTGTTGTAATTACTTTTATATTAATGTTAAATGACCCCTAACTTTTATTTTAATTGGTATAAAAGCTCATTTGCTCAAGGACAAGCAAATCCCAAGTGTAAGGGTAATTGATAAGGATTTATTTGATACGCTTTTAGGGGTTATTTAAGCCTAGATCGTGTTTTTATGATCAAATATTACCTCAAATTGTTTCTTTTGTCATTTTAGGTACTTGGGACAAGAATTCTGGAAAATGAAGCATTTTGGAGCTTTTCAGACGTTTTTATGCTCAAAAATGAAGAAAACCAAGAAAAGTATGGAAATTACACCAGACGGTGTCAGGCTTTAGAGCTGAGATCGTCACCCTTTATTGTGATACGATGGAATTTTACACTAGGCACCCTAGAAAAGAAGTTGGAATTTATAACCTGACGGTGTCAGGTGCATTTGAGGCAAGGCCGCCTCGCTTTAAGCTTATACGAGACAACCCAGAAGTTATACAACGGGACGGCATCAGAAGCTGTCTTGGGTGATACGAAACCCTAAAAGCGGCGACCTGACGGCGTCAAGAATTATAACCTGACGCCGTTAGACCTGTAAATCTATATATATTTTTCGATTTTTCATTCATTAGTGTGGAACTTTTTATTGTGTAACAAACCCTAAACGAATTTTTCAGCAACTTTAGGGTTTCCAAGCTCTCTTTTCTTTCATGTTCAGTTAAAGATAAGTCTTTCTTTTAATCATTCAATATGTCTATATGTTGCTTGGTTAACTGTTTATCTTTTCTTTACTTTAACATGATAGTTTAGATTTCTTAGTGTTTGCTTAGATATAATGAAACCTAGTTGGTGATTATTGATTGTTGATTTGTTATTGATTGTTTGCTTTATTGACTAGCGTTATGCTTAAGAAAACTGGCTAAATCTCCTATACAGTAACCAGCTTGAACGTCTTAAGAAACGTAATCGGATGTGTACTACGGTTTTATTGGTTGTATTTAATGCATGCGTAACGATTAAGGAGGCTATGTTAGGATACTAAATGTGTCGACATAAGAAGAGATAGAAACTCAAAGGGTATGGGAAGGCTCCACGAATGGTCTTAAGGAATACAATCATTTCATCCAAAAAATGGTGAAAAATCAATAATTCAATAGGAGATAACTAGGGAGTAGTGAAATCTAAGTAAACACATTTTCTAATCATATGAATTTCACCAATTTTATTTTCTTGTTATTTTATTTTATTTTGTTTAAGTAGTAATTTTGGGTTAGTTGACTAGCAACTAATTCCGTCCACTCTTCCAATACCCGAGATTTTCATTGTTTTCCTAAAAATATAAAAATACAAAAAGAATCATCCCTCACCTCTAGACCTAGTTAACGTAGTTTTCAATTCTAACGACACTATTCCCCTAGAGAACGATCAATCCCCCGATACTTGCCACTCACTAAACTACATCGGTCAGGTACACTGCCTAGAGGATTGCAATCTTCTCAAGATCCCTTGAGAAGTAAAACTTTTGCGAGTTTTGTAATCCCGCATCACTTCTCCAGACTGTCGGTTTCTTTCATTGGTAGGAAATGAGAAGATTTGGTTAAACGATCTAGAATGACCAAATCGAATCATATCCACTTGGAGTTCTAGGAAGCTTGGTGATGAAATTCGTGGTGATTCTTTCCTATTTCCGAATTTGCCTTTACCTTTGCACATGTTAGACACTTGCCAACATAGGTGGTGATCTCAGCCTTCATGTTCGGCCACCAATATAATTGTTTTATGTCGTGGTACATCTTGTCTGATCCCATATGAATAGAGTATTTGGATTTATGAGACTCATGCATGATTAAGTCTCTCAACCCACCAAATTTTGGCAACCAAACAAGTTTATCAAAGCACCGGGTTTCGTCAAGACGAGTCTCAAATATCAGTTTGATCCCATTCCCCAGATTTTCAGCTCCTACATTTTCTTCTTTCATTGCTCCCGCTTGAGCTTTGAGAATCTGTTAAGGTAAAACCATCATTACTAACGATCTGACACACAATGGTTTTGCCATTTCCTTTCGGCTTAGGGCATCAGTCCCTACATTTGCCTTCCCGGGGTGATAACGTATGTCGCAATCGTAATTACTAAGGAGTTCAATCCACCTACATTGTCTCATGTTAAGTTCTTTCTGTCAAGGATGTATTGGAAACTCTTGTGATTAGTGTACACCGTACACTTTGTACCATACAAGTAGTGCCTCCATAATCTAAGAGCAAAAACTACAACACCCAGCTCTAAATCATGAGTCATATAGTTCTCCTCGTGTACCTTGAGTTGTCGCGAAGCATAAGCTATAACCTTTTCTCTCTGCATCAACACCGCACCCAAACCATTGAGTGAAGCATCACAATAGACCAAAAGTCTTTTTTTCATTTAGGTAAAAGCTAAAATTGATGCACTACAAAACTTATGCTTTAAGATTTGAAAGGCTTCTTCTTCTTCTGTGCCCCATTCATACTTCTTGTTCTTTTGTGTCAACTTAGTTAAAGGTTTTGTTATCATAGAGAAACCCTCAATGAACCTCCGATAATATCCAGCCAGACTTAAAACTGAAAAATCTCCATAGGTGTTGTAGGCGTTGTCCATCCTTTAATGGCTTCGATCTTAGCAGGATCGACGTGTAAACCTTCACTGTCAATCACATGCCCAATAAATTGTACAGTACAAATCCATAATTCGCACTTAGAAAATTTTGCATACAATTTTTCATTCTTGAGCAATTCTAAAATCGTTCTCAGATGCCCTTCGTGTTCTTCTTTGCTCTTAGAGTATATCAGAATGTCATCAATAAACATGATCACAAACTTGTCCAAATAGGGTTTACACACCCGGCTCATAAGATCCATGAATACTTCTGGCGCATTGCTCAAACCCAAATGGCATCACCTGGAACTCATAATGGCCATAACGAGTTCTAAAAGTCATCTTTGGAATGTCCTCTTCCCGAACTCTGAGTTGGTGGTAATATGACCGTAGGTCAATCTTTGAATAATAGCTGGAACCTTGCAACTGATCAAACAGATCATCGATTCTTCACCGTCAACTTGTTCAGCTCATAGTAATCAATACACATTCTGAATCTGTAACATTCCCAAAATATCGTAGCGAAAAGTAATAACATTAGGGTGTTACTTCATAATACAACAGTCATAATCATAGAAAACAACTCTAAATGAGACGTTTTAAAAGTTTATCATTCGATCAGAATAAAACACCAGAGTTTACAAGAGGTCCCAAGTAGTTTTAGAGTACATAACACATAAACATAAAAGTTTATAAAGGTTTATTGAATGATAATATTATGCAAGCCATCAAAACATTCTCAGTGCGACTTCATGCTTGCCAAATACCTTAAGGACCTGAGATAAAATATGCTAAAAAGTCAACACAAAAGTTGAGTGAAATTCAAAGGTTTATAAATAAATAATGGACCAGAAGATTTCAGAGTCAATATAATAATTGCAATGAATACAATTATGGGTAAATAGTAAGTATTGCAGTAAGTTCATGACACTGAAACGTTAACTGCATATATATCAATACATGATATATATAGAATAATAATGGCTCTGGTAGATAATTTGCCGTTTACATAGTTATTCAAATATAATGTGTTTGGTTGTTTATCAAATCAACAAAAATGGGGGATTCGTCAATCCCAATAGGCATATTCACAATATTTGCGTTCACATGGAAGTGATTAATGGTTCATGATGTTAGGGACTTGTTTTTGGAAATAGCGGTACTTAGGCAATAATAATTTCAGGTAAGCATACAGTTTAAAGCACTTGTGTCCAAATTGTAAAATAGCATGTATCTCCCCCAATGGGTTTGTAAAATAGCATACAGTTTAACTCACCAATGATGAAGTAGTAGTAGAAACGGAAAGTGTGCACGTCGAGAAAAGCCGTACAAGTCACAAATGACCTAAGTAAACTATAACACAACTTAGGCTCGGGGAAATAATATATGATACTTAAACTTAAGTTTTCATACAATACTTATTCTAATTTACCCATGTGTTTCAATGTGGGAAATTCCAACACTTAGTTAGGCTTAGGAAAACATGTAGATCTTTTGATCTATAGTGGACACAAGACCAACGGGAAAAGTTTTCTACATGTCTTAGCTCAAGCTTTCATGTTTTGACCAACATAAGGTTCTTTGCAAAATTTTGGAGCATTTGGCATTTGAAATCTGGTATACATTTCTAGACAACTTTTAGTGTAAATTTTATCAAAAAATCATCGGGATAAGTTAGGATGTAAGGTTTTCGGGGAAATGACCTTGAGACATGTGGCTGACTCACAATATTTTTATTTTTGCTCAAAACCTATCGAGAAAATTGTAACACCCCCAATTTCGTCATACGTAGCGGAATTCAAACTGGGTGTTACTCGACGGCACAACAGTTATAACAATAGAAAATGATCTCTAATTGAGTCGTTTTAAAAGATTTATCATTCGAGTTTATATAAATATCATAGTTTACAAAATGAGGTCCCAGTAGTTTCAAGGTTTACAAATTACATTAAATGAGTTTTCGAATGATAATAGAATTTATAGCCTTCTTGAGTATCCGTGCTCCTCCGTGCCAGCCTCATTCATTATGGACCTGAAATACATGCTAAAGTGTCAACACAAAGGTTGGTGAGTTCATAGAGTTTGTGGAAATGGTTGTGGAAACCTTGTAAAATTATCGTGACAAGTATAGGTAAATACCAAATGTAGATTCCTAGAATTCCAAGTGTATGACTATTGTACTAAATACAATATCACATAGAGGTAGTGTTTCTACTACTCGTAATTTGGACCAAGTCATGTTTGTCTCGTAGTTGGACCAAGTCCTGGTTGTTTTGTTTGCTTGCTCTAACTGGGTCGACTTAATGGTTGCATTAATCCCATTGATATAATCATAGCATTCGTACTCACTATGCATAGTGCTTAATGGTTCTTGATATAGAAACTCTAAGTATGGCAATAATGTAATCTAGTATAAATAAACATTTAGTTCAGATACAACACACAGTTAGCAAATAATCGAAATTGAAATTAAAAGTAGTTGAGCATGTATCTCCCCCAAAAGAGTTTATAAAACAAGTATTAAAACCGGGCTATGAATCATCGTGAGTTGGATGATGTTTAAGGATATAATGAAATCGTTGGATTTGCCGGGAAAACCTCTACGTGCAACCTAGAATGGAATGTTGCGACCTAGGTTGGAGTGATTTCTAAGAAAACATAAACGAGCCTATATATGTCTTTCATATTGTTCATGGTGTAGTACTTTGATAGGTTGTGTATGTCGTTATATAAAAACGGTTTATGATTTATGTCTTGTACTACCGTTTGGGCCATCATAATCCAAAGGTCATGTAGTAAACGTTCGAGGAGCTAGGACACTTTAAATCGCCAATCCAGCAACTTGTCGATCCGTTTACCCAAATGAAACCCCTCACATGAAGTTCCCTAGTGTTGTAGCAATCGATATGGAAAATATATGTTTTCGGTCATAAAAAGTTACACGTCCGAAGGTCGAATAAACTTTTGAAAGTTTATTTTGAATCAAGATTGTTATCTTTATAAGCCTAGTATGGATGTGATATTACTTGTAAACTTTCATGGTTCATCGATGGAGTAGATCCAAATTGTTTGGGGTTGTTTTGCTATGTCTTAATGCTTTAGTTAATGGTTTCGGGTTAGAAAGCCTTGAGGTCTTAGTCGTGGCCTTGCCGTGACTTTGGTCATGGCTACCATGGTCTTGAGACTCATCCTTGGCCTTAGCCATGGTTGTGGTCTCGGCTTTAAGGCCATTAGACCTCTTAGTTTTACTTAGCCATAACCAATACATGGTCCTTTGGGTATTAAAAGGGGCTGTTAAGAATTTGAATAAAAATATCACTCGTTATGAGTTTTCAGGGTTCAAGCTTCTTTGCCCTGAACAAAAATGTCGTTCCGGACAACTTTCGTGTTTTAACTTTTTGATGAAACGGGGCAGAAGGGCCTTGTTTAATTAGGTCAGATCGCTTACAGTAGTGTATCGGCAGTTTCGGTATTATGGTTTCGCTAACTTATTTTAGCCATATATTTTGACTCGTGTACTCATTTTAGGTGATTCAAATTCCTATGTTTTCCTTTTAAAGTCCTATTTAATAGTAGGTAAGTGTCTAATATTATGGTTGATGAGGCGAAAAATGATCCATTTTTAGGGGGTCATTTAAGCCCGGAATTGAATTTATTTGATCAAATATTGCCCTAAATCGTTTCTTTTGTGATTTTAGGTACTTTTGGAGTGAATTCTGGAAAAGGAAGCATTTTGGACATTTTTGGAGCATAAAAGTGAAGAAAACGGCAAAGTCTTAATTTTCCTTGCTGGGAAAAGTACCTGACGGCGTCACCAAATTCTACATGACGGCGTCAAGAGTAAAACAAGAGGTGAAGTGGATAGAGTCCATGACGATCCAGAGTGTTTTTATACTAGGGGCATGACGGTGTCACCATAGGCTGTCATGGTCCCATTACACGTGACGGCCTAGAGAAAAGTTGCACTTGACGACGTCAGATCTGGATCTAGGCAATCCGATATTACTATGGGCGGCAAGTTGACCGCGTCAGATTTTTCTTCTTGAAGCCGTCACATTGGAAAATCTATATATAGTTTTGTAATTTTCATTCATTAAGAGAGGACAATTAGAGGGATAAGTTGGAGAAACCCTAGCACGATTTTTCATGTACTTTCAAGGGATTTTAACCTTTGAAACTTTTCATGTTCAATTAAGATAAGTATCCTTTCAATTCATTCAATATGTCTATGTGTTGTTTGAATATATCTTACGCTTGTCTTGATTTTAACATGCTAGGCTAGATCTCTTGTGTGTTTGCTTAGATGTAGTGAAACCTAGAAGTTGATTATGGGTTGATTGCTTGTTTATAGCTGTTACGGATGAATGATTTCGATGTTAGGCTTAAGAAAACTGGCAGACTTCCATAGGGTAACTTGCTTGAACGTCTTAAGAAACATGAACCAATGCGTACTAGGTTTTTATAGTTATATTTAATGCATGAGCGAATTCTAATGATCCCATGTTAGGAGCTTCTTGCAGGCTCGACATAGGAGTGAAGTAGGAGCTTATAGAGTTGGGGAAGTACGTACGCAACCCCACGAATGGTATTAAGGAATATAATCCGTCATCCATGCAATTGTAACAAACTATCAACCTGTAAAAGATATCTAGGGAGTAACGAAACATAAGTAAACACAATTTTCCCATTTATTGTTCACACCACATTAGTAATTAGATTTATTTTCATTTTTGTTATTTTATTTTGATTGCATCTTTGTCATTGGGTTAGTTGACTAGCGACTAATTCCGCCCACTCTTCCAAAAAACCCGAGATTTTAATTGCTTTTATAAAAATATAAAAATACAAAAAGAGTCATCCCTCACCTCTAGACTTAATGTTTAGGCTTTCTAATCCTAGCGACATTATTCCTGAGTTGAACGATCAATCCCCCGGTACTTGTCACTATACTATACTACAACGATCAGGTACACTGCCTGGTGGGGGTTGTAAGCTTCTCGAGATCCCTTGAGAGGTAAATCCTGGTGCAATTCCCACGCATCAATGGTATTACTATTTTGGTCGTGGTTCTCAATATAAGTCACTAGTTTCGTTGATTACTTAACATAGGTTAACATGTCGTGTTCTTAACTTAGTTTAAAGATTTTTGTACATCATGAACACAATATAAAGACCATATATAGCATAAATGAAGTATAAGAATCATGAAAATGATGTTGAAAAAGATAGTGTGTTAGGGTTTCTTACAACTTTTGGCTTTCTAAAGAAAAGAAGTCAAGTATGAAACCAGGACACTAAACCTATGCTTGCAAATCCTTCACCGCAACTCTTGCAAACCCTTGCCAGCCTTAATATAACCCTTGTAATATCCTTGTAATCTCAGCTCTATTCACCTTGTATAGTTTTTAATTCAACCATGGAATCATCAAATGGACACTAGTTTTATGAAGAGAATAACTAGGCCTTCAATAATGATATGTAACTTGTAACTTGTAACTTGGAAATCAAAGATGAAATTGCTATGGATTGATGATGATGGCTGGTTTTTGGAGTGAAAAAGGAAGGGAAATGAGCGTTCTATTTATAGGATGAAGAGGAGGTTAGCTAGTTTCTTACTTGTGGTTGAAATGGTTACACATATAAGCTTAATGGTTCTATGGTTCATAATGTAACACATGAATGCTTAAGGTTTCTATGGTTTATCACTAAGCCACCAATGCTTGGTGATTTACCCTCAATGTGTCATTCATATGATATATGTGGTGACTAGATGGATAAAACTTGGTGTTATCTAGTTTACGGAGTGAGTTTTGGTTCCGTTAATCGCTAACTGTAAGTCGTTAAGTCACGAAACGTAAAACCGGGTAGCATAAAAATACGAAACTTGTAGAAATGATTAAAACATATCAATATACTCTAAAAAGTATATTAAGTGAGTGATAAGTTTTATCAGGTTGCTTAATTGTCGTAAAAACCTAAAACCAGAATTGTTAAATATCTAGTTAAGATATTTAGGAAGAGAATTTCAACTTGACTTCTCTTAGTGAGATATTTTGAAAGATATTATATAAATAATATCTAGTTAATGACTTGGTATAAGATTAGGCAAGGAAATTTAGAATTCTACTAGTTAAAAGGTGGTGTGGGTATCGGGAGTGAATAGTAAAAATGAATAGTACCCTGAAAATGCGAATTGTTAAAGTACCTACCCCTTAAAGGGAACTTCGTCCCGAAGTTCTGTTTGTGTTATATGTTGGAGTGGTGTCGATGAAGAGGTGTGGTTACTTATGAGGACTAAAGTCTGGAATTTCAAGTGTTGTAGTTTGATTTTTTTTCTCGGAATACGGTGTATTAATAGAAATTTATAACATAATTGAATATCAATAGAGATTCATATAATAGTCAAATATCAAAGGAAATTGATATACCAGTCGAATATTAATAGAAATTGATATAGTAGTTGAACAGAAATTGATATAGTAGTTTAATATCAAATAGAAATTGATATAGTTGTCAAGTATCAATAGCAATTGATATAGTAGTTGAACAACAATAGAATTTGACATAGGAATCGAATAATGGAATTTGATATAGTAGTCGAATATCATTGGAAATTGATATAGTAGTCGAACAACAATAGAAATTGGGATAGTAGTTGAATAAATAGCCATTGATATGGTAGTCGAATAGAAATTGATATAGTAGTCGAAATTCAAAATAGAAATTGAGATAGTCTTTGAGTATCAATGACAATTGATATGGTAGTCGAATAGAAATTGGTATAGTAGTTGAATTTCAATAGGAATCGTAATTGGATCTAGTTCTTCGAATCGTGGGTTACTTTGTTATATACCCATAGTTGTCTCATCCCATTCTTGTAGATGTCGATATTTTAGATTATCGAAATCCTACCCGGTAGGGAGCACCAATCGTGTTGTGTCATTCAGACACTCATTCTCAACCCATTCTTGTAGATATCGATATCGTAGTTTATCGAAAATCTACCCGGTAGGGAATCCACCAATCGTTCTGGTTAATCCATAATCTCATACCAATAGCAATTGGCATAATCGTTCTGGTTAATCCTTATGTAGGACCTTAAAACTATCAACTTTATCACAAATATAGCATGTAAATGAAGTAAAGATGGTGACTTGATTATATGTAAGTGTGGAGTTAACTTGTATAAAGAGAGAATAAAATGAAGAGAACTTTTATTAAAAACACACACAATACACACACAAGCACACACCTCAAATGAGCCTTTGAGGTGTTTAAATAGTTAGTTACATAATGCCCTAAAGGCTTTCTATGGGCTTGGGCTTGGGCTTGGACTTGGTTACATGACTAGATAATAAGGCTTATATAACTTTGCACATAACATATTAGCTTGCCAAGTCCAAAGCCCAACTAACTTAAACTATTACATACGACACAACATTCTAATCATGAGAATGACCATCACTTTCTAATGTAATTTTTAATGCTAACAATCTCCCCCTAAGGGGTGGTCATTCGAATGATGCTCCACGTGATTAGGTCTTCTTTGTTCTATGTTGTTGACCATTGTGTGTCGTAGTAGAATAGTCTTTAGTCTTTGTTCCTTCTTGCTTTGTGATATTTGATGACTGACTTTTCATCGTTCTTTGTTCTTTTGTGATGTAGAGCAATCTGCCTTTCGTCACTTCTGCGTCTATGGTGGTTGTTCGCCATTCCAACATGCTCATACATCTTTGGACTTTAATATTCATATGCACGTAGTTCCCTTTCTTTCACTTTGATCTTTGGTCTTTATACTTTGTAGATTCTTCTTTTTGGCGTAGAATCTTTCTTTGAACTTTGTGTTGTATAGATCTTTGAGGGAGCTTTCTTTAACTTCCAGATGTATGTATGAGCATGCGGAATTTGTCGCCGTGGAGGTGATGTGTAGCTGCATGAAAACAGTTAGCAATAAATCAACCGGTACTTACAGATAAGGAATTAGAGATCGTCAACAGCATAATGTGAAGACTCCTTCTAACCCTTACCAAGGCAGTTCCCATGTCAGATACTCCCGAGGGAGCTTACAAGACCTACTTAGTAGCTCAATGACTGGGTGAGTCGCTGGGGATCACTCCACGACTGTAGACCGTTTGAAACCACCGTAAAACTAAGCGTAACCCATAAAGAATTACCGAAGTGACCTGCTGTCAGGGCTGCTTGATGTTGACCCTGGCAGGAATTTCCATTCAATCATTGAGAATCACAAATGTGAATCCTCTCATAAATGTTCTGGCAGATTGCCAAGATCTGCGTAGGACTCTTAAGTTTACATCTGGCGTCCTTAATGATGAACAACTAGTGTAGGAATATTAAGTGTTCCTATGAGATCTTTTGATGAATCTTGGGGCTCTAGACTCGATAAGTGCACATTTGGGTTCCTATGCGTAGATTAGGGAGAGGTCTCCTGCTTCAGTATCAACCATCTCTAAGAGACAGGTCGATAGATTACACCGGTTCCCCGTGAGAATGAAACAAGCTCTTTTAAGAGAACTTGAGTGGCTATAAGGTTAAGTGCAGTGCGTCACTGGGTCCATGACGTCTTTATCTTCAATACCGGTGTCACCTTAGTAACGACCAGTAGCATACGAATTGAACCCGGTGTCTGCCCTAAGGTTGAACATTTGGAGGGCTATTTCTTTTCACCCTTTTTCATAACTTTTCTTTTTAATTCTTCAACCCCTTCTTTCTCCTTTATCATTTTCTCCTTTTTTCAATCATACCTAAGGACTTCTAATTCTAATCTATTAGATTTGTCCTTGGGTAGATCCCTCCGGCTCTGGCGGATCATAGGACGGTTTTACCTAACCTTAGTCACGTTATAACTCCATGACTATCCTATAATTGCCATGAAACCATTTATGAAAAGTCTCTCAAAGTGTTTATCATAATAAAACACATTGTTGACACTTCGAGAGTTTTGCATTTCTTTTGAAGGACTCCCCCTTCACATGTGCTCATGAATTATTTAAGAAATTTGCACATGCGTGAGGAGTATGCACTTTTTGAATTGATCCACTTTCAGTGAACATGACCGATTCGAGACACGCTTACATCACTAGTTAGACTAGCTTGAAATTATTACCCGTCCTGGTCAAGTCTAAAGAAAGTCTCTCGATATGGTACATTCTACTCTCACAAGTCCTATTTGAGACACGCTTACATCACTAGTTAGACTAGCTTGAAATTATTACCCGTCCAGGACAAGTCTTTTCGATTACTAACATTTTAAGCTTCGTCAATTCATAGGTACTTCCTGAGTCAAGCTCTTTCGAGATTCAGTTACAATATTTAAACATCTTTGATCACATTTTAATCATGTCTTCTCCCCCTCAAAAATAGCATATTGTGATATTTTTTATATCAACTAAGTAAAAAAGCTTTTTGGAGAGAAAGACATATTTCATTTTGCATGAATACGGAACATTTTTGTTTTTGTACTCCCCCTTAATGATAGCACATTTTAAAATCAATTAAGGGTTTTGAGGGAGTTATCTTGAGCACTCATTTGAAAGATTTTGAGAAATTTTTTGAACAATCTTGAAAAAGTGCTCAAGAATTGTATTTTGAAAAATTAGTTTATGTTTGAAATCCTTTTCGTTTGTTTATACTCGAACTTTTTGAAAATGATTTCATCTTTGAACGTACGAGTCCTTGATTTGAAAATAATCAGAAGTCATCATTTTAGTCCGGGTTTCGTACTGAAGTATACGAAAGCCATAGTGAAGAAACATTTGAGAAATGACATGTTTTAGAAAATCATTTTAAAGAACTCCCGTTCAAGCATCTGTACATGTCTGTATCATTGTTGAATGACATTTCTAGAGACGTACAGAATATTGACTTATACGAGAGACATGTCATGAGAAGAATATTTTTGTATTTTTTGATTTTATATTGTTTTTGTATTTTTTGAAATTTTATATTTTTGTATTTTGTTTTTGTTGGTTTTTCAAATTTTGTATTTAGTTTTTTCAAAGATATTTACAGTGAAGCGATTTTGAAATCAATTTTCAAGAAGATTCGAGAAGACGTTCTAGCTCCTCAGGAGTTAGGCTTCGCATGCCAATTCGTCGAACTAAATAGTCAAACCGTTCTTTTGGAAGGGCTTTAGTAAATAGATCGGCGAGTTGGTAATCAGTCTTAACGAAAAATAATTCAACAGTACCCTCTTCTACATGTTCTTTGATGAAATGGTAGTGGACTTTGATATGCTTCGTCTTAGAGTGGTGTACGGGATTGCACGAGATGGCTATGGCACTTTTTGAGTCACAATACATAGGTATTCTGTCAAAAGTAAAGCCATAATCTGTGAGTTGTGTCCTCATCCAAAGAACTTGGGCACAACACGCAGATAGAGACACATACTCGGCTTCGGCGGTTGATAGTGCAGTACAATCCTGTTTCTTTGATGACCAGCTTACTAGCTTTTCACCCAAAAATTGTGCTCCGCCTGATGTACTCTTTGCTGTAACTTGATCGCCAGCATGGTCTGCATCTGAAAATGCTGTTAGATTAAACCCCGAATCCTTCGGATACCAAAGTCCTATGTTAATGATGCTTCGTAGGTACCGAAAGATCCATTTAACCTCTTTGAGGTGAAGTTCGGTAGGCTTTGCCTGAAACCGTGCTAACAAGCAAACAACAAATTGAATATCGGGTCAGCTAGCAGTTAGGTACATGAGAGAACCGATCATGCTCTGATATTGTTTCGGATCGATGGGTTTCCCAAACAAATCAGCACCTATTTTTGGTGAAGTGACCATTGGTGTACCAACAGAATCACAATTTTCCATTACATGTTTTTTCAAAATCTCTATTGTATATTTAGCTTGATTGATAAAAATACCACGAGGGGATTGATGTATTTGTAAACCAAGAAAGAATTTTAGTTCCCCCATCATGGACATTTCAAATTTGCTTTTCATGAGATTTTCAAAATGTTTTGAATGGTTAGGATTGGTTGATCCAAAAATAATGTCGTCCACGTAAATTTGAACGATCAAAATGTCATTTTTGAATTTTTTTATAAACAAGGTGTCATCAACCGTTCCTTTTGTGAAATTGTTTTTAAGCAAGAAAGATGATAGTTCGTCATACCACGCTCTTGGAGCTTGTTTTAAACCATAAATTGCTTTCTTAAGCTTGTAGACGTAGTCTGGATGATCTTTGTCGATGAATCCCTCTGGCTGACTCACATACACTTCTTCTTTCAGAGTTCCATTAAAGAAAGCAGTCTTAATATCCATCTGATAGACTGTGATGTTTTTGTGAGCGGCATAGGCTAAGAAGATCCGGACTGCTTCAAGTCTAGCTACAGGCGCGAATGATTCCTCGAAATCTATCCCTTCTTCTTGTGGATAACTTTTAGCCACGAGACGAGCTTTGTTGCGGATAACAGTCATTTCCTCATCCAGTTTTGTTCTTCCACAACCACTTGAGATCAAGAACACGTATATCAAGTGGTCGTTCAACAAGTTCCCAACTGTCATGTAAATCGTATTGAAGAATTTCATCCTGCATCGCTTCTATCCAAGGGTATTCTGCCATTGCTTCCCGAATGTTCTTTGGTTCTTTGAGGCTGATTGAGCAAATATAAATGCACAATTCGAGATCGGTGGCAAGTTGTCTCCTCGTCTGAACTGGCTTTGAAGGTTCACCAATAACATGTTCTATTGGATGGTCTTTTGTCCATTGAAACGTAGAAGGGTACCTTAGGTTTAACGAATGTGTGTTAGATGGTTCTTGTATCCTTGAAGAAGATTCAGCAGAGTCTGTTGCAAACGGGTTTTCAAATACTTCTTCTTCTTCTAACGCAACATCGTTTGAATTATTTGTATGTTCTTCTTGAAAATTAGTGTTTTGATTTTGCTCATCAACTCTTGGTAGTTCACTTTCAATTACTGGAGTTGCTTGAGTAGATGTAGATGATGTTGAGGTAGTTGGTGCTTCAGCTTCGATTGTTGTAGATGCATCCTGTGGTGGTGGTGGTGGTTGATGGTTTTGAGCGGGTGCAGCGGAATGTTGATGAGATGCATTTGTCGAAGTTCCACCATCATATTCATCAAATATTAATTCGAAGAAATTTTCCAATTCTTGTTCTGAATGTTTATCCGTGTTTGTTGACTGAGCTCCTTGAGGCACGAGTCCTGAACTGATGTGTCCAGAAGTCTGCTGGTTTGGTGCGGGTCCTAATCCGTTTTGATTAAAAACCATCGGATTAAGCGCGGGTTCTAGAGCGAGTCTCTCAGAAGCCATTTGTGAAATCTCATCAAACTTCACATTCATCGTCTCCATTATCCTTTTCGTTCTTCTATTATACACCCTGAATGCCCTCGAGTTTTCTGAATATCCAATGAAGATTCCAATATCACCCTTAGCTTTTAACTTCCCTAGATCTTCTCTGTCAGATAGCACAAAGCGCCAAACACGTGAAGGTAAGAGATGTCAGGTTTACGGTTGTTCGCTAGCTCATATGGGGTTTTATTGAATCTTGGATGTACTAGGGATCGGTTTTGAGTGAAACAAGCAGTGGCAACAGCATCAGCCCATAAGAAAAGTGGTGCACTAGAATAAATCAGCATTGTGCGAGCAGCTTCCACAAGAGTTCAATTTCTTTTTTCAACTACCCCATTCTGCTGTGGAGTTCTAACAACTGATGTTTGGTGAGTGATTCCCACATCTTCAAAGTAGGTTCTTAACTCCTGATTAGTGAATTCTGTGCCATTATCTGTTCTTACAATCCTTACTGGAGCTTGAAGTAGAACTTGGATACGCTTCAGAAAGGTGATGATGGTACCTGGTGCTTCATCTTTTGACCTTAAAAACTTTACCCAAGTATATCTTGAATAATCATCAACAATAACAAGAATATACTTCTTCCCATTAATGCTTTCAACTCTCATTGGGCCACATAAGTCCATGTGCAACATATGTAACCTTGCATCTGAACTAAGTACGGTTTTGGGTTTATATGATGCTCTTTTGCTTTTTCCTTGTTCGCATGATGGAAAAAGGTGTTCCTTGGTGTATTTGAACTTAGGAAGTCCGGTGATGATGTTGTCTTTGGCTAACTTGTTGATCGTGTCGAAATTGAGATGGGATAATCTTCTATGCCACAGCCAGGACTTAGTTTCGGTTGCCCTTGTCATAAGACAAATTGGTGATGTAGAAGCCATTTGGTTGATGTCGATAGCATACAAGTTTGTACCACGATTACCAGTTAAGAGATCATCACCAACCAAATTTCTTATAAAAACCGTGTTTCTCCTGAATGCAACTTCTAAATCTGCATCACAAAACTGCCCAACTGAAAACAAATTGTGTCCCAACCCTTCGACGTAGTAAACCCGAGTGATTAAAAAATTCCCAAACCGAAGATCTCCATAACCCTGAATAGCTGCTACATGATCATTTCCAAAGCGTACAGTTCCCATGAATTTCCAGACGAAATTGATCAGCAGCTTTAAATTCCCGGTGATGTGCTTGGAGCAACCCGAGTCGACGATCCAAAGACATATTTCGATTACCTGCCAAGAACAGAAGAGTTTGTATTTGGAAACCGTTTTAAATTTGGTTCCATGGGGTTAGGAGTAAATTCCGAATCACACACATCAAAGGTTGCTACATGTTTATTTTGAACAACTTCTAATTTGCCATTCTGAAGAATGAACTCTCTACCCGTTGGTATCCACATACAAAACTTAAGGTAGTTCCTAGGCATTCGACTACTAGTGGTAGACCTAAATCGTGCAACTAATCTTTCTATAGATCTAGATCTAGTACTAGGTCTTTTTGGAACATTCTTCTTTTCAGGCGTAACATTCACATTCTTAGAAACACATTCATCATGAACATCATTAATTAAACATTTCTTGCATATTAAACAAACTGAGTTATTACATGCATTAGAACCAGTACTTTCGACATTACATTCAGATGAATCATGTTTCTTATTAAAAAGCGATAAATTCCTAGGGTGTTCTTCTACTTCTTGAACTTTATTCTTGCTACTACTCGTAGAGGCAGACGAGACTCTATTGTTCCTTGTATTGCTCCTAGGCTTTAGTCTGCTGCTCCTAGAGGTGCTTTCTAATCCTGTAGAAGGTAAGGCACACGCGTTAGGATTTATATTGTTGTCCTTTTTAGCATCACTATATTCTTTAGAATTAGCCTTTATGCACTTGTCATTTGTCCTAGAAGAGGAGGCATACGCATTAGTGGGACTAATCCTAAAAAGGACAGGTGCTATCACTTTTGGTGTTTCAACAACCGCTTTTCCTTTTTCAACAATATTATCATTTTTACTTTGCTTGGGCAAGGGTGTTGGAGTGACTGGTTTTGTCAAATCCTTTTTCTCATCGACTTTTGGAGCAAACCGTGAAATTGACATTTTTGGTTTTTGAACCGTGTTTGAAACATTTGGTTTCTCTGAAGTCAATGGTTTTGCAAACTTAGTTTCCTCACCCTTCCCTTTTTGACTTTCAAGCTGAGCCCTCAAAAGATCATTTTGCTCTTTCATGTTCTTTAAGACACGCTCATACGAAAATTTGTCATACTTCCATTCTTCTCTTTTTCGATCAAGTTGTTTAAAATATGATACATTTTCTTTTTCAAGTTTTATAAGAGCATTTTCATATTTTGAAACAATTTCGGAGGTCTCAGCTCTCAGTTTTTCATCGTCTTGAACAGAATATGTTTGTAAAATGATGGACATAATGTCAGTGGTTATAACAGCTTCGAAGAGAGAATCATTTAGGTTTTCCAAAACATTCATGTGTTCACGAGTATCATTAGCTTCGTTTACCAGGGATTTATGATCCTTGACAAAGTCGGCCATTTTTTTAAGAAAGCTTGTTCAAAATGGATTACCCTCGCACTGATATTATTCAGTGGGATAGTAATTTCGTTTTCAAAAACTTTTTTCTACTCAATATGAAAACTGAAATGCCAGTTGTTAATATTGATGGTGGTTTTTGATTCAACAATATTTTGAAGTTCTTGAATTCTCTTTTTAACGTCATCAAGAATGTCTCTAGCCTCACTTGTATTAAAAGTGTTGTTAGAGGACATTTGTTTCATTTTTGAAAGAGATTTGGAGACAACTTTCTTTTTAGAATGGAATTTCACGAATGGTCGGTTTTGGAAAACACAGATGGTTCTGTTTGTGGAACAAAAGTAATTCCCAAAAGTTTGTTCAATTTGTTGTAATCAATGGGTTTCAAATCCTTTTGTTTCATTTTATTTATGCTCTCTTCGACAAGTTCTATTGTTTCCACAGAATCCCGAACGATGGGAGGATCATGTTTGGTGTAAATCACATTACCAATATACAAAACATTCTGCTCTTGCTGAGCTTTCTTGAGATTACAAGGAGTTTTGTTACCAAGAGCCATTTTATGTTTCGTATGGTAAATCGGATTAGTTTGATTTGAAATCATTTTCATTGTTTGACTTGACTGACCCGACTTAACCACTAATTCTTCTAAATGTGCAATCATGTGTTCTGACTCTACGATTTCTTCCAAAAGTTTGTCTTCTTTCTTGGCAAAGTCCTTTTTTAACTCATCCATTTCTTTTTCAAGATTGGTATAAGCTGTTTTTTGTTTAGAAAGTTGGTTTTGTAAATCAGAAATTTCCGCGTTTAAAGATTTTATCTTTTTGAAAGAATTAACATCAAGTGTATCAAACTTGAGTTGCAATTGTTTTTCCCTTGAAACGGAATTTTGATAACCAGTTTCTAATTCAGACAATCTTTTGTTATGAAATTCAAAAGCTTTAACGTTTTCTTTGTAACTCTCAAGCTCAGCGGTCAATTTAACATTCGCGGCCTTAACATCGCGATTGACCTTTTTCACATTCTCAATTTCAATATGACAATTGTTCAATAATGATTCAAACAAAGCACGTGTTTCCTCATCATTCTCAGCATGCTGTGAAACGAAGCCTCCATTATGATTCACATCTGGAGTTGCTGAAGGAGTATTGCTACTACTTGGTGTATCCAGGTATGTATCATAAGTGGGTGCTAGCTTCTCAGAATGTTGTTCCTCATGAGGAGACATATCAAATATATCATTATTGTGACATGTGTTGAAGTTTGATACCTCAGATGGTGCATTGGTGTCATAAACAGGAAGTGTGTCAGAATCCGTGTCATACTTAGCTTCCTGAAGATTCGCCATAAATATGCAGTTCGCATCGATATCCTCTCTATCTTCCATGTCATCCATAAGAGCCATAAAATCATTTTCCTCTGCGTTCAACAGAAATCCTGCCTTTTCCTTTTGTGCCAATAGCACTGCTTTCTGTAAGTACTCTAGATCTTTCTTGTTCGGCTTTGTAGGACAGTTTCTTGCCATATGACCTACACCCTGACAGTTGAAACACTTTATCGGATTACCCTGATTCACATTTCCCAAATTCCCAACTACTGGAGCTGCAACATTTCTATTCTGATTACCCATTGCCTGATTACCAACATTCTGACCCCTCTGATTTCCAACAAACTGACCCAACTGATTCCCTGCATTCTGACCATATTGATTCCCAGCATACTGACCTGCATTCTGCATATTCTGATTGCCCATATTAAATCCAGTAGCATATCCTTGCTGATTCCCATAAACTCCAACCATTTGGCCTCCATTGCCCATATTGAAACTCGGTTGAGCAATCTGCCTATTGCGAGTATTCGATGAAATCCTTTGGTTGTTTTTTGTTGGTGTAGAATAGCGTCCTTGGAATGCCTTTGACAGAAAAGCAAACGCTTGTGTCAATGCTGCAGCAGCTTCATCATTGTCAGTGAATTATGGTTCTTGGAAGTGTGGGTATTGCTGTTGTGGAATAACTTGTTGTTGTTGTGGGTAGAACTGTTGTTGGTAGACCGGTGTTGGTTGTTGAATACATGATGGTTGCATGTAGTTGTGAATGGAAGATGATGATGGTTGTTGAGTGTTCACTGGTAATGGTGTTAGTGTAGTAGCAATTAATGCGAGTGGATCATGATTCTTTGCCAATCTTTCTTTCCTTACTTCATTAGCCTCAGCTTGGTTTTGTTTCAGAAAATCATAGAGTTGATCATAATTCACATTATGTAAATCCTTTGTTTGATTGAAAATTGTAACATAACGACCCCATTCTTCTGGAAGGTTATTGATGAATTTGATGTTTGTTGCAATTGTTCGAGGTGTCAACTTGTTTCTGACTAACTCATTCATCAAAGTGCAAAACCTTGTGTAGTAGGATTCAATCTGTTCACCTTTAGTGGATGTGAAATTCTCCCATTCAGTAAGAAGTTTGTTCTCAACGTCTTGTTGTCCAATCTCTGTTCCATGACATATCCTTCTAACACGTTCCCACATAGCATAAGCAGTTTCACAGCTGTCGACCACAGCAAAGATCTCCCGTGGTAATCCAAGTTGGATTAAATGCATTGCCATATCATCTACGGCGATCTGCTTCTTTTCTTCATCTGTGTAATCTGCTTATGTTTGTTCACACACGAATGGTTGAGTAGGAGGTGTTGTATTTGGATTGCCTTCAATTTGAACTTGTCTTGGCATAAATGGACCATTTGTAATGGAGTTGATCATTAATTCACCATCAGGCTTTGTTTTGACGTAACGAAGCATGCGGCTTGTCCATGGGAGATATCCACCTCTTTCAAGCATTGGAGGTCGATTTTCCGCACCGGCTGCATGAATATCTTGCTGAGTAGCTATTGATGAAGTGTAGATTGATAAAGTTGATACTTGGATCGTTCCAACGAAATAGGAGTTGTGATTAGTGTAAGTTGATGCAAGTTTGGATGGTGAAAAATTTGATCTAAAACCTTAAAACATCAATAACTTCTTCCCGGAGCGTTTTTAGGCCTCGAAACTTGGGTTAAATGAATAGCAAATTCGTTGAAAATGGAGTTACGGTTCAAAAGTTATGGCCGTTTGAAGTTTGGTTGTCAAAAGTCAAAAACTTACGCGTAAACCTTTGATCTTATGCGTAAACAATAATCTTAAGCGTAAAGGGTAAACTTAGGCGTAAACAGAATCTTATGCGTAAAGTAAATGTTATGCGTAAACAAAAGTTATGTGTAAACAGTAATCTTATGCGTAAGAAAATTCTTAAGCGTAGAATTAGTAGTTTATGCGTAAGCTATTTGTTTATGCGTAAGATTTATGTTACGCGTAAGGTTTAGCTTATGCGTAAGATTTTTTACATGTAAAGTTTACAAACCAAACTAATCTCTTAAACTTATCCAAGCTTGAAAGATATCCCAAGTCGAAGTATTCCACAAACTTATCCAAGTCAGGGAAGTACTGAGTAATCTCTGATCGTTGAAGAAAACTTATGCGTAGGATCTTTTGCGTAGAAAAATTTATGCGTAGGATCTTAAGCGTAGATCTTATGCGTAGGATTTCACCTTATGCGTAGGAAATGGGTTTTAAGCATAAACTCACGCGTAAACTTGCCAAAAAGTACTGTAGACAGCTGTAGACTTGTACAATACTCAAAACTTACACGTAAGATGACCCAACAACTCAAAAAATGCGATTTTTTTCAACCAAAAACACTTTTTCACTTGTTTCTTTTGATCAAATCTTTCCCAAAACACTTAGAATCAATAAAACTTCAATAAAGTTCACAACTTTAACACTAAAGATATGTAAAAATCAAAACTTTTAAAGAAAAGCTGATGAGGCGAAAAATGAACCACTTTTAGGGGGTCATTTAAGCCCGGAATTGAATTTATTTGATCAAATATTGCCCTAAATCGTTCCTTTTGTGATTTTAGGTACTTTGGGAGTGAAATCTGGAAAATAAGGCATTTTGGACGTTTTTGGAGCATAAAAGTGAAGAAAACGGCAACATCTCAATTTTCCAAGCTGGGAACAGTACCTGACGGCGTCAAGAAGAAAATCTTGACGGCGTCAAGAGTAATTTCCATGACTTTCCATGACGACCCAGTACATATTTGACGGCGTCACAAGGTAGGGCGTCAAGAGTAAAATGCATGACGGCCTGGAAACACGTAACACTTGACGGCGTCAGATGTAGATCAAGGCAGTCCGAGAATTATTTTGGCGGCGAGGTGATGGCGTCACAAATTTGTTCTTGACGCCGTCAGACCCTATTTCCTATATATAGTTTTCTAATTTTTACTCATTAAAGGAGGAAGTTTTGGAGAAACCCTAAGGCCGAACCTAATACGATTTTCACAGGTTTTTCAAGGGTTTTCAGCCCTTGAAACCTTACAAGTGTAATTGAGATAAGTATTCTTTTAATTCAATCAATATGTCTATGTGTTGGTTGTCTATATCTTGTTCTTGTCTTGATTCCACCATGCTAGGCTAGATCTATCTTGTGTTTGCTTAGATCTAATGAAACCTAGATGTTAATTATGTGTTGATTACTTGTTTATGGTTGTATTGGATGAATGATTTCGATGTTAGGCTTAAGAAAACTGACAGATCTCCAAATGGTAACATGCTTGAACGTCTTAGGAAACATGAACCGATGTGCACTAGGTTTTATTGGTTGTATTTAATGCATGAGTAATTTCTAATGATCCCATGTTAGGAGTTTTTAACGGCTCGACATAGGAGTGAAGTAGGCACTCATAGGATTGGGGAAGTAAGTGCGCCACCCCATCAATGGTATTAAGGAATACAATCCGTCATCCATGCAACTATAACAAATAATTAACATGTAAAAGATGTCTAGGGAGTAGTGAAATCTAAGCAAACACATTTTCTCCACTTATTGCTCACAACCTTAGTATAATTTAGATTTATTTTCATTTCTAGTATTTTATTTTGATTGCATCTTAGCATTGGGTTAGTTGACTAGCAACTAATTCCGCCCAAATCCTTCAAACCCGAGATTTTTACTTGCTTTCATAAAAATATAAAAATACAAAAATAATCTTCCGTCATCTTTAGCACTAGTAATTAGGTTTTCTAATCCTAGCGATACTATTCCTAGCTGAACGATCAATCCCCCGGTACTTGTCACTATACTATACTACAACGATCAGGTACACTGCCTGGTGGGGGTTGTAAGCTTCTCAAGATCCCTTGAGAGGTAAAGCCTGGTGCGATTCCCACGTATCAAGTTTTTGGCGCCGCAACCCGGGGAATAGTTATTGTCTAGGTTAGAATTTCTTTTTATTAGGTCTTGATACGTGGGAATTGCACCAGGCTTTACCTCTCAAGGGATCTTGAGAAGCTTACAATCCCCACCAGGCAGTGTACCTGATCGTTGTAGTATAGTATAGTGACAAGTACCGGGGGATTGATCGTTCAGCTAGGAATAGTGTCGTTAGGATTGAAATTAATCTAACTAGGTCTAAAGGTGAAGGATGATTCTTTTTATGCTTTTATATTTTATGAAAAGCAAGTAAAAATCTCGGGTTTTGGAAGAAGGGGCGGAATTAGTTGCTAATCAACTAACCCAAAAGCTACTAATTAAACTAATTAACAAGAAAAGTAAACTAGGGTTCTACAAGATAAGTGAAGCATGTCTACCCATGATATGTTACTCCTTGCTAGCTATCCAATCCTACCTATTGAATTGTAACCTTGTTTTAATTGACGGGTTGTATTCCTTAATACCATTCATGGGGTAGCGCACTTAATTTCCCAATTCTATGAGCTCTTATCTCCTCCTATGCCATGCCCAGCACAACCATAGAGATTATAAACAGTGGCTCATGCATTAAATACAACCAATAAAGACCTAGTGCCATCGGTTCATGTTTCCTAAGATGTTCAAGCATGTTACCATTTGGAGATCTGCCAGTTTTCTTAAGCCTAACATATAAATCATTCAATCAAAACAAGAATCAATAGGAAACAAGAATTATAAACTAAACCAACTAGATCTATTGAAGTTGTCACGCCTTAATTGATGGAGATAGACACACACATCAACAAGCCCCTCGTTAATGGAGATAGACACAACATCAACAAGAAATCAATTAGATCTAATCAATTATATACAAGTTTCACATAATCATAAGTAGACACAAGGTGAATTAGCAAATCATCATCAAAGAAGAGCAAACAGCAATGATAATGGAAAACATAATTAAGATAGAATCATCAAACCAATACATGATGTTTATGGAGTGATTGAAACCCTCTAAGTTTCTGGAAAAACACCCACCTAAACCCAGGAATCGACCTTAGGGTTTAGGGCTTACAAAAAGTGAAGTTATGATGTTATATTTATAGGCATGTTTTCTGTCGGCAAGGCTTGACGGCATCAGCTCGTTCTCTTGACGCCATCACGACCATTTTTTCACCAAATTGTAGATCTCTTCGTCCTCTTCGCCTGGGCTTTTGAATCACCTAAATCCGAGTTCGTATGCAAAAGTTATGACCAAAACAATATCAGCTACTTTGCGCGCAAGTTTTGACAAGTTTACAGGTGACGGCCTTGGGTGACGCCTTCACATTCTCTCTGGGCCGTCACCACTTTTACTCTTGACGCTGTCACCAAAATGCTCTTGACGCCGTCAGGTACGGTTCTCAGCATGGAAAATTAAGTCTTTGGCGTTTTCTTCACTTTTATGCTCCAAAAACGTCCGAATTGCTTCCTTTTCCAGATTTCACTCCCAAAGTACCTAAAATCACAAAAGGCACAATTTAGGGCAATATTTGATCAAATAAATTCAATTCCGGGCTTAAATGACCCCCTAAAAGTGGTTCATTTTCCGCCTCATCGGGTCTACTTGCTAGATTCCTTTCTAGTAAGATTTTATTTTTATTTTTAGGTTTCTTTAGTCTATCTTAATTCTTTGTGTCTTTGTTCGTAACTCTTCACCACCCGACATCATGGACAACGGGAACATCTTTGAACCCGTCATCCAACCATAAAAAAACCCACCACTAGAACCCCTTAGGCCCCGAACCTTAGGAGAGTATTCCCGACCTAGCCACCAAGGCTACCGAAACACCATTGAGCTCACCGGAGCCAATGTGACCCCCTTGTGATCCGACACCATCCGATTGGTGCAAAGCGGATGTGCATTCCATGGACTTCGTTCCGAAGATCCAAATCAACATCTTAAGGACTTCCTTAAAATCGTAGATTCCATAGACCTAGATGTTGCAACTAGAGAGACTACCCGATTACGCCTATTCCAATTCTCTCTACGGGATCAAGCTAGTCAATGGCTTGAGCGTTTACCCGCGGGATCCATCACCACATGGGATAATCTCGCCAATCGCTTCCTTACCCAATTCTTCCCACCGGAAAAGACTGCAATGCTTAGAAGGGACATTTTGATGTTTGAACAACATCGGGGTGAAACTTTCTACGAAGCATGGGCCCGCTTTAAGGATCTCCTCCACAAGATCCCTCATCATGGTATAAACCTTTGGCTATTAGTTCAGATTTTCTACGACCATGTTGACTATCACACTAAATGTACAATCGATAGGGCCGCAGGAGGGAAACTGCATGATAAGAACGCCGAGGAGTCCTGGGCAATTATTGAGGAGCTCGCCGCTGATAATCAAGAGGTATGGGAATTTAAGCATGCAATTAACGCGGCCATTAATGCAGTCTCAACACCTGGAGGACCCACCGAGCTACCTGATGAAATCCTATGCAAACTCGAGGCAAAGGTTGACTATTTTGAGGAAAGGCAACAAAAACCTTTTAGTCTTAGACGAGCTACTGTTAATTCTGTCTCGAAACAAACTTCAAAACCATTATCAGAATCACCCTCTAGAGAAAACGTCGAGACTTTTCAAAACTATGCCCCACCTTATTCCCCACCCGAGGAGCTTAGCTCGGAGTTTGAAGCTAGGATGAGAGAATACATGGCAGCTCATTCTGATCGGCTTGCTAGATTTGAGGAAGCAGTGTATAAGCAAAAAGAGGAGATTCAAGAGAAGATGAATGAGATGATGAGTCTATTGGAGGAGTATGCCAACCAGAAAACCCCCGAAAGAATGCTACTAAGGAAAGAAAGCATCACCCCCACTACCCAATTTGTTAATTCCATCACAATTGTCCACAAGGATGATGAGAAGGTAGAAACCTCTACTAAACAGACCTTAGAAGAGCTACCAAAATCCCAACCCTTGAGTCACTACCTAAAACATGATATAAACGAAAACACCATAACAAATTGGATAAAGGGTGATGGGCGTAACCAACCTTCCAAACAGGGTTCAGAGAACGAGGAAGGGGGAAAAGATGAGTATGATACGTTACCTGGGGGGCCAATATTCGAGAAACTATTGGTACAAAAGGTGGCTACTAAGCAGGTGGCGTGTGGGAACTTTGAGATACTAGCTAGCATCGGGGATTTGAAATATCATAATGCTTTCGCCGACCAAGGATCGGAAGTAAATCTTATGCCCCTCACTATTTATATCCAACTAACATCAAAAATGCCGGCCCCCACTCGTGTTAGGTTGTCCCTCGCTGGACACTCATATGTATATCCCCTAGGAATCGCAGAAGATGTATTAGTTAATGTCGCAGGGTTTATGTACCCTGTTGATTTTATGATCATCGACGATAAGGGAGATGGATGCATGCCAATAATCCTCGGGGCACCATTCCTTGCCACCGCTAGAGCTGTTATTAAGTATGAAGGGAGGAAAATTGAGCTTAAATCTGGGAAAAGAAAGATTAGCTTCCCCATGACCCCACGAAATGGGTATGAGAATGTGAGTTGGAGAAGGCTCAAAAACAACATTGACACGACACCCATTCGCGTTCAGAATAAAATTCTTGCATGGGAGGTAAGAATCAAAAGCTACAAGGAGGCAAAGTATGAAAGAAGTAAAAGCGATAAGGTTCAGGTCGAATTCGAACATACTCAACCAGCAGAAAATCATGTACCATTTGAGGAAGGTAACTTGGTACTCCTAAGACACTGGGAAATAACAATACCACCCGATAAACCAAGTCCTTGGTGGTATGGGCCTTTCACGATTGAAGGTGTGAGCCAAGATGGGATGGCTAACCTAAGAAGTAAAGTAGGTGGAGAGGTGATTGCAAGTGTCGACAGGTTGAGGCACTACCACCACAATAGTAATGATCACAACTATATGGGGTACATCATCTCACGGGATGAAGTCACACGGTAACCCATGACCTTGAGTCTAGCTACAAGACTCGTAAATAAAGAAAAGCGCTTCTTGGGAGGCAACCCATGCTTTGTGTGATTTTATTTTGTTTGTTTGTTATTTGCTTCCGTATGCATGCTTTATTTTTATTGTTGGTAGATCGTGTTTCTCAATTAAATGTGGAAATACTTTACTTTGTTGTTTTGGCCTAGTCTTAACTCCACCTAAAGGTATTTTTGCAAAAGATAAGTGTTAGGGGAAACCCCAAATATGTTTTTAAGAAACAACTCGATCATGATTCTCCACAATATTAAATGAACATGTGTATTCGTATTTGTTAGAGTCAAATGCTTGTATTGAGTCATAATAAAGTTTTGCAGGATTTTCCAGGAAATAGGACCAAGTTTTTCCAGAAATTTTCCGGAAACTTAACATAAGAATTTCTATAGGTCAATCCTGACGGCATCACGAGTTAACTCTTGACGGCGTCACGGGCATAAAAATCTGGAAATTTTATCGGTTTTGTTTTTCTAACGGAGTCTTATGGTTTTTGTGAATTATTAAGTTTTATAATCTCCAGGAAATCTGCAAACTTCGTTCCACAAGCATTATATCTTACTTTGTTTTCTAGGATTTAGTAACTTATATAGGATGCCGCCGATTTTATGCGAGGTTGTCTTGTCTATTTCTCAGGATTTACAGGTTATGTATGACAAGAAGATGATTTATATTCTGGATGGGAAGCTTTGATTGTTCATTTTCTTGGAGGAAGATCTAACCTGGCCACCTTATTATCCATACCGAGTGAATCAGGGGAGTATTTGATTTCATTTGTTTTAATTATTTCGCTTTTACATTCTTTACTTGAACATTGGGGACAATGTTCATCTTAAGTGTAAGGGGAGAGTAAAATGATGATACCTTACATGTACACTTTCGCTTGAGTTTGCTTTGTTTAATGGTAGATGTGTAATAAAACTATGAGAAACACTTGTTAGTGCAATTTTAGCGCAAAATTTAAATTTTTTTACAACATTTAGGAGTGAAACTTTAGCCATAGCAAGCGTCTCATGGATAGGAGATTGTATGACTAGCAAATAACCGTATATTCAGAAAAATCTTCCACCCAAATATGTGAGGTTCGCCTTTAGATTTGATAGGAAAAGCATTTACTATTAGTGCTTATGAGTGTACCGGTAGCATTTAGATTCTAGAACTTGCGTTAGTGATGCATCCCGAGACCGCTAGTGAGACTACATTCGTGTAGTAGGATTTACTACATGATAAGAGGCATTAGGATCACCCTTGTGTTAAACCCATATTATAATTTCTTGACCATTTAAGTCATATTACTTGACTACTTAAGTCAATTAATTTTTCCCACACCCTTAGCGTTGTACTCATTTTTAGTACACGAAACCCCTAGTACACCCCTCCGAGCCTATCTTTTCGTTTCTAACTTTAAGCATTTTACTTAAAGGAAGAATTTGTTACACCCCACTTAAATGTACAACCAAATTGCCTTAGCCTTCCGTGTATGCGCTCATTTTTAGTGCATTATTGTTATTTGTTAAACCCTAAGGTAACTATCTAATTGATTACATGGTTGCTAAGTCGAGTCATATCCTTGTACATATTGTTTTGCGACGATTGGGACTCATGGGTAAAGTACTTATTTTATGGAGTAATGGGGAAGAACATCTTATATTACCCCCATATGTACGTTAATCTTAAAAGTGCTCCAAGTGTTTTGATTTTCTTAATTCGAGTTATTAGATTAGTTTATTGTAAAGTATGTAAAAATTCAAGTGTAAGAGGAATTTCCATTCCCTATGATGTATGATTTTGGATGGTAGGGTAAGAGTGTATGCACAAAAAAAAAAAAAAAAAAAAAAAAAAAAAAAAAAAAAAAAAAAAAAAAAATCGAAAAATCAAGAAAAAGAAAAAAAATAGAAAAAGAGAAAAGAGAAAAAAAAAACATACGGACTACCATCCCGTTTTATTCTATGTTCATTTTATGTCTTTGTTATTTTTCATTTATTAGCTTAAGTCGAGTCTAGTCTTGGCTTAGCAACGCCATATTGTACATGTAATTAACCAAGATTGTTAACTCGCCACCAGTAAAGACTGCCTTTATCCAACAAAACCGTGTATTTCATATCCCTACACCTAACGTTACAACCCTTTAAAAGACCTCTTTGATAGTTTATCCTAGGTGCTTAGGCCATGTGGTGGAGGTTTGATCCTTTCCCAAGCCTATGGTAATCTATTTTGCTATGACAGGTAGTGAGAGATATCTTCCGTTTCCATATTGTAATTTATACTTTATTACACCCGAGAGATGTGAGTATCTAAACACTATTTGTGAGGTGCTTGTGTATGACCTCCGTGCTTGTCTATTGGTCTTTAGTGGAACGATTATTTGTTGTAATTACTTTTATATTAGTGTTAAATGACCCCTAACTTGTATTTTGAGTAGAATAAAAGTGCATTTGCTTGAGGACAAGCAAATCTCAAGTGTAAGGGTATATGATGAGGCGAAAAATGAACCACTTTTAGGGGGTCATTTAAGCCCTGAATTGAATTTATTTGATCAAATATTGCCCTAAATCGTTTCTTTTGTGATTTTAGGTACTTTGGGAGTGAAATCTGGAAAAGAAGGCATTTTGGACGTTTTTGGAGCATAAAAGTGAAGAAAACGGCAAAGTCTCAATTTTCCAAGCTGGGAACAGTACCTGACGGCGTCAAGAGTAATTTCTATGATGACCCAGTACAGATTTGACGGCGTCACAAGGTAGGGCGTCAAGAGTAAAATGCATGACGGCCTGCAAACACGTAACACTTGACGGCGTCAGATATAGATCAAGGCAGTCCGAGAATTATTTTGGCGGCGAGGTGACGGCGTCACAAATTTGTTCTTGACGCCGTCAGACCCTATTTCCTATATATAGTTTTCTAATTTTTACACATTAAAGGAGGAAGTTTTGGAGAAACCCTAAGGCCGAACCTAATACGATTTTCACAGGTTTTTCAAGGGTTTTCAGCCCTTGAAACCTTACAAGTGTAATTGAGATAAGTATTCTTTTAATTCAATCAATATGTCTATGTGTTGGTTGTCTATATCTTGTTCTTGTCTTGATTCCACCATGCTAGGCTAGATCTATCTTGTGTTTGCTTAGATCTAATGAAACCTAGATGTTAATTATGTGTTGATTACTTGTTTATGGTTGTATTGGATGAATGATTTCGATGTTAGGCTTAAGAAAACTGGCAGATCTCCAAATGGTAACATGCTTGAACGTCTTAGGAAACATGAACCGATGTGCACTAGGTTTTATTGGTTGTATTTAATGCATGAGTAATTTCTAATGATCCCATGTTAGGAGTTTTTAACGGCTCAACATAGGAGTGAAGTAGGCACTCATAGGATTGGGGAAGTAAGTGCGCCACCCCATGAATGGTATTAAGGAATACAATCCGTCATCCACGCAACTATAACAAGTAATTAACGTGTAAAAGATGTCTAGGGAGTAGTGAAATCTAAGTAAACACATTTTCTCCACTTATTGCTCACAACCTTAGTATAATTTAGATTTATTTTCATTTCTAGTATTTTATTTTGATTGCATCTTAGTATTGGGTTAGTTGACTAGCAACTAATTCCGCCCAAATCCTTCAAACCCGAGATTTTTACTTGCTTTCATAAAAATATAAAAATACAAAAATAATCTTCCGTCATCTTTAGCACTAGTAATTAGGTTTTCTAATCCTAGCGACACTATTCCTAGCTGAACGATCAATCCCTCGGTACTTGTCACTATACTATACTACAACGATCAGGTACACTGCCTGGTGGGGGTTGTAAGCTTCTCAAGATCCCTTGAGAGGTAAAGCCTGGTGCGATTCCCACGTATCAAAAGCACACGTTTTTAAATGAAAAACGCAATTTTTAAAGAGAAAGCTTGATGAAAACGATTTCCATATACTCCTAAATCATTGTTAGGCGATTGATACCACTTGTAGGACCTTAAAACTATCAACTTTATCACAAATATAGCATGTAAATGAAGTAAAGATGGTGACTTGATTATATGTAAGTGTGGCGTTAACTTGTATAAAGAGAGAATAAGATGAAGAGAACTTTTATTAAAAACACACACAATACACACACAAGCACACACCTCAAATGAGCCTTTGAGGTGTTTAAATAGTTAGTTACATAATGCCCTAAAGGCTTTCTATGGGCTTGGGCTTGGACTTGGTTACATGACTAGATAATAAGGATTATATAACTTTGCACATAACATATTAGCTTGCCAAGTCCAAAACCCAACTAACTTAAACTATTACATACGACACAACATTCTAATAATGAGAATGACCATCACTTTCTAATATAATTTTTAATGCTAACACCTTAACCTCGTACCAATAGCAATTGGCATAATCGTTCTGGTTAAACTTTAACCTCGTACCAATAGCAATTGGCATAATCGTTCTGGTTAAACTTTAACCACGTACCAATAGAAATTGGCATAATTGTTGGAATCATAGCCTAGTAGGTAATCGGTTGTTGTACCTAGTGTTTATTGACTTCATAATTATGTTATTTCGGATACAAATAAGCCCACTTGTTTATAATTCTTTATTTGCATAGAGAGGCGTCCCAAACAATGTAAATAAAGGAATATAAACTTATGGTTCGGTGATTTACAATTTCTTTATTTAAATGAAAAGGCGTCCCAATCCATTCAAATAAGGACATTATAAGCCATCCTAGTTAAGAATTCCCGGATCGTCAGATAATATTGACCAAGGGATTTGGTCAACAAAGTCAAACAACCTAGAGTCAATGCTCCGTGGAGAGTATAGTGTTTCCCCGGGTCGTTATGTCCCGACGAGATTGCAATGGTGCTTGAAAACGTTTATGGGAATGAGTGGCACTGAGGACAGTAACCAAAGATGATTTGGAATTGATTATGCTACTGATTACTTGGTATTTGAACAATTGAAACAATATTAACAATAACAGAAACACATATATGATTACATGTACACAAATTAGAAATCAGAATTGATTACAGACAGAAGAAAAAGTGAATTTTGAACAATTTACAACTACAGGGGGTGCAAATGAAAATTTTACAAACTTAATTATTAAAAGAAATTTAAATTAAAAAGAAAATTATTATTTTTTTGATTATTTTATTATTTAATATTAATTATTTAAATAAAAACTATTTAACTATTTAATTAAAACTAATTATCTTAAAAACTTTATAATACAAATTTTAACTAGAAAATTGCAAAATTAATTTCTAAAATTATAAAATGACTTAAAATAAAATTAAAAATTAAAAGTATGTATTTTTGTCTTTCTGTGGATTTTTTATTAATTAAATACTAATTATATTAATTAAACTATTTTAAATTACTAATAATACTACAAATGACTTAGAAAATTATAGAAAATTTTATAAATCTAATTAACCATCACAGGAATCCTAGAAAATTATAGAAAGTTTATAAAAATTATTTTTAGACTATTTTACTAATTATTTACTTATTTATTAATTAATATCTAATTTAACTAAATTAATTACGAAAATTAAAAAATTAATAGTAGATATTAAGAAACTATTTTCTAAAAATATTTAATGATTTATAAAACCAAAGAAAAATATAAAAAGATACTGTTGTTAATTAAAGAATTACTAATATTACTTAATTATTTAATTGAACTAATATTAATTCTAATAATTACTAAATTAAAACAGAAAAATCTAGAAAAATTACTGAAAATACTTTAAGATGAAAGAAAATTAAGAAAAATATAAAAATGGTGAAGTGCTTAATAATAAGCTGAAAAGAAAAATTAAAAAGATAAATCCTATTAAATAGAAGCTATCACTATTGTTAAAGTTGGTTTTTTGTTGGTTTTTCTTTTTGACTACTAAATATAAGCTAAAAATGAACAACTTTTGTGAAATCACTTTTATTATAGCTTATTAATAAGCTATGTGCCCTTGTGCTTAACTGTTGAATTTTAAAGCTTATTAGGACTTGTGGTTTTTTGACCAAGCTATCAAATGGACAAATAAGCTAAAACAGATGAATAACAACTTGAAATAAGCAAATGGACACAAATAAGCACACTGAATAAGCTATGGTAAACAAATAAGCACTTAACAGGCTACAAGGCCAAAACAGGCCAAACACAAGGACTTTTGGACCTCTGTGGGGTCCACAGAAGTCAAGGAAGGTAAGCTTTGACCCTTGAAGTTGACCTGGTCAACAACAAAATAAGCCAATAAGCTGAGCTTATTGCTTAGTAATAAGCACTGGGTGGGGCTTGGAATGTGTGGTCAAACACTGAGTCACTCAGTGTAGGTTTCTGAGACAGGTCCCAAGGAAGGTCAAATAAGCTATCCTATAATAAGCTAAACCCCAAACTAAACCTATGTCTAAAAAGGGGGATAATAAGCTACACAATAAGCTAAAATGCAGGTTGTGGGGTCCACTGGTTAAGCCACAAAAGGCCAAGGAAAATTGGCCAATTCCTGTACATAGGGCAAGCACTTGCCCTGCAGCTCACCTTGAGCAAGTGTGGGGTCCACAGAAAAATTCGAAAAAATAAGCTAAACACAGATCTTTGGAGATAAGCTGAGGGACTTTTATTTGTGAAAAGCTCAGGTTCTAAATCCAACTACAAAAATCAAAATAAATCCCCCAATTTTTTGTTTTTCTGATACAAATGAAATTTTGACTATTGACAAAACACTAAGGTTTGACTTTTATTAACTTTGATCTTGATTAACTTACTGATTATGATATATTAGGCTATATTAAGACTAAATTAAGCTAAAACAACTACTTGTGGAATGATTTGATGAGATTTAGACTAAAAACCTTAGACAGGTAACAAATGAGACTAAATCAAGAGGTATTTTGACTTTTTTGCAAATGGTCACTGGTTTTTATGGTTATTCTGACTCAATATGAACTAGGTGAGCATGTTTCAAGCATAAGTGATCAACCAAAACCTCTTTAACACAGTGAAACAATAAGATCCAAACACCCCTTGAAGATTTTGTTTTGTTGATTTATTTCCCAAAACAAGCTTTAAGATCAAAAGGTCACTACCACCTGACTTACTATGTTTTATTAAGCTTCAATAAGCATAAAAAACACAGGTATACTTCACAATTACCAAGGATCACTAAATAGAACAATAATCACAATCACCCTAAGATTTTGATCACTAGATGTTTAATATGAACTAGTACACTATTTTAAGCTACAATGTGACTAAATAACACCTAATAAGCACAAACAAACCAAATAAGCAGTAAAATAAGCTATGCTACAGTAAATATCAATTTTAACTAAAAATAAGAAAAATTGAAACTTACAAAGGATCTTTGCTCAAAGCAAGATCAAATATGCTCGAGGAGCTACTCTGTAAGCTCCTAGCTTATCAGAGATAAGCTAGGTATAATCCATATGCCAATTCCATTACTTGGCACTTCCTAGAGCTTTCCACAGTCCAATGCTAAGGTTCCCTGCTTTGTTTTTTGTATTTTCTTTCCTTTTTATGTTTTTCTTATATATTTAAGAGCTTTAAGTGAACTTGTGGATCATGTTTAACAACTAGACAGCTTAAACCATATTTTACCTTACACTAAGATTTTTGTAATGAAACTGAAATAAGACAGAGTTTGAAATAAGAACTTGAAAGCTTATATTAAATTAAGAAAACAGATTACAATTTAGAGTTTCACTAGAATTTAAAAGTTACAACTAATTTACAATGATTTTGATAAGCTAAAAACTACACAGCTTCTCCTTTGCCTCTTCTTCCTTTTATTGTTGAGTTCTGAGCTCCTTGGGTCCCAATAAGTCTTTCCCAGCTTCAATCTTGATCATTGGATCATTACAATCAATCCTAGCCATTTAAATTATTTTTGGCACCAAGGGATTAAAATTCAATTTGCTCTGATAAACCAAAAGGGGGGTGTGCATTTATTGTGGGTTGTCTTGTTAGGTATTGGTGGTGAAGTGGGCGGTGTGAGGTGATGGGCAAGTGGGGTGGTTTTTGCAGGGTGGTGTTGGCTAAGAGGGGTGGTTTTGTGGGTGAGGGACGGAAACTGCCAATTATGCAAACTTTGTTTATTTTTTATTTGTTTTTTATCTTTTCTCATCTGAACCATATAAAACACATTTCTGGGATATTTTCAGTATTTTAATGCATATTTGAGTGTTTTTGGATGTTTTGGCAGCTCAGATTAGGTAAAAATGATGAGTATTTACACACTCATCAATCCCCCACACTAAAATATTGCTAGTCCCTAGCAATCTTTTGAGAAAACTTAATGGATTTGAAGTCTCTTTACCAAAAGCCATTACTTCTGGAGTAGCCAAATGTTTCAGTTCAAGTTAGAACTATGGTACACCGATAACCATATGATTTTGAGCAAACCATCAGCTGTAAACGAATTTGATTTGTCTTTACCAAAAGTCGTTTGCTTCTGGACTAGCCAACTCTTCACGGTTAAGGATATGGTGAGTTGGATCCCATACAATTTTTGGAAAATTGTCAGCCATCAACGGTTTTGAGTAATCTTTACCGGGAGCCGTTTGCTCTCGGATTAGCCAGTCCTTGTGTGATTTAGACATGGTGGACTGATTACCATTTGTTGTGTTTAATGCGAAGCACTTCCACTAATTTTTTTTTTTTTTTTGGCTAAAATGGGGGTATTATGGCACTTATAAGGTAAGAATGTGATCAGATTTGCCAGAATCCCCCCCCCCCCCCCCCCACACTAGAACTGAATATTGCCCTCAATATTCAAAGTACCGGCCATTATGCCGACGTTTTTGTAAAACTTTGATTTGGAAATTTGAAACTTGGGCAAGTGTGGGAATATCATTTTTTTTTCAAGTTTACTTTATATACAACAGCATAGGGGACTCCCCCACACTAGTTTGTTAGAAAAGAGAAAGAAGTCAGAGATATGGGTGAAAACCCATGTTTTGCTAATTTTTGTTCACTGAGTCACTAGCTTGACTCGATCCCCGAATTCATTTGTCCATGGGGAAAGTTTGGAGATCCGGGACAACCATGGATGATTTGTCTTCTCCAAAATAGTGTTTTAGACGATGACCATTCACTTTGAAGTTAGGACCGTCATGTTGAGATAACTCAACAGTCCCATATGGGTATACTTTTGCAACAGTGAATGGTCCAGTCCATCGGGTTTTTAATTTGCCCGAGAAGATCTTTAACCTTGAATTGAAGAGAAGGACTCTGTCACCGACGTTGAAAACGTGGTTCTTAATCTTTGAGTCATGGATCTTCTTTGTCTTTTCTTTGTAGATCAAAGAGTTCTCGTAGGCTTCATCACGAAGTTCCGTTAATTCACTGAGTTGAACTTTACGGTGATCTTCCGCTTTATGAATGTCGTAGTTAGCATGTTTCAAGGCCCAATAGGCTTTGTGCTAGAGCTCGATCGGTAAATGACACACCTTCCCGTATATAAGCTTGTAAGGAGTACACCTGATGGGTGTTTTGTAAGCTGTACGGAAGGCCCATAATGCATCATCTAGTTTATCCGACCAAGAGGCACGGTTTTCACCTACGGTCCTTTCCAGAATCTGTTTTATACCACGATTGGAAACTTCCACTTGCCCACTTGTTTGTGGGTGATACGCGGTAGACAGACGGTGAGTGACACCGTACTTAAGCATGACTTTTGCGAATTGATCATTGCAAAAGTGTGTACCGCGATCACTAATGATGGCACAGGGAGTTCCAAAACGAGCAAAGAGGGATTTCAAGAATTTCACAACAACTCGGGCATCGTTGGTGGGTAAGGATTTTGCCTCAACCCATTTTGACAAATAGTCAACAACCACGAGGATGTATTTGTTTCCACGAGAAGATGGGAATTGCCCCATAAAATCAATGCCCCAGACGTCAAAGATTTCACAAACTTGAATAGCATTTTGTGGCATTTCGTTCTTTTGTAAAATATTCCCATGACGCTGACAAGCATCACAAGTTTTTACTAAGTCGTGGGCATCCTTATAAATTGTGGGCCAATAGAAACCAGAGTCAAACACCTTTTTGGTGGTGTAGTTAGGACTATGGTGGCCCCCGGTGGGTCCAGCATGGCAAGCCTTGAGAATATCATTGGCTTCCTGTCCGTAAACACATCGCCTGATGACTTGATTGGCACAGATTTTAAACAAATAGGGGTCGTCCCAGAAGTAATGTTTAACGTCTTTAAAGAATTTGTTTTTCTGTTGGGATGACATCCCCTTCACGATGAAGTTACCCGCATGGTAGTTTGTAAAGTCGGCAAACCATGGGGTAGTAGAGTCACCACGAAAAGAAACCACATTGAGTGTCTCGAGAGGAAATGTTTCATTTATTTCCTGTTTCTCGGACACATCCCGGTGAGGGTTTTCTAATCGGGAGAGATGATCAGTAGCCAGGTTCTCGGCTCCTTTTTTTTTATCACGGATAATGATATCAAATTCTTGCAGGAGGAGAACCCAACGGAGTAGTCTCGGCTTTGCATCTTGTTTTGCAAAGAGGTTCTTCAAAGCCGAGTGATCCGTATACACTATGCATTTGGTCAGTATCAAATATGGCCGGAATTTTTCAAAGGCATACACCACGGCTAATAGTTCTTTTTCAGTGGTGGTGTAATGACTCTGAGCCTCGGTCATGGTTTTGCTTGCATAGTGTATAAGCTGAAAGTATTTTGCTTTACGTTGCCCCAAGACCGAACCTATGGCAAAATCACTGGCATCGCACATAAGCTCAAAAGGTAGGTTCCAATCGGGGGCAACAAGAATCGGTGCCTCAGCAAACTTTTTCTTTAAAGTTTCAAAAGCTTCGATGCACTCAGGTGAGAAGATAAAAGGAGCATCCTTCTCAAGGAGATGAGTCATACAACGTGCGATTTTGGAGAAATCTTGAATAAACCTACGATAGAAACCGGCGTGACCCAAGAAGCTCCTAATACCCTTGACGGTAGTGGGATGAGTTAATTTAGCTATGACATCAATTTTGGCTTTGTCAACCTCAATCCCGTTTTTTGAAATTTTATTGCCGAGGACAATGCCCTCTTTAACCATAAAATGGCTTTTCTCCCAGTTGAGACACAAGTTTGTGTCTTTACAACGTTTAAGCATATTTTCCAAGTGGGAGAGACAAGATTGGAATGAATCCCTGATGACTGAGAAGTCATCCATAAACACCTCCATGGTTTTCCCGATCATGTCGGAAAATATTGACATCATGCACCTTTGGAACGTGCAAGTAGCATTACATAAGCCGAAAGGCATACGTCTGTAGGCAAAAGTTCCGTAAGGGCATGTGAAGGTAGTTTTTTCTTGATCCTGTGGATCAATCGGGATTTAGAAGTAGCCCGAGATACCATCGAGGAAACAGTAGTATTCATTCCCCGCTAGTCTTTCGAGCATTTGGTCCATAAAGGGCAGAGGAAAATGGTCTTTACGGGTGGCTTCATTCAACTTACGATAGTCAATGCATACTCGTCATCCCGTAACTAACCAAGTTGGAATCAACTCGTTTTCTTCGTTTGTGACAACAGTTATGCCACCCTTTTTTGGAACGCAATGAATTGGGCTAACCCAAGGACTGCCAGATATAGGGTAAATTAATCCCGTATCAAGAAGTTTTAGAACTTCTTGTTTGATAACTTCACGGATTTTAGGATTTACCCTCCTCTGATGTTGTACTGCTGGCTTAAAGTCATCCTCCATTAAGATTTTGTGTGTACAAAAGTCCGGGTTAATACCCTTAATGTCGGAGAGTTTCCAAGCAATTGCTTGCTTGTGTGACTTAAGAACCTTTATAAGTGCAGTTTTCTCCTCATCTTTCAAGTCTTTAGCAATAATGACAGGTAATTTATCATCACCCTCCAAAAATAAATACTCAAGATGAGGAGGCAAGTCCTTGAGCTCGACCTCGGGAAATTCATCAGATTTTTCAATAGACTTAATTTCCGCTTTATGAAGTTCTTTTGGAGACGGAGAGGGTGAAGGATCGTCATTTAACAACCTTTCAAGAAGAAGAATATCCCCCTCGGGATCAAGATAGTTTTCATCAATCTCATTTGAAATTGAGCTATCTTGAGCAAGAAAATCCTCGACCTCTTCCAAAATGAAGTCACTCCCCTCAAACGGAGTGAGAGAAGGGGAAGAGTCGGATATGATAGGCTCAGAAGAAAGAGTGGTACTGCCACTTGGTGAGAAACCGAGAACCTCTTGAGAATACTCCTCTGAAGCAACATCGATGATGTCAATTCGGTTTATCGATTCAGAGTCATAGTTGGAGGAGTATCTTGAAGTTTGATCAAGGTTGAATGTGATGGCTTCATTACCAACACGCAAAGTGATTTCTTCTTCGAAAACATCGATTAGAGCATGACCCGTTCTTAAGAATCCCCTCCCGAGTATGAGAGGAACTCTTGGGTCAGCATCGAAATCAACAATCACGAAATCTGCCAGAAAAAGGAACTTTCCTACTTTCACGAAGATATCTTCGGCAATGCCAAGGGGTCGAGATATAGTACGATCTGCAAGCTCGAGAGTCATGCAGGTAGGAGTGAGCTTAGGAAGAGAGAGTTTCTTCCAGATTGAGTGAGGCATTAGGTTGATGCTTGCACCAAGATCGGCCAGGCAAAGCATTCAACCATCCCCGGTAACCGATTCGTTTCCTCTTGTGCTTTCATGAATTGTTTTAACACTTCATCGGAGGAGACTGGGGTTGAACAACACTTTGATTTTGGTTAGGAAAATTTTGAACACGGTTGTTTTGAAAATTCCCTTGGTTTTGGTTGTTGTTTCCCTGAAAATTGTTTCTTTGATTGAAATTACCCTGATTGTAATTCCCTTGACCTTGGTTTCTTTGAAAATTTCCTTGAAAACCTTGATTTTGATTGCCATTTTGAAATTTTTTTTGATTAAAATGACCTTGATTTTGGTTCGGGTTTTGGAAATTCGGGTTTTGACCTTGGTTAAAATTTCCTCAATTCTAATTTTTATTCGAGTTACGGTTTTGATTTTTATTGAAACCTGGTGGCCTGAGAAAATTGTTGGAACGATAGCTTAAGAGATTACGGGCCCCTTGTGGTTGGTAAGAATTACCCCCCATATTGTAGGAACCTTGAGCAGCATAAACGTTCTCTTGAGGATAACCAGCAGTGGCTGGACACTCGGAATACAGATGTGGGCCTCCACAAGTTTCACAACTTCGGGCTACGGCTTTCACTTGATGATTTTGGAGAGTTTGGTTCATCCTCAACATAGCCGTAGCAAAGTCGTCCATCTTTTTAGTGAGAACCGCGATATAAGGAGATGATGATAAAGGAATGAATGATTTACATGACTCATCCCTCTCCGCAGAGGAATCCCAAAAGTTATGGTGGGCAGTCATGTTCTCAATTAGATCATAGCACTCTTCGGGACGCCTTTTCATGAAGGTCCCACCAGCAGCAGCATTGAGAATGTCTCGGTGCCTCAATGTCAGACCATTATAGAAGGTATCTATGATGGTAACTTGTAACATATTGTGGTTAGGGCACCGATCAATTGCGAGCTTATAACGTTCCCATGCCTCGAATAGAGACTCATCGGGACGCTGCCGGAAGTTGCTGATATCATTACGTAACTTGGTAACCATGGAAGGTGGAAAATATTTGGCTAAAAACTTGGTTACCATTTCATCAAAGGTACGAATCGAATTCTTGGGGAGTCGGTCAAACCAAGCAGTGGCATGATGGGTGGGAGAATAGGGGAAGAGATACAGACGGAGGGCATCATCGGTGACACCGTGTTGTTTCATGCTTTGGGTGACGGTAAGGTATTTGTCAAGATGCTTGTTAGCATCGTCACCCGGTAATCCGTGAAATTGACACGAATTTTGGACTTGTTGAATCATGTGGTGCTTGAGGCCAAAGTCCGTAGCCTCAATAGTGAGTGGTGCAATAGGTCCGCCCCTCCCTTGCATGGTAGGCTGACACAACTCCTCCATCGTTCGGAGATCGGGAGCTGGCTCATCCTTGGGAGGGCAGGGGGTGGTGGTGACCCGTCGTCCATTTCTGTTTTTGGTTCTTCAATAACAGTACGTAGCTCGGGTATGTTTTTCTGATTTTTACGCTTTGTTTGTGAACGAGTGCACATTCACTAAAAACTATTTTTCAAAACAAGATCGAGGCAAAACAACAGGGAACTTAAACCAATAATCTTCTTTGAAAAACGTACACCACTCACAGGGATACAATGGCAAGTTTTAATCTTATGTTTGGGAACTTATTATGTTCACACCCCCAGTTGGTAGGTGTTCTGCCTTGGTCTGCGGTGGTAAGATTTTATGTAATTAATATTAACAGAAAAATTGTTTTTGGGCTTTTTTGGTGTGTGTGCAGAAAACTTTTGGAAATATTTTTGGTATCGATTCGTTAACCGAAATCATTTTCTTTAAAATTACTCGCAGGGTGGCGGGAGAGAAGAATGGATCTCTTTTCAGTTCGCAATTTAATGTCAGAACTTCCGTATTCCACCAGTGTAGGTTGTAATCTTAAAGAAACCGAAGTAATTTAAATTCACTATTTGTTTTGTTGTTTTTGATTTTTTGGTGTTGTTAACACTTTAGAAAAAGTGTTAATGAACTTTTTGATATGATTAAGATTTTTACAAAAACTTTTTACAAAAGTGGTGAAATTTGTATAAGGAGGGTTTTGAAAACCACTAAACTTAAAACGTTTTTAAAACACGCAACAACCTCCCCGGCAGCGGCACCAAATTTTGATTTAGCCTAAACCGTCAGATAATATTGACCAAGTGATTTGGTCAACAAAGTCAAACAGCCTAGAGTCAATGCTCCGTGGATAGTATAGTGTTTCCCCGGGTCGTTATGTCCCGACGAGATTGCAATGGTGCTTGAAAACGTTTATGGGAATGATTGGCACTGAGGACAGTAACCAAAGATGATTTGGAATTGATTATGCTACTGATTACTTGGTATTTGAATAATTGAAACAATATTAACAATAACAGAAACACAGATATGATTACACGTACACAAATCAGAAATCAGAATTGATTACAGATAGAAGAAAAGGTAAATTTTGAACAATTTACAACTACAGGGGATGCAAATGAAAATTTTACAAACTTAATTATAAAAAGAAATTTAAATTAAAAAGAAAATTATTTTTTTGATTATTTTATTATTTAATATTAATTATTTAAATGAAGACTATTTAACTATTTAATTAAAACTAATTATCTTAAAAACTTTATAATACAAATTTTAACTAGAAAATTGCAAAATTAATTTCTAAAATTCTAAAATGACTTAAAATAAAATTAAAAATTAAAAATATATATTTTTGTCTTTTTGTGGATTTTTTATTAATTAAATACTAATTATATTAATTAAACTATTTAAAATATTTCAAATTACTAATAATACTACAAATGACTTAGAAAATTATAGAAAATTTTATAAATCTAATTAACCATCACAGGAATCCTATAAAATTATAAAAAGTTTATAAAAAATATTTTTAGACTATTTTACTAATTATTTACTTACTTGTTTATTAATTAATATATAATTTAACTAAATTAATTAAGAAAATTAGAAAATGAATAGTAGATACTAAGAAACTATTTTCTAAAAATATTTAATGATTTATAAAACCTAGGAAAAATATAGAAAGATACTGTTGTTAATTAAAAATTAATAAAACTATTTAATTACTAATATTACTTAATTATTTAATTAAACTAATATTAATTCTAATAATTACTAAATTAAAAGAGAAAAATCTAGAAAAATTACTGAAAATACTTTAAGATGAAAGAAAATTAAGAAAAATATAAAAATGATGAAGTGCTTAATAATAAGCTGAAAAGAAAAATTAAAAAGATAAATTCTATTAAATAGAAGCTATCACTATTGTTAAAGTTGGTTTTTTGTTGGTTTTTTTTTTTTTTTTTTTTTTTTTTTTTTTTTTTTTTTGACTACTGATTATAAGCTAAAAATGAACAACTTTTGTGAAACCACTTTTATTATAGCTTATTAATAAGCTATGTGCACCCCCTTGTGCTTAACAGTTGAATTTTAAAGCTTATTAGGACTTGTGGTTTTTTGGCAAAGCTATCAAATGGACAAATATGCTAAAACACATGAATAACAACTTGAAATAAGCAAATGGACACAAATAAGCACACTGAATAAGCTATGGTAAACAAATAAGCACTTAACAGGCTACAAGGCCAAAACAGGCCAAACACAAGGACTTTTGGACCTCTGTGGGGTCCACAAAAGTCAAGGGGGTCCAAGGTAAGCTTTGACCCTTGAAGTTGACCTGGTCAACAACAAAATAAGCCAATAAGCTGAGCTTATTGCTTTGTAATAAGCACTGGGTGGGGCTTGGAATGTGTGGTCAAACACTGAGTCACTCAGTGTAGGTTTCTGAGACAGGTCCCAAGGAAGGTCAAATAAGCACTACTACAAAAAATGACATGGAGACTGGTTAGACTGGCTCATTGAGAGTGGTTTTGCAACCACTCTCTGTGAGGGGGTATCTCTATGACAAAAACATATAGAAACCGGTTTTTCAACCGGTCTCTATTAGTCACATTGAGACCGTTTTTGTGCTCCAAACCAATCTTTATTATAGAGTAAACAAGCAAGTTTTATTTGTGTGAGAGACCGGTGTATTTCATGAAAACCGGTTTCTATTATATTTTTATATATAAAAAAAATAAAAAACTAGGCTGCTAGGAATCGATTATTAAACTTACTTATAGGGAATGTTTATGATTGCTTATTGGAACTGCTTATCAAAGCAGCTTTAGTAAGCAATCCAAAGAGTCCCTATAAGTAGTGCATGAATTAGCAATCCCAAACAGCCCCTTTAAGCAATTAAGTTAATAATGAATCCGAAACAGGCATGTGAATCATGTATCTATAGTAATATAATCTACCCAAACAAAAACTATTGATAATAAGTAGACATGTCAAACCAAATTTCCAGTTTTTAACATAAGCATGATCAATGTCACAGGCTTCAAATATCCTTACAAATATACAAAACATATAGTAAATTTGAGAAGAATGTCATGAACACATCAACTGAACAGAAACTGCATTCTTTAGACGCTTGGTTCCAATTATTCTGCCATCCCCGTCTGTGTTACATATTCAAGGACGGATTAGTAGGCTGCAAACATATTAATAGAAAAGAAAAGAGAAACTTAAAAAAATTCTTGACTAAGTAGTATCAAGTTTGTCATATCTAGTAGCATTTTGATGTACACTAGCGAATATACATTCAGTAATTTCAGTCGTACTAAAAACATTATTGCTGTAACATGTAAGCGGACTGCAATTTCAGAAATTCGAATATATACAATTTACAAGATAGTAAACAATTTAAGCTACATACCGAGAACAAGATAGTAAACAAAAGGATACTTACAATAGCTGCAAGACCAACATTTACAAGAGCTTCCTCAATCTCAAGGGAGGGTGCTATGTGTTGCAACATTTTCCGCAACATTTTACGTTTCCCATTAAATGCCGAATTAATCTAAATAGATCATGCACAAACAGAATTGTTATTGCAGGTCTTAAATTTCATTTTGTGAGTTTGATATAATTTGTTTATTATTATTATTATTATTTTTATGCAAACAGGACCCTTTATCAAACATATCACAAAAATAAATCTTCACAGTCGAGTACAAACCATTGAAAACAAACTCCTGGTTGAGGAAACTTTGGGATAGTCTACTGTTTGCTTTAGTCCAAATACAAAAACAGCTACATCTACCTATACAAAGCAATGAATGTCAGCGTAACATGAACAGATTTACTGAAAAAAGAAGATAAATATTATCTACATTAATTTTTAGCAACTAGCACTCAGAATTCACATGGTAAAAAACCTGTGCAAGATCTTAGTGACTACAGCTGAAAAGTTACACAGTGTGTGTAAAATAGCATTTTAGTGATATAAACATGGGAAATTAACCCACACCAGTCGCTTAATGAATTTCCAATAACAATGACTCGACTATTGCAAGAAATAGTTTCTTATATCTGTTAATAACCAAAAAGAAAGTCTCTGATTGCTTACTTTAGGTTGAGGAAAGAAGTTTGCCCTTGGGACCTTAAAATGTACTCAGGATCAGTAAGAAAAGGTTACGATCAAAAAGCAAGAATGAATATAAATCCGTAATTTCAAGCAATACACCTCTATTTATTTATTTAATTATTTTTTTATGTTCATATGAACACTTCATAGTGCAGCGTTACCTGAATAGAAGTTTATAAAGATATTGATGCGCCTGTACTCATGTGTCCTCAAGGATGAGTCCACCATGCGCAGAGCAGCTACATCCTAAAATATCAATCACAAATAGAACATGATAACACAATCACGATGGAATAACAGATTTCTGAATAAGATGATGCAGATGCCATTGTAGTTATAACATATTACTGATGCTATATATTTGGGTCTACATATTTTATCATAATACGTAACACCAAAAAAATCAATTTTTGCTAATATTACATGATTTATAACCTAATGAGGAAACAATTTTTTTCCTACAAGGTAGTAGAATGTATGATAAATCATTCCACGATTGCCCATATGAGTATATAACAATGAAAGAATTAATAAGGAACGTGAGACATTGAGAAACTTCAATGGCATATTGTGTGTGATAGAGGAATATCACATACATATATTACAAGAGCAAAGAATTCAAACCTGGAGTAATAAAACGACCTCTGAGAAGATGTCACCCATTGGAAGAAGTTGTTTGACTACATCGGTACTTATATTGAATGTTATATTGGCAACTACCTGCAAAAAACACTTGAATGAGAACATAGAACACTTCTCGTTAATAAACACGCACATGGTATCTTTAGTTGCAGAAAAATATACTTTGAGAGAGAAAAATATGTTTTAGTTGGACAACACAATATGCATACCAGACTACAAACGGGTCAATACAAACACAGGCACGGAACTAAATACACACCAAAGACCCAAACCTTGTAAAATTATAAGTTTTGACCTTTGCATATGGAGTTGAGTCTGAAGACACACGATCATAATCCCATAAGTATCAAAATAAGCCAAACTCACATAAGCATATAAGCTCATAATCACAAAAACAAGCTTAAACAAACAAACACCCTCAAAGCACTTTGAAATAATCACCTCCCAATGTGCTTATTCTAAAGTGCTTAGTTCCTCACAAAACACGAGAACAATAACTTAAAAACACTTTCTAATATAAAATAAGTCAATAACCAGTGTATCATTTAAGGGAGTGTTGGTTTGACCTTATACACAAGCTTATGAGGTTACAATGTTTCACCTCATATTTCATAATCCTATATTTTCCAGCTTATGGACATACTATAACTTACGCTTGTTAACGTGTTTGTTGAAATTAACTTACGCTTGTTAATGTGCTCATCCTAAGGTTCTTATTTCCTCACAAAACACATGAATAAAAACTTATAGTGCACAGCTCAAACACTTTCTAATATACAATACAGAAACATCAATTAACAATATATTAAAAAAAAACCAAAACCCGAATACGAAGACTAACCTGGTAATGCAAGCATAACACAAGAAGCGACAGGCTTGGGGCTCTTTTCAACCTCGACAAGACGCATAAGACAATTACCAGCAATAGACAAATGATCATGGTAACAAAACCTAGGAATATCAACACCATCAAGAGAACAAACTTGCAAAACAGTCATACCTTTGGGGATCTTAAATGGATACCCATCTACAAATACCTCTATCACATCTTCTGGGTTTGGGATATGCACACGCGCCGATTGGTTTTCAGGGAGGGGGGATGGGTTTGGGGGCTGCATTTACGGGTTTGGGTACGGGTTTGTGGAGATCGAGAGTTGAGACGATTGTGCAGATTAAAGGGTTTAATGATGATAAGCTTTTGATTGATGATCAGAGGGTTTTTGTAGCTAGAAGACCTAACCCCATTTTGGTTTGTTTTGACTTGGATATGGGCGGCTTATGGTTTGTGTATGTTGAGAGAAGAGGAATAATGAAAGTGGTTTTAAATGAGTAAAAATGATAAAAGAGGGGAAAACCCCGCTTAAAAATTTGGTACATAGAAACTGGGTTTTGTGAAATGACTAGTCTTTTAATCTTAACATTTTAAATCCCTCCGTAAATTTTCTTTAAAAGACCATGTTTTTCCGTAACCACTCTCTATTTAAGGATCTCTTTGACCTTTTGTGTAGTAGTGAAGCTAACCTATAATAAGCTAAACCCCAAACAAAACCTAGGTCTAAAAAGGTGGACTAATAAGCTACACAATAAGCTAAAATGCAGGTTGTGGGGTCCACTGGTTAAGCCACAAAAGGCCAAGGAAAATTGGCCAATTCCTCTGCACAAGGCAAGCACTTGCCCTGCAGCTCACATTGAGCAAGTGTGGGGTCCACAGAAAAATTCACAAAAATAAGATAAACACAGATCTTTGGAGATAAGCTGAGGGAACTTTATTTGTGAAAAGCTCAGGTTCTAAATCCAAATACAAAAATCAAAATAAATCCCCCAATTTTTGGTTTTTCTGATACAAATGAAATTTTTACTTTTGACAAAACACTAAGGTTTGACTTTTATGAACTTTGATCTTGATAAACTTACTGATTATGATATATTAGGCTATATTAAGACTAAATTAAGCTAAAACAACTACTTGTGGAATGATTTGATGAGATTTGGACTAAAAACCTTTGACAGATAACAAATGAGACTAAATCAAGAGGTATTTTGACTTTTTTGCAAATGGTCACTGGTTTTTATGGTTATTCTGACTCGATATGAATTAGGTGAGCATGCTTCAAGCATAAGTGATCAACCAAAACCTCTTTAACACAGTGAGACAATAAGATCTAAACACCCCTTTAAGATACTGTTTTGTTGATTTATTTCCCAAAACAAGCTTTAAGTTCAAAAGGTCACTACCAACTGACTTACTATGTTGTATTAAGCTCAATAAGCATAAAAAACACATGTATACTTCACAATTACCAAGGATCACTAAATAGAACAATAATCACAGTCACCCTAAGATTTTGATCACTAGATGTTTAATATGAACTAGTATACAATGTGACTAAATAACACCTAATAAGCACAAACAAACCAAATAAGCAGTAAAATAAGCTATGCTATAGTAAATATCAATTTTCACTAAAAATAAGAAAATTTGAAACTTACAAGGGATCTTTGCTCAAAACAAGATCAAATATGCTCGAGGAGCTACTCTACAAGCTCCTAGCTTATCAGAGATAAGCTAGGTACAATCCATCTGCCAATTCCATTACTTGGCACTTCCTAGAGCTTTCCACAGTCCAATGCTAATGTTCCCTACTTTGTTTTTTGTATTTTCTTTCCTTTTTTATGTTTTTCTTATATATTTAAGAGCTTTAAGTGAGCTTGTGGATCATGTTTAATAACTAGACAGCTTAAACCATATTTTACCTTACACTGAGATTTTTATAATGAAACTGAAATAAGACAGAGCTTTAAATAAGAACTTGAAAGCTTATGTTAAATTAAGAAAACCGATTACAATTTAGAGTTTGAGTAGAATTTAAAAGTTACAACTGATTTTACAATGATTTTGATAAGCTAAAAACTACACAGCTTCTCCTCTGCCTCTTCTTCCTTTTATAGTTGAGTTCTGAGCTCCTTGGGGTCCCAATAAGTCTTTCCCAGCTTCAATCTTGATCATTGGATCATTACAATCAATCCTAGCCGTTTAAATTATTTTTGGCGCCAAAGGATTAAAATGCAATTTTCTCTGATAAACCAAAGGGAGGGGTGTGCATTTATTGTGGGTTATCTTGTTAGGTATTGGTGGTGGAGTGGGCGGTCTGAGGTGATGGGCAAGTGGAGTGGTTTTTGCAGGGTGGTATTGGCTAGGAGGGGTGGTTTTGTGGGTGAGGGAGGTGGTTTTGACCACATTTGACTGAGGGTCAAACATTTGACCCCGTAGTATTAACGGGATGGGAGATGGGTTGTGGAGTTGGGCTCAGGTGAGGGTGTGGGCTGGCTGTTGGATCACAAGGAGTTATAAGGTGGGCTTTGTGTTTGGATTGGATTAATATTAGGGGTTCGGTTTGGTTAAGCTTTAATCACAAGGACCATTCATGTAATTCTCCAAATATTGAGGGGCTGAATTTGACATTCTTCCAAAGTTCACAAAGGGATGAAACTTGCCAATCTTTAATAGTACAAGGACCCTTGTTGATTTTTCCATTTTTGAATTCCTAGGGACCAAATCTGCCAATTTTGAAACTTGAGGGGCCAAACTTGTAATTTCTCCAAAATTTCCATCCACGGACCACATTTGCCATAGATGAATAGCACAAGGACAAAATTTTATTTTCTTAAAGTTTTTACATCCCAGGGACCATTTTTGTTAGTTTTGTAAAGTTAAGGGACTAAACTTGTAATTTTGTGAAGCTTTACACCAAAGGACTAAGTATGTAATTTATGATTCAAAAAGGGCCTTTGGTGACTTTTTCATGTTTTAGAATAACCAGGGACTAGTTTTGACAAGTTTTGAAAGTTGAGTGACTGAAACTACCAATTATGCAAACTTTGTTTATTTTTCATTTGTTTTTGATCTTTTTGTATCTGAAACATATAAAACACATTTCTGGAATATTTTTAGTATTTTGATGCATATTTGAGTGTTTTTGGATGTTTTGGCAGCTCAGATTAGGTAAAAATGATAAGTATTTACACACTCATCAAATGTTATTTAGCATAAATAAACATTTAGTTCAGATACAACACATAGTTAGCAAATAATCAAAATTGAAATTAAAAGTAGTTGAGCATGTATCTCCCCCAAAAGAGTTTATAAAACAAGTATAAAAATGGGGCTATGACTCACCGTGAGTTGGATGATGTTTAAGGATATAATGAAATCGTTGGATTAGCCGGGAACACCTCTACGTGCAACCTAGAATGGAATGTTGCGACTTAGGTTGGAGTAATGTCTAAGAAAACATAAACGAGCCTATATATGTCTTTCATATTGTTCATGATGTAGTACTTTGATAGGTTGTGTATGTCGTTATATAAAAACGGTTTATGAAACATGTTTAGTTTATGTCTTGTACTACCGTTCGGGCCATCATAATCCAGAGGTCATGTAGTAAACTTTCGAGGAGCTAGGACACTTTAAATCGTCAATCTAGAAATTTGTCGATCCGTTTACCCAAATGAAACCCCTAACATGAAGTTCCCTAGTGTTGTAGCAATCGATATGGAAAATATATGTTTTCGGTCATAAAAAGTTACATGTCCGAAGGTCAAATAAACTTATGAAAGTTTATTTTGAATGAAGATTGTTATCTTTATAAGCCTAGTATGGATGTGATATTACTTGTAAACTTTCACGGTTCATCGATGGAGTAGATCCAAAATGTTTTGGGTTGTTTTGTTATGTCTTAATGCTTTAGTTACTGGTTTCGGCTTAGAAAGCCTTGAGGTCTTAGCCGTGGCCTTGCCGTGGCTTTGGTCATGGCTACCATGGTCTTGAGACTCATCCTTGGCCTTAGCCATGGTTGTGGTCTTGGCTTTAAGGTCATTAGACCTCTTGGTTTTACTTAGCTATAACCAATACATGGTCCTTTGGGTATTAAAAGGGGCTGTTAAGAATTTGAATAAAAATATCACTCGTTATGCGTTTTCAGGGTTTGAGCTTCTTTGAACATGAATGAAAACGTCGTTCCGGACAACTTTCGTGTTTTAACTTTTTGATGAAACGAACCAAAAGGGCCTTGTTTAATTAGGTCAGATCGCTTACAGTAGTGTATCGGCAGTTTCGGTATTATGGTTTCGCTAACTTCTTTTAGCCATATATTTTGACTCGTGTACTCGTTTTAGGTGATTCAAATTGCTATGTTTTCCTTTTAAAGTCCTCTTTAACAGTAGGTAAGTGTCTAATATCATGGTTATAGTATTTTGGTCGTGGTTCTCAATATAAGTCACTAGTTTCCTTGATTACTTAACATAGGTTAACATGTAGTGTTCTTAACTTGTTTTAAAGATTTTTGTACATCATGAACATAACATAAAGACCATATATAGCATAAATGAAGTATAAGAATCATGAAAATGATGTTGAAAAAGAGAGTGTGTTAGGGTTTCTTACAAGTTTTGACTTTCTAAAGAAAGGAGGTCAAGTATGAAACTAGGACACTAAACCTATGCTTGCAAACTCTTCACCACAACTCTTGCAAACCCTTGTCAGCCTTAATATAACCCTTGTAATATCCTTGTAATCTCAGCTCTATTCACCTTGTATAGTTCTTAATTCAACCACAGAATCATCAAATAAACACTTGTTTTATGTAGAGAATAACTAGGCCTTCAACAATGATATGTAACTTGTAACTTGGAAATCAAAGATGAAATTGCTATGGATTTATGATGATGGCTGGTTTTTGGAGTGAAAAAGGAAGCGAAATGAGCTTTCTATTTATAGGATGAAGATGAGCTGATGAGGTTAGCTAGTTTCTTACTTGTGGTTGAAATGGTTACACATATAATCTTAATGGTTCTATGGTTCATAATGTAACACATGAATGCTTAAGGTTTCTATGGTTTATCACTAAGCCACCAATGCTTGGTGATTTACCCTCAATGTGTCGTTCATATGATATATGTGGTGACTAGATGGATAAAACTTGGTGTTATCTAGTTTACGGAGTGAGTTTTGGTTTCGTTAATCGCTAACTGTAAGTCGTTAAGTTACGAAACTTAAAACCGGGTATCATAAAAATACGAAACTTGTAGAAATGATTAAAACATATTAATATACTCTAAAAAGTATATTAAGTGAGTGATAAATTTTATCACGTTGCTTAATTGTCATAAAAACCTAAAACCAGAATTGTTAAATATCTAGTTAAGATATTTAGGAAGAGAATTTCAACTTGACTTCTCTTAGTGAGATATTTTGAAAGATATTATCTAAATAATATCTTTTTAATGACTAGGTATAAGATTAGGCAAGGAAATTTAGAATTCTACTAGTCAAAAGGTGGTGCGGGTATCGGGAGTGAATAGTAAAAGTGAATAGTAAAAATGAATAGTAACGCAAAAATGCGAATTGTTACAAAAATGGCATGGTCATTTTTTCACATAAAACGTTTAGACATATTCACTTTTCAAAGATATGTCTTTCTAGGGCTCCTAAGCTATGTTTTGTAGATCAAATGTGAAAACCAATCATGAAAAACTCTTAAAAGTGGATCAAATATATATATGACCAGGAAACAAAGTGGTTTTTAAAGAAAGCTAGAGGTGTTTACAAAAGTAAAAACAAAATGGAAACAAGACTAATAATCAAAATGTTGCTAGCAACTCTTTCATTTATCAACACAATCACACCTAACTACCTATCTAGCACTTAATTTCCAATGAACACTTAAATTAAAATCTTCCAAGGACACATGCAAGTGTTGTCAGTTTCTACCCTAGAAAACTGTTAAATAATTAAAGAGGTGATTAAAATAGTTAGAGAACCTTTCCAGATCACTAAAACCTTTAATTTTTCACTAAGTTTTGACTAGAAAATCAAACACCAAGGGTGTGTTTGCTCTTGGATCTTACGGCAACAAGGGAAAGAGAGAAAAGAGAGTTTTTGTTTGTGGTTTGCATGAGAAAAATGAGAAGTGTGGTATTGGTTTGATGGTTTTATGGTTAAGTGATAATAGTGGAGTACACATGTTCTTTAGCTACATCACCAAGGCACCGTGTGTCTTGGTGCCTTCCCCTAACCAGCCACCTAAAGGGGTGAGTTGGTTAAGTGAGTTATTTATGATATTATTTGAGTATTGTGTGCTCTTAAGTGTAGTTTTGATCTCGGTAATTTAAAACGGGATGTCTTTAAGACACGAAAATAAAATAAATATCAAAATATAATATATTTGTAAAAATAGTTACATTTAGCCTAAAATGAGTAAATTTGATGTTTCATGTATTTCCTGAGCCTTCCGGAGTGTCATAACGTAGTTAAAACCTAAAATGCGAGTCGAAAACGCAAAAAATGTAAAAAGTGCACACTTCACGTAGAATGAAAAATTCAAATATTTCATATGAAAACAAATAGGTGGGGGAAAATAAATCATATAAACGAGTAGACCGGACATAGTATAAAGTAATTTAAAAGTTTAAATGTATGTGTTACGACGTATGCTGGTAACTCTCCCGGCAAAAACTAATTTATTTAAAATAGATTAATTAATTAATTAAAATAGTAAAAAGTAATGACCTCAAAATTGTGAATTATTACATTATAGGTTGTATTTAAGCTTTACATAATCAAAAAATCAACAGAATTAACAACACATATTCTATGTTTAATAACATTTTTTATAATTATAATCATCAAGAAGGTATAAGTATAAAATAACGAGTTTGTTAAATGTAGTTTTACATAAATGATGAGTCTTAAACACAACCTTTTTTTTTTTTTGGAAGGTAACTTTCAACCGGCCAAGAGATCTAGACTATGATGCTATTGCAGAGCACGCTAGAGAGCCCCCGGAACCCAAGAGGAAAGCCACAACCGTTGGAAACCCGATGGGGGGAAAACCTTCAACACAAGCCGCCAAACGGCACGACACTTAATGTTGAAGTAAACCCTTGCCTTATCCAGGCTCGAACCCTCGCCGAAACGAAGGCTGAGCCCTTCACTTAAGGACTTCGTGAGAACCAACTGCGCTAGGCAGCCGTTCTCAGTCTTAAACACAACCTAAAAAGTTGTTGTTAGCAAAACCAATTTTTAAATGGACGATGTAAATGAATTAAATGAACTAATATCACCCAATTAAATTATGGAAGCGTGACACAATGGACATAAATTAAAATATTCAGCTTGCAATAATTTCACATCTGTCTTCCAACCTCCCATATATAGCTATCTTCTTTTGGAGAAAATATATAGCCTATCTCAACCCTACCCAAAAGTTATAGATCATGGAGCACCTCCAAAATGATTTCTTCAGTGAACTTCCTGAAGGTTTTGTAGCTGAAGCATTGGCTCTAACTAGTCCCCGTGATGCTTGTAGGTTGTCGTCCATCAATTCTTTTTTTCGGTCTGCCGCAAACTGGGATAACGTGTGGGAGTCTTTCACGCCACCAGAGTGCCTAGGGGAAGCGCTGGTAGACGGTGGTTGTAATTCCAAGAAGGACACGTTTCTACGTCTTTGTGATCATCCGGTTATCATTGATGATGGAAATAAGGTACGACTATCTATAGTGGTCATTTACTAGTATTGAATAAGAAAAATTCTATGTACTAGGGTTGTGTTACTTTATATTGCCGCGGTTTGGTCAAACTTATGCATGTCGTACAAACTCGTGATGCGAACCCTCAAATGGGTCCAAATAACTTGGCCCTTGTAACATTTCAATCATCTAATATTGAGTGTGAAAAAATAAATCATTTTTACGAGATAAAAAATAATACAATAAGTAGGAACTTGTTTTACAAAAAGTGAAAAAGAAATGAATTCATTTTCTAGAAGAGTCAAGCACAACTATTAAACATGAGAAAGTTAAATATGAGAAAGGAATAGTTGGAAAGACTTTTTAGACATGTTTCATCATATCGAGTAAGAAAAATGAAACTTGTTTTTCTACGTATAGTCAACAAGCATGTGGTAAATAACTAAATATGTTTCACGGCTAGGAGTTGCAGTCTTTGACCAAGTTGTCATTGATTCATATTGTAACACTTGCACTACATGAAGCCTATAAAAAGAGAACAACCATGTAGTAACAACAAAATCATACAAAAGAAATACAAGTGTTTCAAGTTTTTTACTACCTCCGTCCCATAATTATTGTTCACGTTTGACTTTTGAAGTCTTTATTTTGCAACTTTGACCTTAAATATTTTTATCTATGTTATATAATACTTGATGAAAATTATACGAATGAAAATACATTTAAAACTCAATCCATTTATATATTTTGCATCAAGTAATATATATCACAAAGAAAAATATTTACGGTCAAAGTTGAAAGCTAAAGACTGAAAAAGTCAAAGTTGAAAGCTAAAGTATTTTATTTATTATTTTTTTTTAATAAAATAATATTTTGAGTGACATTGTTTCATATTACAAAAGTCAAAAGTGTTGTTTATACTTTTACAAAATCGTTGTTCATACTTTGTCGTAATATTTTTTATAAACAAATTTTTGTGAAAGTTACGTCTCGTATATCTAACAGTTTATTAATGAATTAGAGAAATTCTATGTACTTATTTTCATATTTATCTTCTTACTGTCACATTTCAATCATCTAATCTTGAGTGTGAAAAAGTAAATCATTTGTACGAGATAAAAAATAAAGGTGTGTTTGTTATGAGGTAGGTGGTGTTTAGGATTGGGAGTTGGAGTTATATAATTTGTTTGGTAGGAGGCTGTGGGTTTTAAGATTATGCATCAAGTCCAAATACGAGACTTATAAACCCCACAACACGTGTCAGGAAAAAAGCTGCATAATGATATTTATTTTTAAAATGGTCCCACGTTTTAATATTCTTTTATTCTTTTTTCTCTATAATACTGGGCTCCACCTAACTTTTATTTATGTTTTCAGTAATTTAAAATTCATTATTAATTTATGGGCAAAATAGTACTGTACTTATCACAAATGTTACTTTCGTGTACTGAACAAAATTTTTTTTTATATGGGTACTTAACTTTTATTTTTTAGTTTTTTTATGTACTTTATGACATTTTTGCCCCTTGAATTTTTAATAATTTGAGAGGCAAAAAGTCACAAAGTATATAAAAAAGACCAAAAAATGAAAGTTTAGTTTCCATATAAGAAAAAAAAAATTGTTCGATACACGAAAGTAACATTTATAGCAAGTATGATGCATTTTAAAAAAATTTGCCCTTAATTTATTCAAAACCTTATCTCTGTGCACAACAAACAATGTTTTAAAAAGTCAAAAAATTTCTTTCAGTATCGTTACTTTAAATCATATGTCTAAGATAATAAGTAACGACAATAAATGTATTTTACTTGTCACCCTATCCTTTTCTGTGAGGAGGTGATTTGCACACTTTTCAAATTGATTGACACACTTAAATTTAGAGTATCTTGATATTTATACCTTTGCAGAGGTGAAAATGTGAAAAAGTGATGTGATGGTATAAATGTGAACACACTCAAAATTTGAGTGTGCCAATCAATTTAGAAAATGTGCAAATCACCTCCCTTTTATATGTATCAAATTATTATTATTATTATTATTATTATTATTATTATTATTATTATTATTATTAAAAACTCATTGGATTTACAAGAAATTAGTGGGGACCCGAGATTTTTTTGCATCATTTGTGTGTATTTTGTGATTTTTTTGTCCCTCCCAGGTAATATGAGTGTTAATAAATTAAATGGCAAAAAAGTCATACAATACATACAAGTGACGCAAAATGTAAGTTGATTACATAAAATAGCAAAAAAATTAATTCGATACATATGAAAAAATAGAGTGACAAGTAAGATACATTTATAAGCTATTATCCCGTAAAAGTAAGAGTAAAAAGATATAGTAATACTAATTCTCACTTAAATAAACCATGTTCGCTAAACCGAGTTTTGATTTAGAGACTATATAGTATTATTGTATGAGACAAACACACTACGTGCTTAACATTCATTCCAAGCAAGTTGAGTTTGTTAGCGTATGTTAGACGTTGATGACTTTAGGGTCCGTTTGTTTATAAGTGGGTTTGGATTAAGATTTGGATTTGGTATAAGATTTGGATTTGAGGTAGGTTTAGGAGAGAGAAATTATATTTATTTAAATATAATTTATAACAAATTTTATATGAAAAATATCATTTGAACAGTACTATGTTAGAGAGAACAAGATTTGAAAAAAGAAAAAAGAAATGTAGGACACTATAATTATAACGGACAGAGAAGAAAGATACCAATTTTACATGGAATGAATTGTATGGGTTTTCTGACAAAAATTTACTATCAATGCATTACTTATATGAAAACAAACAATTGTTTTTACTAAGATTCCTTTTCTTTTATTCCATCACCCCAACCAAACGGGCCTTTAGTTTATCTTTGAAACTGAATTATTGCTCTCAGGTTTAAAGGGTTGTTTGACAAAAAAGAATCACATAGCATTAAATGATTCAAAATATTTAGCGACTCTGTATGAACTTGATTATGAATGTAAACGTAGTGTTTGACAAATTTTTTGAAGTGAGTACTATTGATTTTTGATATGTTTATTCTTATAGATACGTTATTTACCAATATGATTAACATTTGTGTTAGTATTATTTAATTATCAACATGTTAAAATCGCTCACGTGTCATGCATGATATTGCAAACATTAACGCACCTTGCAACATCAGTCTAATTAAATAAAAGAACGGATGAAAAGAAAAATAAAAGATACGAGCCAAGTGATTCTTTCGTTACTTTATAGATATGTGAAGTTGTATTTGTAATCATGTGGTTCTTTCGATAAATTATGGGATCTTAGGTTCACACGCTATCAAAATAGGATTCACACACCACTTCAACTTTTCTTAATTTTTTTTCTAATAAAACTGCAAAATAAAAAATAAAAAAATGAACATAAATTATAAGTTTGATAAGTTAAAAGTATTAAAACAAAAAAATACAGAGCAGAATACCATAAAAACTATCTTTGTTCCGTTAATAAGATGAGTAAAAGTGCCGAAAAAAATGCGAAACAAAAATATAAAGTCTAAATAGTAGAAAACAAAATATACTAAACAAAAAACATTAAAAACCATTATGTCCCGTTAAGAAAGCCGATAATAAGACGAATAAGAAGGGTTGATGTTATATAAAAAATAGAAAGTAATGATAGCTACGTGTTATATAGTGGTCGCACAAGACCAAACTAAACAATTTTTTTTGGAAAATGCTTTTTATTTTTTTATTTTTTTTTCCTACAAATTGTTCATATTTATTTTTTTACTTACAGAATTCTAACAAGTGTCAGAATTAACGGCTTGGATGCAGAGAAAAAATGAGTGAAATATATATATATATATATATATATATATATATATATATATATATATATATATATATATATATATATATGGGATAACTTTGCTACAATTATTGTAGCCAATCGGCTACAATACCCCATCAAAATACATAAGAAATTGAATCAGGGCCCTACAGAAAGAAGTCAGGGACCCATAAAATGACTCAGGAACTCACAATTTGTATCACATATTGTAAAGAATTGGCTACAATTGTAGCTAATATTTTCCCATATATTATTGTGTGTAATAGGATAGTAGAAAGATATTGCATGACACTTTAAGTCTTTAACAATGCTATTTTTGTTACTAGAAAAGAAAACAAAAAAGTGACTAGATTTGGAATTGACTCTTTATTGGATGCACACCTTGTAAATATTTTATTAAAAGATAGAAGATAATGATAGCTACGTATTATTTAGTTATTGAAAAATAAAAAAAAATAAAAAAATAGTAAGGGTAAGAACTAAAAAAACTCCATATACTAACTCATATAACTCATTATGCTTTCTCAATTCTTAAATAGCTCATTATACACAATCTTTATAGGTAATTTGGTCATTTCTTTAATATTCATCTTCTACATCTCAAATCCGGCCAACCATCATGAATTCCAGCTAAAAAAAAACCAGTTTCCGACAAAAATAAAAAAGACACAAATAAAAAATAAAAACACATAAAAGTTCTATTGAAGTTTAAGGCAAGACGTTTGGTAGTGGTGTTGATATCCATTCAGTAGAACTATATATACATTTAACAAGATTGTCAACATAAAAGCTCGAATTTAAAATACCCATGATTCGAAGTTTAACCAAATGTTATTGTCATCATTTCATATAGTGGTTCTTTTACACTATTCTAAACACCATGATTGGAAGTTTAACAATAAAACAAGATTGTTAACTAAGATTCGAAGTTTAACCAAATGTTATTGTTACCATTTCATATAGCGGTTATTTTATATTATTCTAAACACCATGATCTGAAGTTTAACAATAACAAGATTGTCGACAAATTCTAAACACCATGCAAGCTTTTAGTAGTGGTTCGACACATAATGGGCAATAGTGTGTATATATATATATATATATATATATATATATATATATATATATGGTAAAGTCAAAATAAAAAGACAAATATCCGTAAAAAGAATAAAAATAATTTTTTTTTAAAGTTCTCGAAAAATTTCGAAAAAATTCTACAAGATCGGGTATGTTGGTGCATAAAACTTTTGTGAAAAAAGTTTTCCTAATTTTGAGTTTTTATTAGTTTTTTTAATGCACGAAAAACGAATTTTAATGCGCAAAAAAAATTTTAATGCACAAAAAAAATTTTAATGCACAAAATTTTAAACTTGTTTTAGTTAGATACGCAATGTTATTTTGATGAAAAAAGTCAAAAGAAGTGGGATCCAAAAACGAATTTTTGATACACAAAAAAGCGATTTAATGCACAAACGTATTTTTTTTATAATTTTTTTCGGATAAAGTATCCACTTTTAGATAAACTTCCTTTAGAACTTTTTCATGCACCAACATACCCGATTTTATGGAATTTTTTTGGAATTTTTCGAGAACTTTTTTAAATTTTTTTTTTATTTTTTTTACGAAAATTTGTCTTTTTATTTGATCTTTACCCTATATATATATATATATATATATATATATATATATATATATATATATATATAGATTCGTGCTCGAGCTGCATATGCTTTTTTAGATCACTGATGTGTGGTGGTAGTGGTGTTGATGGTCGGAAGTGGTGGCGGTGGTTTTGGCGGAAGGAGGTGATGGTGATGGCCGGTGAAGAAGACAAGGGGTACTAATTGTATTATAATGTAAGAAAGAAAAGTTAATTAAGCATAATGAGTTGAAACGGTGATATATAATGAGTGGTTTAATAAGTTAAAAAACATAATGTCATATAGGTTTGTATATAGTATTTTTAGCGTTTGCCCAAATAGTATAATGAAGCGCGCGAGAATGGGTATTATAAGCTGAAGTGCGCGAGAATATTCAAACATGTTGTCTTTTGTGGACATGCGCATGAGCTGAAAACCAAACACGATTGATAGAGAAGAAATAAAATACGCGTGCCAGTTATTAGGCACCACTTATGTGGCATGCGTGCACTACAAAAACAATGGAAATAAATATAGAGCGTGCGCGCAACATGCACATTCTTTGGACACGTGCTAACTATTGAGTTGTTAATGTTGAACGTGTCGTCCTTGCATGCTGAAAGTCCATTTTGATAAAATAAGAATGTGCGGTCCATTTTGATAGTCCAATATTATAAACGTTCCATATAGAAAATTTCATTCAGGCCAGCTAGCAAGTTCCTATGAGGATGAACGTACAAATATTAATTAGTTATGTTATTCGGATCACTGAACCATCTAATCCAATTTAAGTTAGATTTTCTTAGCCTAGAAGAGATCCAATTAAACGAAGAAAACTTTATGTCGTCGAGGCTCAACCTTAGAGGGTCATTTTGGGAGAAATACATCTCGTTCCAAAATCTCTATACAGTCTAAATGGTAGTTTGAACAATCACATCTAAGGGGACTCTAAAGGCTTGGTCGGGGTATTGGGGGTAGGGAATAGGAAAGACAATGAATAAACATGTTTGGTTAGGAGTAAGGAATGCAATCATTGCTTAGTAATGGGTAATGAGACATTACTCAGTAAATTAAGAGGAAAGGTAATGATTACCCACAACCACCACCACCACCACCACCACCACCACCATCACCAGCAGCCACCACCACCAACAACAACAACCACCACCACCACTGCCACCGCCGCCACCACTTTAGAGGTTAATGTGTTTTTCTTAAACCAAACACTATCAAAGATAATGATAATCCCCATTCCATTCCTTTATATTCTATTGTATTCCCTTTAACTTTGCTATTCTCATTTCCTCTTTAAACCAAGCGCACCTTTAGATTTACCATTAAGGTGACTCTATTAACCAACTTTAGCTTATGAAAGTAGTCATATTCACAAAGAATTCGTGCTAGAAACCTAATAGCAAAACTGGAGAGTTTTGTTAGAATTTAAATATCATGACAATCATAAAATAGGTAAACACATATGCGGAAGCGAATGAACATCTATAACATATAAAATATTAACATAAATTAAATAGGAACGTACCTTTAATGATTCTAGCAAAACAAGAATCAATAATAAATCCTGAACAATATGATGAACCCTAATTAGGGTTTATATGGATCAATGATTAACCCCTTACAGTTTTGTTAATCGATCCCTTGATAATTACTATAGTGAGTAATTACCTCGTTCTTGTACACATAAACTACTAACGAATTAAAGGTGATGTAGTAACAAAAACACAAGAATTTTTCTATGAAAAATTCGATCCAAGAAACCCTTATGGGTTCTTGATCGATTGGCCACAAGGGAAAACAAAGAGAAGGAAAAAACTTTTAGGGTTTGTGTGTGTGCACAAAAGGTACCAAAGTTTTTACCCTAGGTTTGTTTATATAGTGAATGAAAAACTTAGGGAACAAGTTAGGTTTGGGTTGGGTTTCCCTCCCCTTTGTAAAACCGGCCATACAACCCATATGGGTTATTCCGGAACCTTCTTGTCTTCTATTTTCATTCTAGTCCTTGTTCTTTTCGTCTAACGGTAGTTTTAGCCAATTCCGTTAAATACTAACGACCGTTAGGCTTTTCTTGTGTTCAAATAATTATATATATAACATTTAATATATATCAATTATTATACTTTAATTCTCTTTTGTAATGTGTGCAATCCCGAGGTCTCGAGTTCGATTCTAGACATAGGTTTATTAATATTTATCCACAAACTCCAACAGCTCCCACTTGGATATCTATTAATAATATAATGACATTGGTAAGCGTCTAGCAACACGCCAGTGCCCCTAGATCAACTCAAGGAAGGTAAACTGGAAAACCTTTAATGATTCATCATTATTATTATCCTTTTGTTTCTAATACCACGTTAATAAAGATATGGATCTTATTCATTCTTTAATTAACAATTATGTTTCTCGTTGTTTATAATTGAGCAAGATTGCCAAAACATCTGAACGTATTCCAGATAAACTTCAAAACAAATTTAAAGGAACAAATTCTTTCTTGACTACAAGAATAACCCATGGACTTTGCAACACTTCTGAAAACAACCCTTATAACTCCCTGTTACGGTGAGCGATAAATTGCTTCACAAAAATGCACTACATCCATGACTCTTATCTGGTATCTCAAGTATGAGGATAACAATTTCATGATTTACTTACTAACAAAATCCATAAAGTAAAATCATGTAGTTGGGATAAGTCCTATATTCAATTCATCGAATATCATATGAAATTGGTATGTCAACACATCAATATACTTTCAAGTATATTCTTAACCAATACTCAGATTTGTCTTAGTTTAATGATATTCCCATATCATTAACCGACAATGGACAATTTAGAACAACATAAGTTATTCACGGATTTAAACATGCAAATATAGGAGACAATTTATTATTAATGAAAACAAACGTATTAAGTACTTTAATTCATTATAAATAATAATTGCTTAATGTCCTTTATCCAAATACTAAATAGATCAATGCATGATAATTCTAGTTAATGAATTTTGTCACAAGTAATGACTTGTAGACAATTATGCCTCAAGTAATGACAATCATACTTGTTGACAAAGTATTATTCAACTAAGTTTGATCTATCATAATTTTGAGAATACTTATTTCAAGAATTCAATAATCAAAATTCTTGTATGTGTATATCCAACTACTTTGATATAGTTACACAATATTTCATAACTGGTGTGATATCCTCAATCACCATCTTATGACAATCAAACTTCCAAACATCTTAAAGTTTAAAGTATTCTAATTCTTTAATGTATAATGCAACTATGCTCTTATTTGAGCACAACTAGTTCACATGGCTATTAATAAGGATGAAATCCTTCCATAACTAGTTATTGAGTGTCATCTCAATTAAACCAGCATCATTGTATATTAAACACAATATGCTCTTTAAAATTTCCGTAAACTTAATAACCACTGTGTAATGTTTAGGAGCTATTCCAGGTTGAGGATCATTATTCTAATTTTAAACATTTTCCATTAGAATATCTATTACACAAGTTATATAATAACTTTTAATTGGATATTAAATATTGTCAAATCATTAAGCACTTAAGCATGATACAACAATAATATAATGCACATGAAAATCCTTCAGTCAAACTTAGATTTTAATCATGTTTGATTTTTACAAATATGTATATCCATTTAATCATCCAAAATAATATATCATATTCTATTTAGAATTTATTTACCGCACTTGTTCATTTAATAATAAACTTTAGTTCAAAGGTTGTATGTTTTATTTACTAAATCTTTCAAGTAAAGTTTCATTCCAAATTAAGTCTAACCTTTTACTTATATGGAATGTTACTCTACAATATATATGATTTAGTAAATCAAATATAATACTCCCACTAGCTTTCAGGAATACTTAGAAATTATCTTATTTCAATTATAAATCAATACATGGATATAATAATTAAACATAAGATTAATCTCCTAGATACATGCATTTATCCATTCATGGATTATTGCACTTTGTATACTTCCAAAGATTTGCATGAATTCATAAACTCCTTTTGATTACTTATCGTCCTTGCTCAAGTAATCATTCAAGAAAGAGTTTTTGATATTCATTGTCAAATTTCATATTCATATAAATATGACAATTACCATCTTTGTATCTTTAATATGCTTAGGAAAGAATATTCAGTCATAGTTAATTGCTTAAGTATGATTAATAATCTTGTCATAAGATATGCATTAGGATATGTGTACAATTTTGTCCATATGATTATTACACAAAAATTTAAACCACTAGGGTTATATTATCTTTGAATAAACTCATCTTCATTCTCTAACTATTAAGAATTAAGATAAACCAAATTTTTAATTTTGAATATCTTTATGAACAGCATCTATAACATTCATAATATGAGTAATTTACCCAATTCATTATTTTGGTAATACTACATCATATAATCGTCAGCATATTAATTAAATATCTGAGATATCCAAGTGGATCTATGAATGATAATTCCATCATATTGAGGTTTATCATTTACATGTTTTGCCTCATCATGATTTTTACTAGTGTGTTTTTAGAAAATTATGTATCTTGTAATTCTATTTTATCAAGATAAAATAGTCCCACTTGCCTTTAGTATTATATAGAATATAAATACTTAGCAATTAGAGCAACAATCTGACGTTCTCTTTTAGGACATTACAAATACACATTGACAGTTCCTGACATTCTTTTGTTAACAACCTACCCATAAGTAGCTTAACAAATTCAGAACTCCAATTTAAGACTTAATGTGATTCATCACATTTCATAATTCAATAACGTCTTATTAATCTTCTAGGAGTCTAATTGAGTATATTCAATCCATATTCAATTTTCTAACATTGATAATTCTCGGAAGAAAAGAAGTCATAGTTATCTTTAATCAAACAATCTAACAAGAGTTTGATTTCCCTAACTGAACATACCATAAAATGTGGTATTTCAATTAGAATTAATATTGTAAGAAGATCTAACAATATATATAAGATAACCATAATCCTTTTGGTATTTCTATTTACCAACTAATTCAACTTAATGGTATAATAGTATTTCCAAACCAATTGCATGCTTTATAACACAAGTACTTTTAACCAAGTCACTTCATGTTCATGTCTCATCAAAACCTGAACATGTTATAATCCCACTATTTGTTATTAATCATTGATCATCTCAATGACTTCTTGTATATGTCTTAATTAATAGACCATTACAAGCTAACATCTTACTTTATTATAAGTCTTGTAATACTTAAAAGACTTCATGTTTATAACTATACAATGATGTATAAACATGTATAATTAAAGTAATCATTAACACAATCATTTGGTTTCAATAATATTTTCAAGTTAACACACTACTTCATTTATTTGTGTCATTCTAAGAATACATAATTATTGAAGTAGTATTATATTACTTCATGCATTTATGTCATTCTAATAATACATAAGTATTAAAGTTGAAGTAGTATTGTTATTCACCCATGTTCTAATAGATGTCTAGTTTAGAAACTGTAAATTATCCATGTTGGTCTCACGCATACATGGAAATTCACCTTGTTGTTAATATTTAGCATGCGTCTCACGTTTACTAAATTTCAACACCAAGTGTTTCTTAGATTAGATTTATCTTAATCATATTAGAACTATAGTCTCTTACTTTGCAGTTAAGAGAATCCGTTAAATCATATTCTTATGTGTTGTACATTGCACACAATGTAGATTTTTCCCACTTGTGCACGGAACAACATCATGTACCACATAAACAACACGCACGCGTTTGTTAATGTGAACAATATGATTTGTGTCATTGGCATAACTAGTAGATATAGAGTTTACTCAATCAATCAAGGAAACCCACATGACTATCCTTGAAAATATTAGTGTCTATATTTGGAAAGTAATTATCTTGAGACATTCAAAAGATAATATGAGTTACAATTAAGACAATAAGTCTTATAACTCCTACTGAATTAGAGAACATTACAATAATCCCTTATTTAGCCATAAGAACACAATACTCCCACTAAATTTGACAACATTGTAAATGTTTCATTAATTAGTGAAAGGAAATAGTGTACTGTTTACTTTCCTACATCTTTTAAGAAAACCATTACAACAATTATATATAGGTTATAAAAGAATGTATCTTACTACATAAATGTGATTCATCACATTCCAAACTATTAACTTGAAAAAAACTTTGGGGATGCAATTTCTTCCTGTGTTAGATCTACCATTCCAACAATTGTATGTAGTATCTTTAAATGGTCAAATCAAAACAACTAGATAAAATAATCTAATTCGTCTTTTACCATTTTGCAGTAATCAGTCTAGCTTCTAATTTAATAACTCATAAAGTGCAAATAATCTTACTATTAAATTTTGCTATGAGTTATGTATTTAGAAATTAGACAATTCTAATTTTTCTATTATACCTTTCTCATTCATGAAAAGGAATAGGATTAAGTCTCACACTTCTCCTTATGGAAAGAAGACTAGGTTTATTCTTTTAGTAAAATTGACTCTAACCAAAAACCCTTACGGGTGTAGATCAATTTACTTGTGAAAAGAATAACTTACGTTTACGGTTTTAGTGTTGCATTAATACATTAAAAGAATCTACAAAATTCAATTTTAGTATTTTCGATAATCAATTTTCAAAAAAACATAATACCCAAGGATATATTCATATAACCAACATATTTTCTTGACAATCTAGGATCCAACTTTACATAGATTCCACCACATCAGTTGATCTGCTAGTGGTGAAAGTATAAAAGATGGTAATCTGTCGAACAATAATTGGCAAACAATTTTCCAATTCCTAGATCATTATAGGATTTACATCAAATTGATTCATCAATTTGTCATGTAAGCATGTTTCATCCCATCTCATGCCTTAAGTTCTAGGTCTCACGCATGAACTTAATTAAGTCGTCTAACTTAGAAACTGCAAATTCTTCATGTGTGGTCTCACGCACACTCGAAAATTTACCTTGTCATTAAAATTTAGCATGCGTCTCACGTTTACTAAATAATAACTTCAAGTGTTTCTTATAGTTAGATGACATGTAACTTAAATTCTAAGGTATAAATTTTTGATGTGAAAATCAAAACATGAATAAAGATGCATGCACTCATCTTTATAACATTAGTTTTAAAAAACTTTTTATTACCAATTCTTGAAATTAATACACAAAGTTTTACTTGAGGTTTAAAAACCTTAAGATGACTTTATACAAGAATGATTTTAAATGAAATTCGTTTAAGACTTATTTGTAAGTGTGATAACCAAGACAGACTTTAAGGCTCTTTCCAAGCCTTCTTACCACGACTATGAATTTTGTCTTAAAGGAGTTACTTTTAAAAGCATGTTGTACAAAACATCAATCAAGCAAAAGTTTATGGATTCAATCTCAAAACATGTAACAAAGTATGAATCTTGCTAGTCTCGCCTTGGAGCGAATTACCGTGCGAAGCGAACCGTTGTTGGCACATAAGACACCGCAAGATTCAATCTTTATCACTTAAAGTTTCACCATTATTAGTCCATATTATTTTCTTTATAAAAATTACTCTTTTATTGCTTACAACGTGTCCAACATAATAAAACAATAAAACAAGTAATTAAAGACAAATCAAGCAACTAATAAACATAACAATTATAAGGTGAAACAATTAGCCACATGCATTCTTGATTAGAAAAGATCCTAATAAAATCAATTCTAGGTTTCAATATGCATATAATCAACTAAGGCCTTCCCTTTTTGAAGGAAGTGAGCCACATACATTGACGAATCAATTGTGTAGGCCAAAGTCAATCACATACCACAAGCACATAAATTGATTTTAGTAATTATGGGGTCTTCCCCAATATAGATATATCTAAACATGTGACAAAGCTTAACAATTAAAAACAATTAATAACCCATGACTAACATGCATGTTTCGTCACGGATCAAAGCATAACAATTACCAATTATGTCATAGGATACGCCCAAATAACACATAAACATGTAGGCAACCTAGGGTTTCTAATCCAATTAATATTAAAAACCACAAACCCTAATTTGGATAAAGAGGAAATTTGTCCCCCCCCCCCCCCCCCCCCCCCCCCAAAAAAAAATTTTTTTTTTAGGGTTTAGGAAATTTAAAGAACCCTAGATCTATAAAAAACAACCTAACATATATCTAAAACAATTAAAATTCGTTTTTTTATGTGTTTTATGTAATCAATTACATGTTATAGCAAGCTCGTGATACCACTGTTAGAATTTAAATATCATGACAATTATAAAATAGGTAAACACATATGCGGAAGCGAAGGAATATCTATAACATATAAAAGATTAACATAAATTAAATAGGAACGTACCTTTAATGATTCTAGCAAAACAAGAATCAATAATAAATCTTGAATAATATGATGAACCCTAATTAGGGTTTATATGGATCAATGATTAACCCCTTACCATTTTGTTAATCGATCCCTTGATAATTACTATAGTGAGTAATTACCTCGTTCTTGTACACACAAACTACTAACGAATAAAGGTGATGCTAGTAACAAAAACACAAGAATTTTTTTATGAAAAATTCGATCCAAGAAACCCTTATGGGTTCTTGATCGATCGGCCACAAGGGAAAACAAAGAGAAGGAAAAAACTTTTAGGGTTTGTGTGTGTGCACAAAAGGTACCAAAGTTTTTACCCTAGGTTTGTTTATATAGTGAATGAAAAACTTAGGGAACAAGTTAGGTTTGGGTTGGGTTTCCCCTCCCCTTTGTAAAACCGGCCATACAACCCATATGGGTTGTTCCAGAACCTTCTTGTCTTCTATTTTCATTCTAGTCCTTGTTCTTTTCGTCTAACGGTAGTTTTAGCCAATTCCGTTAAATACTAACGACCGTTAGGCTTTTCTTGTGTTCAAATAATTATATATATAACATCTAATATATATCAATTATTATACTTTAATTCTCATTTGTAATGTATGCAATCCCGAGGTCTCGAGTTCGATTCTAGACATACGTTTATTAATATTTATCCACAAACTCTAACAAGTTTTTATGTTTATTTTTGAAGTGTGTTTCAAGTTTTTATTTATTTGCTCATCTATCAGTCATTGCTACTATAACTTAGCAACTTGGATGGTTAAATTTTTATCAGCATAGCCGTTTAATTAAAAAATTTACGAATTAATAGCAAATAGTTTTACTATTTTCTTTCTAACAAAAGAAGTAGGTCATTTTGTTTTCAGTACTAGCCTATGAAATTTAGATTATAAAAGGTGTAAATGTAAGTACTCTTACCAATACAAAGACACTTGGATTTATACTAATTTGTTAGTGTTGATTTAATTTAACAGAGTTTCTGGTTAGATAAACGGAGTGGGAAGAAATGTTACATGTTGTCTGCGAGATCAATGTCCATTTCTTTGATCGACTCCCCTAGTTGGAAATGGACCCCAATAGCTGAATCTAGGTATCATTCGCTAACACTATTTCACACCCTTTAAATTACATGCTCCATCTTCTAACTGTCAAAAAATATCTATTTGTATTGTCATATATCGAATTAGATTCACAGAGGTGGCTGAACTTATCAGTGTATGCGCACTAGAAGTAAATGGCAAGATCAATACGTCCATCTTATCCCCGAAGACAACTTATGTTGCTTACCTTGTGTTTAAGACGACATCAAAACTGTATGGTTTTGAGCACCAACCCGTAGAGTTAAGTATTGTCTCTCACAAGGATAAGTGTGAAACTAGAGTGGCATATTTGGACCCTCAAGCGGGACAAAAAGGAAGATTAAAACCAAGGAGACGTCTGAGAATATTTAGCAGAATGGCATTCATGGATTACCATGAACTACCTTCCCCTTCGACGGACAACGGTCCAAATCTTAGAAAAGATGGATGGTTTGAGACTGCGATCGGTGAGTACTTTAATGAAGGAGGGGATGAAACGGAACTTGAGATGAGTGTAATGGAGGTGAAAGGAGGGAACTGGAAGAGGGGACTTGTTATTGAAGGGATCGAGATCAGGCCAAAGAATTGTATATAACAAATAAAAAACATACACTATATATGAACTGCAGAATAAAGTTTTATTAAGGTATTCGGTTAACATATGTTTATGGTCACAGTCTTGAACAAAAATAGGCCAAAAGCCTTATAAAAGGTACCGGTTACGTGAGATTGTCTACTTAGGGATTCGAATGGTCATAACAACACTTTTACCACAAACAATGAACTTTAGAGTTGTTTCGGGAACTACATTATATCAAAAGACTTAAACTTTGGTTTCCACTGATAAATTTTTTGCAAAAAACGGTTCAATCAGACTTGTGGATGAGGAATGTAATGACTCATGTTTTTCATGCTGGATTCAAAAATGGTAACTTTGTTAATGACAACAACGTTAAGTTGATGTTGAATAGTATTTACCAAAAGTTTTCTAGCTGCTATAAAATACACATGATGACACTGACATTTGGTATTCCGCACCATTCGGCTTAGTAGCTAAACCAGTTGGATTCGACTTGAACAGCACGGTTGAATCATCATAACGTTGTCGATGAATCATCAAGAAAACTTTCTGTTGGGTTGAGACTACTGACACCCACAAAACCAGTCTGAGGCATAACGTGTAGAATGAGTAGTCACATATTACACCAATACGTCTAGAATTCTTCGGTGCATGATAATTTCATAGGTGGACAGTGTATCCTAGTCGGTGCCCACGTATCACCTTTGACAACAAAAATATTTAGAAATGATACATTAAAAATAATTAGATCATACGGCAAACAGATGAGTTTGGAAGGCGAGCTTTTTGACTAAGATGTACGCAGCTTCATCGGACTAATTCTATGACTGTTTCCGACCCTGAGTACCTCAAATATACAAACATGATGGTTCAAAAATTAAATCCTAGCTTAGCTTGAATTTTTTTTTCGGAAAAAATGAAGTTTAGTGTCTGAAACATTTACTACCCAAAACCCAATCTATAATTCTTACCGAATAGACTTCAGCTAGTCTAGACTATCTCGAAATTTCGAAATCTATAAACTTACTTCTGTCTATATCTTCATTGTGCTCAAGTACACATTTTGTTTGGATTTGGTTTAAAATGTCACTACAAGGATCAGGAGAACAGGCGTCGAGGGTTTTCCCGTCGACATTATGTCGACGGCATAAGGCACAAAACGACAAAAAAAACGCTTGACCGAGCCCAACTGCGTTGAATTTTTCATAATCGTATTTTCCCGTCGACATGTCGACGGGACCATTTTAGAATATTTTTTTAGCCTCAATAATTCACCAAAGTTGGGCGCGAAATTTACCCGCTAATATATTACCGTCGACATGTCGACGGGAATATATTAATAACGTTTTATCTCGTAGTTAACGTGTGATTAAGCATAATAATTATTATGTTTTAAGAGTCCCGTCGACATGTCGACGGGAGTATATTACTAATTATAAACGTTTTTACTAAATGGGTAAAATATTGGGCGGGATATTTTCCCGCTTTCTTGTTCCCGTCGACATGTCGACGGGAATATATCTTCAAAAATCAGGCTGTATATATCCTCACAAATACATTCCCGTCTCATTTTTTTACCAATATATACATTTTCACAAAATTATTTCCGTCTCATTTTACACATCTCACAAATAATACAATCGTCAATTTTTACAAGACACACATGACTTGGCGTGGTTGCACAGTTGAAGAGGAGTACTCAAAAATCTTGTCACACGAGCTCCTCTTTAATGAAGTTATGTTAACTTTTGGTCATGCAGTTTATGAGGAATATGGTGATTTTAAGGATGCTGAACCGTGGATGAGAGACAAGATTATCGAATGGGGTAGGAAAAAGCCGTACTACAAAGAGTACATGGACGAGCTAGATGCTGCTGAAGCTCAAGCTGCTGCTGAAGCTCAAGTTCTTGCTGTTGGAGGTGACGAGGAAGCTGAAAGTACGTTGGAAACAAAACTTGATAATCTGGGAAATAGGATCACAAATCTTGAAGCTACGTTTGCACATATCAAGGAAATGAGAGCAAGGAAGGGAAAAGATGGTGCGAGTTCGAGTAAAGCGGGAAGTAGCCGCAAAAAAAAAATAAACGGGTTGTTTCGTTTGATATGTTGTTTTAGTTGTCGAGTTGTTTCGTTTGGTTGTCGAGTTGTTTAGTTTGAGTTGTTTCGTTTGGTTGTCGAGTTGTTAAGTTTGAGTTGTTTCCTTTGGTTGTTGAGTTGTTTAGTTTGGTTGTCGAGTTGTTTAGTTTGAGTCTGTATGAAAATGCATGTGGTTAAGAACTCTTGCTTGTTTTAAATAAACAGTTTGCCTTTGTGTTTGATAATTATTGCTTCTTCAGTTCTAATTATTGCTCCACAACAACAACATTTTATTAAACAACAACAACATTTTATTAAACATCAAAAACATCAACAACAACAGCAAACAACAACAACAACAACGATAACAGTACTACATATGAAATTTATCCATGTCACCTACAAGGTCACGGAGTATTGCATCCGACTGACATGCGTGGTCGTGGTTGGGATACGTTGCCATGTCAAGTTTTGCCTCCAGCACCCTTAATTTTGTCTCTAACACCTGTTTTTGTGCCTCCAACACCTGTTTTTGTGCCTCCAGCAAGTTTATTCTAAGATTTTTTTCATGACAGTTTGAGCACCTTTTTGGAGTAGATCGAGAACCGCTTGATGTTGAAGCTCCCAGAGAACCGATCATCATTTTGGCGAGTCGTTCCTCCTTCCATAAAAAAAAATTACATCCATGGTCGTCTGTCCCAGGCTGTTAAAGAGTAAAAACTATTATTATTAACAACTAACCAAATTATTTAAAGAAAAAATATGTAATTGTTCACCTGCGAGAAAGGACACGCATAGTATAGTTTACCACGGGAGTAAGATTTACACGATTCTCGCAGAACCACGTCTCCTCGTTCACAAGGACAAGGAAAAGCTTCAAATTCTGCCATCTTCTTCACCATGATAACAGTGTATGTTTGTGGTTGTGAGGTTGAGTGGTTGAATCGTGACCGGTGTGGCCCAATCTACAAGTTGAGGTGATAAAAGGTGGTGGCCAGAAAAAGATTCCGGCGGCCGGAAAATGCTGGTGTCGCCAGAAAACAGAAACTGCTAGAGAGAGATATAGTGAGATGAGTATGTGTGTGTGTGTGTTTTTATATTGTGAGGATAAGGTGTTAGGTAGAGAGAGATATATAGTGAGATGAGACATATCATGTATAACCATAGCATCTCGACTCGTTCGTTTAACATCTCATGTATAACCATTGCATCTCGACTCGTTCGTTTAACATCTCATGTATAACCATTGCATCTCGACTCGTTCGTTTAACATCTCATGTATAACCATTGCATCTCGACTCTTTCGTTTAACATCTTATATATAACCATAGCATCTCGACTCGTTCGTTTTAACATCGCATGTTTAACCATTGCATCTCGACTCGTTCGTTTTACATATCATGTATAACCATTGCATCTCGATTCGTTCGTTTAACATCTCATGTATAACCATAGCATCTCGACTCGTTCGTTTAACATCTCATGTATAACCATTGCATCTCGACTCGTTCGTTTAATATCTCATGTATAACCATTGCATCTCGACTCGTTCGTTTAACATCTCGACTCGTTTATTAATTTTATAATGGTTGGGATTTAGTATTTTGTGATATTTTAATTATTTTATTTTATATTTTAATAAATGATTTTTTTTAATTATAATATAAGTAATTAATTTTAAATTTATATATTTTTTTAATTTTATAAAAGTATTTATAATAAATAATTTTTTTCAATTATATAATTAATTTAGTTTATTAATTTTATAAAACTTATTTTTTAATATTTTATAAAAGTATTTATAATAAATAATTTTATAAAAGTATTTATAATAAAGTAATTTTATAAAAGTATTTATTATAAATTTTTTTTAATAAAAGATATTTTCCCGTCGACATGTCGACGGGAATAAAACCGCCAAAAATTTCGTGAAAATTTTATACGCCCCGCCAAAACGCAAACGACAAAATAGTGTTATATTACCGTCGACATGTCGACGGTATTAGTAATAACATAAAAAATTTCGTTTATATTCCCGTCGACATGTCGACGGGGATAAAAAACTATACAAAACCAGATCTGGTCAATTATTTCTCACAAAACGCAATACCCAAAAAATTAAACCATCGCACTTTCTCTCTGGCGATTATACCACCACCACACCACCTCCACCACTCCTCCGGCTATTATACGACCACACAATACCACCTCAACCACTCCTCCACCCTAACAACATACCACATTATACCAACACCACCACCACAGCTCCACCCCAACAACACCACCACAGCTCCACCACACGAGCACCACTGTGCACCTCCTCCTCCTCCTATTCCCATGTTTAATTCTTTCCTCAACCCCTCATTTGTTTAATTCTTTCCTTCTTCTTTCTTCTCCTTTTTTCCCACTGAGCACCACAGGTAATTTTTTTTAATTGTTATTAAAATTGTTATTAAAAATTGTTATTAAAAATTGTTAATAAAATTGTTATTTAGTTTTGTTAATAGAATTGTTGTTACTTTTTGTTATAATTTTTTTTTTAATACAGTAGCAGAGCCGAGGGTGAGAGCCGAGAGTCAGAGCCGAGGGTGAGAGCCGAGACAACCAAGACAGCAGGTAATGTAACTCGTTTTATTTTTTTTATTAACTTTTGGTATCCCGACGACATGTCGACGACAACAGCCGAAACCAAGTTTTGAAACTTTTGATATAAAACATTGCTCTCTTTTATTATAGCCCGAGCCCAAGACCACAGTCGAGAGCCCGAGACCACAACCGGAGGTCACAGCCCGTGCCCGAGACCACAGTCGAGAGCCCAAGACAGTATGTTGTTTCTTTTCGTATCCGTATTATTTTTTACATATTAGTATAGTATATTAGGTATGTTAGACTTTGGTTAGTTGTTGTAGATATTGCGTTTGGTTGCGTTTGGTTAGTTGTTTGGTTGCGTTTGGTTAAATGTTAGTTGGCGTTTGGTTAGTATATATGGGACTGCTTTTTGAATGTTTTGTCTCATTTAGGATATGGATGCGTATAATTGATTTACTATTTGAGATGATTTCGACAGTGTTTCTCCTTTACTCCTACGAATATGTCTTTAATGTACATATTTGGGGAGTTGAGGGGAAATGCTGCCAAAATTTTCTCAGATAGTAAATCAGTTATACGCATTCATATATGAGATGAATCATTCAAAGAGTGGGTTAGGATTGCCTTCCATAGTTGCACTAGGTGAACAAAACAACTTTCCTTTATTTTGAATGTGTAATAACTAAGAGTTGAACAAAACAATATGCAGTTATGATACTTGATAAGAGTTGGACCCGTTTAGACACTCGTGTTTCCAAAGAGTTTTTTGATGGTCTTGCCGCATTCGTTGAACATTGCAAGCCGTTATTGAATAGTTACGGCAACATAAAATGTCCATGTCGTCTTTGTTGTAATGTTCCATGGGTATCTCTCGACTTACTTAAAAGCCACATAAGCGAAAATGGGTGGGACCCAACTTATACACAATGGCGTGAACACGGTGAACCGGATCCTCTTCCTATACAAGATAACACAACACGATGTGAGATGAGTGACATGCGTGCATGCATTAATGATATTTTTGATATTCCTCCAAATAATGAACAAAATGAGCCAACTCTTCCAAATATTGGCGAGACAAGTAACGAGCCAGCTCAAGCAACGACACCTCCTGTACGTAACGAGTATGAAGAGTTACTTGCCAGTTCCACTCAGCCTCTTTACCCGGGTTGTGACTTTATGACAACCTTGGATTTTATGTCAAAGTTTACGCATCTCAAGGTCAGCGGTAAATGGAGTGATACTTCATTTAACAATACGCTAAAATTTCTCCAGGAAGTATTTCCTCCTAGGTTAGGTTACAATCTCCCACCATCATACTCTGCTATAAAAAAAACATTTAAAAAGGTCGGGTTAGGGTATGAGTCGATACATGCTTGTGAAAATGATTGTTTTTTATATCGGGGGACTGGTGCCGAAGGTTTGGAGTATTGTCCGGTCTGTAAAACGAGTAGATGGAAAGACAAGAACACAACGGGGAAGAAAGTTCCTAACAAGGTGTTGCGTTACTTTCCTATCATTCCTAGGCTACAACGTTTGTACAAATCTATTCACACCGCAAAACATATGACTTGACATGCTACTGGAAAGTCTACGGTAAACGGTATGATGCAACACCCGGTTGATGGTGAAGCATGGCAGAAGTTTGACAGCGGTAAATATTCAGAATTTGCTAACGAACCGAGAAACGTTCGATTAGGGTTGGCTGCTGATGGTTTCAATCCATTCGGCAACCTTAGTCAGACTTACAGCATGTGGCCTGTTATCTTAACAACATACAACTTGCCTCCGTGGTTATGCATGAAAGAGACTACTTTGATGCTGACGTTGTTGATTCCTGGACCTAAATCACCCGCGAAGGACATTGATGTTTACTTAAAGCCTTTGATTGATGACCTTAAGGAATTATGGAAAATACCAGGTATCCCGACTATGGACGCTGTTACAGGCAAAGTATTCAACATGAGAACGATGCTTTTATGGACCATCAATGATTTTCCTGCTCGTAGTAGTTTGTCAGGTTGGAGTGGGCAAGGTTACTACGCATGCCCTACATGCAAAGTAGACACTCCGGCTACGCGTGTGATAAGCAAAATAGGTTATGTTGGCCATAGAAGATTCTTAAAAAAAAAACCATAAATGGAGGAGGGATACTACTACATTCAATGGTGCACCTGATTTTACAGATCCTCCTAAAAAAGAATGTCCGGCTGATATCTTGACTCAACTTGCAATATTGCCTACACGTTTGCCGGGGAAACATCCAGATTATGGGGGTGGGAAGATAAAACGTAATACTACAACCGACCTGAACTGGACTAAACGGTCTATTTTCTACGAGCTTGAATATTGGTATTCTCTTACTCTAAAACACAATTTAGATGTCATGCATATTGAAAAAAATGTGTTGGAGAGTATCTTGAACACTTTGTTAATGAATGACAAATCTAAAGACACCGCTAAGGCAAGACAAGACTTGCAAGCTTTGGGCATTCGACAGGAGTTGTGGCTCGGAAACAAACAAAACGGGAAGTGCTCGAAGCCTCAAGCTAAGTACTCCCTCACACCCGATAAAAGAAAACTGTTCTGTCAATACATCAAAACAATTAAACTGCCAGATGGGTTCGGATCCAAGTTCAAGTCGAAAGTGACCAAAGATGATAACAATATAACGGGCATGAAGTCTCATGACTGTCATATAATGATGCAACGGTTACTTCCTTATGGACTTCAACAATACCTGGACACACCGACTTATACACCATTAATCAAGCTTTGTTCATTCTTTAAGCAAATTTGTGCCCGAACTTTGATGGTGAATGACATGGTGAAAGCTAAAGAACAGTTGATCAAAATTTTGTGCAGTCTCGAGCAAATATATCCTCCTGCTTTTTTTGACATTATGATTCACTTGGTTATGCATTTACCTGAAGAGGCTCTTCAAGGCGGGCCTGTTTCATTTCGGTGGATGTATCCATTTGAAAGATACATGAAGAAGCTAAAAAACTATGTACGAAATAAAGCTAAGCCGGAAGGTTCAATAGCGGAGGGTTATGTTGCAGACGAAGCATTAACTTTTTGTTCTCGTTATTTTCGGGGCAAAATTGGGACGAAATTTAATCGTCCCACTGCATCTCAGGGCTGTCCTCGCCCAACAAGTGATTTCCAGGTGTTCCGATCACTATGTAAAACGTCTGGTAAAGTGACAATTATTCGGTTAGGTCTCCAAGAAATGAAGAAAGTGATATGGTATGTACTTCACAACAGTCCTGAGATCGACGCGTACATGAACGAGTTCGAGAGGTACGCGTTTTTATTTTGAAATTTCCTTTTCCCAAGTTATCTTTTCGATTAATTCTAATATCATGTCCATTTTCAGTGAACATCCTGATAGCGACATGCAACAAGAATTTCCTAGATGGTTTCAGACGAAGGTAAACTTATTATATGTAATTCCTTGTATAAATAACGACTATATATATTACTCATCTCCATCTATTCTTATCTTTGTTCATAGATCGGTAAACTTTACACAGACAATGACCCAAGGTGTACTCTTGACTTATTCGCTTTGGCTTGTGGACCATTATCGACCGTAACCTCAGTTCACTCTTGCGTAGTCAACGGTGTGAAGTTTGTTGTACACAGCCGCGATGTAAAACGTACAACTCAGAACAGCGGAATTTGTTCTCCTGGCGAGAAGGAAGGAGAAATGTATTATGGTCATCTAGAAGAAATTCTGGAGTTCGCGTATACCCAGTTCAAAGTTGTGCTGTTTCGAGTTAAGTGGTTCGACTTGGTCAAAAGAGGTAGAGTCGAACGTTATAACACTAGAAACAACATGACACAAATTTGGGCATGTAGCACAGCGTTTGAAGATCAACCTTACATTCTCGCAACACAAGCAAAACAAGTCTTCTACCTTGAAGATCCTGCCAGACGACCACTCCATTGGAAGGTCGTCCAAGAAGTGAATCACAACACGACCTGGGATGTCATTGTGGCAGAAGACGATGATGATGTGATACATGGCAACAACTCATCGAATCTCCAACTGTCTGCTAATTTGAATGATTTGGCATTTGAAACCTTAAATATCGATGGTCAATCAACGTTAGTTGAGGCACCACCACCAATCATTCATGTTGATGACGACGATGAATTTATTGATGATGAGGACGACGATCCTTATGATTTAGCAGACTCTGACGCAAACAATTCTGATGATGAAGTTGAAGATGCGACTCATGCTGTTTATGATAGTGATGTAGATGTAGCAGATTGATCTTAAATTGTAACTTGTAAAACGACACTTAGCTTATTTGAATGAAATTGTTATGGATTGTTTAAATGTGTTTATTTATTTTAAATGTGTATGTATTTGAATGTGTGCATGCTTATGTTAATTTGTTCCCGAATTTCTATATGTTAATTCAACTTGTACTTTTTACAGATGGCAGCAGTAGCGCGAGGTCATGGTGGTGACGGTGACGGTGCCGATGACCCACCACCCCCTCCTCGTTCGATTACTAGCGGTCACCGTAGTGGTAAGAAAATTAAACTTGATAATTTGAATTTTGTTACTTGTTATTTTTTAACGTTTTCACTCACTTCAATTGTAGGTTCCTCACAAAAACCTCGACGAGGAGGTAGAGCGAGACAAGCTGGCGGCAGGGGTGGAGGTCGGGCTGGCGGCAGGGCACAGGTCCGTGAATCCAACAAAAACAAAGACCTCAGGAAAGCTGTGACTGCCTCGGGCCCACAATCGATCGAGTTCGAGTGGCGTGATCAGAAGACATTTAAGCATGTTGGGCCCCACCACGCATGGTTCAGTAACTATGTTGGCGAGCTGGTTAGGTCCTTGCCGTTGCACTATCCCTCCTGGCACGACCTTGACGAAGCGACTCGACAGGGCTTCATGAACCGACTCGGGGTCAGTTATTTTATTTTCCTTTTAATTATATCTTTGAATGTGTACATTTATTTAAATTTGTTTAATTGTGTATATTTGTTTAAATTTGTTTGCAGGAATTCTTCGACTTGCAGAGCCACATGCTCTCACCCAATTGGACTACCATTTCGAAGGGCCTCAATGCGTACATTGCTAAGGTCTACTCCGACAACAAGGGCACGATGAAGAGGGTTTACTTCGACGGGGAGGGTGGGCCTGAAAAAGTGGATGAGATACGAAGAAACCCTCCTCCGAACGTCGAGCCATCTGTGTGGGAGGAGCATATCAAGTTTTACATGAAGGAGGAGAACCTGAAGCGTGCTGCTGTGAACAAGGAGAACCGAAAGAAGTTGAAGGTATACAGCCGCCACGGTTCCAAGTCATTGGCCGCTATTCGCCACGACTATGTAAGACACATTTTATTTTTATAAAAGTATTTTATTTTTATAAAATTATTTAATTACAACAACGATAAAAGTAATTAATTTTAATTTTATAAAAGTATTTAAGTTTAATTAGAATAAATATGGTGTTTGATTTGCCATTTTTAATTTGTTTCATCTTATATATATGCTGTATATACAGTTTCTGAACAGCAAGGACAAAGAATACCCGTCCCTCATCCAGTCGTTTTACGACACACACTGCGACAATGATGGTATGTGGTTGCAGGATGAGGCTCGTGTTCAATATGTAAGTATCTTTTTTTTTTTAATTTATTATTTATTTATTTATTTATTTCCCCAAACACGCACTTTAATGATTCATTGAAACATAATCTTGTAATTAACCCGATATATATATATATATATATATATATATATATATATATATATATATATATATATATATATATATATATACACTTACATATATATATAAATTTTCTCAATTTTTTTCTCAATTAAATAGGAAGAGATGGTCCGGCTGCGAGATCTGGGAGCGAATACGCCGGAAGGGGTGGCGTATACGGAGGAGCAGATACTTGCGATGGTTTTGAAGGGCAAGCAGCGGGGCCACATCGCCGGACGGGGTAGGGTCGTACCCGGGCTCTCCAGGCCACCGTTACCATACACCCCGCCTCCACCTCCAGGTATGTACAGTTTGATAATATATTAATTATAGATTACTTGATCATGACTCAAATTAAGTATTGCAATAGATGTTTTTTAATTTTGATTATTTCATTTTCAGAATATGCTGAGATGGAGAAAAACCTTGCTGAGGCCGAGAAGAAGATTGCTGAGGCCGAGGAGAAGAGGCGTAAAGAAGCTGAAGAGCGTAAGGTCTTGAAGGCGCAGATTGATCTGGTCACAGGTTTTATGTCCTCCAACCCGCGATGGAATGAGTATGTTAGTCAGGCGGGTTCTCAGCACGTGGATGGCTCAGGCAGTGGCGTTGGAGGTAGTGGCGTTGGAGGTAGTGGCTCAGCTGGAGGGAGCGGGAGTCGCAGAGGCGATGAGGATGGTTCTGGCGATGATGAGGGTCCTACTGATGATCACGAGTGATTTTGGATGTAGAGGTACAAACTTGGGTATTTTGTGTTGTACTTATGCTTGAAACAATATTTTGGCGACCCATATGTTAGTATTGTATAGTTTAACCTTTTGGCGACTTGAACGTCGCGGATATTAAAACATTTTTGGATATGGCAGCTAGGTTTAGATATTATCACACCCCGTTTTGTAAACTTTATATGTTTTTATGCATTTTGAGGGTGTTTAGCGATATTTTGCAAGTGTTATAGCCGATGGCGAGTTATACGTTTAGGACATGTTGATATTGAGTGGTTATAGGTGCTATTACAGTTACAGGTTTTGGTAGATTTTTTTCGGAAAATCCGGAAAAATTCTGGAATATTGCAATATTTGCAGCCTGCTGTTAGCAGGATATTAATAATGATGCCGTCGACATGTCGACGGCATCATTAAAGCATAGTAATTGGGTATTTATAATACCGTCGACATGTCGACGGTATAATTAAAACAAAAATAATGTTTTTAATTTTATGCCGTTGACATGTCGACGGCATAATATAATAACACTGTTATTGTTTTATATAATACCGTCGACATGTCGACGGTATTATATAAAACATAATTATTATTAACTAATTAAAACATTAATTAGTTATATGTTCCAGTCGACATGTCGACGGGATGGGGTTTGACGGACAACAAATCCTTTGACTGGAAAACGATGTGGGACCCACCGTGTCGACGGCGATTTTCGACGGGAACACGGTTCCCGTCGAAGGATAGCCGTCGATATGGTGCCGTCGACATGTCGACGGGAGGGTATTATTCCGTCGACATGTCGACGGGTAGGGGTTAAAAAAGTCGCCGGGGAAAGCCTGTTTTGTACTAGTGTGTATGATTGAGCTCAAAATAAAAATGAAGACATAGTCATTATTGAAGAAAACAATATAAAACTGAAAATTGTATTGATAAATGATGATGCGGAACATGAAAATACTTCTTCCCTCCCAAAATTATTGTCCATTTTGAATTTTCGAAGTCAAACTGGTTTAACTTTGACCATAAATATATATATGTATATTTTTATAATACTTGATGAAAAATTATACCGTTGAAAAGTACACTTAAAAACCAATCCATTTATATATTTTGCATCAAATATTATATAATACCCACAAAAATATTTAAGGTCAAAGTTGAAGAAGAAAGACTAAAAAAGCCAATAGTGGACAATAAATTTGGGACGGAAGGAGTATTAAATAGACTAACAATAAGAGAACCCTAGAAGATAAACGGGCCTAAACAAGTGGGCTGACCAATAAGCCTTATTAGCTAACATCTAAGCCTGACCAATAGGTTTTATTAGCTAACATTCTCTCCCAAAATCACAATGTTACATTGAGAGTTTGACAAGAAAACTCCTGATAAAAACAAAACCAACGATAAAGGCATGCAGACACATCCGAACAACGGTAGATCAAGAGAAGATTCAGGCGCACAAATGCAGAGATAACAGATTCAGGTACAGATGTAGACAAACATATGCAGATTCAGATTTCATATTCATATTTATATTCAATCGAAATCAGGCGGAACCAAATGCAAAACTACGCGTGAAATCAGTCAGATGCCTATGGCATATCCCAGACTCCATGTTTGTTGCTTGCGATGATGTTAACAAATATTTATCAGGTGAACTTGTCATAGCATGATTCTGGAAAGATAAGTATTTCTGAAATTGCTTAATGTCCAAAGATGAGGCAGCAACACCACTATTAAGGTAAGGTGGTTGCTTCGGTGGTCGACAAACCTGCTGCTGTTGTGCTGCTTTAGGTATCAATGGACAGTCAGATTTCCAATGACCCTTCTGTTTGCCATGCGCACACTCATTGATAGCAGATTTCCAATGACCCTTTTGTATGCCATTCGAAGACCTCTGTGCAGCTGCAAAAACAGGCGAACCTTGCTGTGTAACTATCTTCTGATCATCCAGAGACTTTAGACGAATCTCCTCTGGAAGCAATTCACTAACTACCGAATCAACAGAAGGTAAAGGATCACGATGAAGAATTGATCCCTTAGAGCCTATCTTTTTCGTTTCTAACTTTAAGCATCTTACTTAAAGGAAGAATTTATTTACAATGCACCCCCAAAATTTACACCCAAATCGCCTTAGCCTTCCTTGTATACACTCGTCTTTAGTGCATTATTGTTATTTATTTAAACTCTTAGTTAATTGTCTAATTGATTAAATGGTTGCTAAGTCGAGTCATATCTTGTACGTATTATTTTGGGACGATTGGGACTCATGAGTAAAGTACTAGTGTTATGGAGTAATAGGGAAGAACATCATTTATTACCCCCATATGTGCGTTAATATTTTAAAGTACTCCAAATATTTCGATTATCTCAATTCGATTCTTTATTTTTAATTATGTAAAAGTTTAAGTGTAAGGGGAAAGCAAGTTCCCTTTGATGCATTCTTTTGGATAGTAGAGTAAAAGTGTATGCATAAAAAAAAAAAAAAAAAGAGAAAAACATACGGGCTACCATCCGGCTACCATCCGTTTCTTTTATTTATTTTTAAGTCAAAATAGTGTCTTGAAAAAAAATCCAAAATGAGTTGTAGTTAGTGGAATCGAGTCTTGGCTTAGCAACGCCTCTTTGTGTATGTAATTAGCTAAGACAATTGACTTGTCACCAGTAAAATATCCCTTTATCCAACAAACCGTGTTTTTCCATACCCCTACACCTAACGTTATAACCCTTTAAAAACCTTTTTGATAGTTTATCCTAGGTGCTTACGCCAAAATGGTAGAGGTTTTGATCCTTTCCCAAGCCTATGGTAATCTATTTGATATGACAGGTAGTGAGAAATATTTTTTCATTTCCATTTGTGATATATATACTTATAACACCCGAGAGATGAGAGTATCCAAACACTAAATGTGAGGTGCTAGTGTGTAATTTTCGTGCTTGTTTTGACTAAGGTAGAATTATCATTTGCTGTAATTACTTTTATATTAATGTTAAATGACCCATAACTTGTATTTTGATTGGTATAAAAACTCATTTGCTTGAGGACAAGCAAATCCCAAGTGTAAGAGTATTTGATAAGGATTTATTTAATATGCTTTTACGGGGTCATTAAAGCCCTAAATCGTAAATATATGGTCAAATATCACCTTAAATCGCTTCTTTTGTCAATTTAGGTGCTTGGGACGAGAATTCTAGAAAATGAAGCATTTTGGGCGTTTTTGGAGTCAAAAGTGAAGAAAACGACAAAATCAAGAAACTATGATGGAAAGTACACGTGACGACGTCACGCCTTACAGGGTCACGCTGTCACTTGAAGATTCAAGTGGTGAAATTTATTTGCAAATGACGGGCTAGAGGACTTTTGGACGATTAACACGTGACGGCGTCACGTATTATTTGGAGTAGGGCGTCATGTACAATATTAACAAGAGACGGCCTAGAGGAAACAACAAGTGACGACGTCAAGATAATTAATTGGGCATCACGAAACCCTAATGACGGTGAGATGACGGCGTCACAACCCAAAGCGTGACGCCGTCACCTATATATCTCTGTATATACTTTTAGATTTTTTTTTATTAAAAGGAGGTGGAACTTGTGGAAATTTGTAGGGAACTTTGTAAGTCCGAATTTTACAGCACTTTTAGGGTTTCAACCCTATTTTCTTCCATGTTTAATTGAAAGATAAGTTTTCCTTTAATCATTCAATATGTCTATGTATTGTTTGATTAATCATTTGTCTTTTCTTTTCATTACCATGTTAGCTTAGATCTATTAGTGTTTGCTTTGATCTAATGAAATCTAGTTGTTAATTATTGATTGTTGATTTGTTATTGATTATTTGGTTGATTGACTCATGTTAGGCTTAAGAAAATGGATAATCTCCTATACGGTAACATGCTTGAATGTCTTAAGAAACGTAAGCGGATGTGTATTACGGTTTTATTGATTGTATTTAATGCATGAGCAGATGTTGATGATTCTATGTTAGGACACTAAACGTGTCATCATAAGAAGAAATAGATACTCATAGAGTTGGGGAAGGACGTACACGCCCTCACGACCGGTATTAAGGAATACAATCCTTCAATCAAACAGTTGTAACAAATCAATTAATCAATAAGAGATAACTAGGGAGTAATGAAATCTAAGTAAACACATGTGTCTCTTATAAGTAATCCACCGCATTTACTTTTCTTGTTATTTTATTTTATTTTGTTTAATTAGTAATTTTGGGTTGGTTGACTAGCAAATAATTCCGTGCACTCTTCTAATACCCGAGATTTTATTGCTTTCCATCAAACATAAAAAACACAAAAAGAATCATCCCTCATCTTTAGTCATAGTTAACCTACATCTCAATCCTAACGACACTATTCCCATAGAGAACGATCAATCCTTCGGACCTACCATTTGCTACACTACAATGGTCAAGTACAATGCCTGGAGGATTGCAAGCTTCTCAAGATCCCTTGAGAAGTAAAACCTTTTGTGAGGTTGCAAAACTCGCATCAATATTCAATTTTCGGCAAAGTTTTATAAATTAATATTTTTGCTTCAATATTTTTGCAAAAATTTCTTATGAAATTTTGATTGTCAAAATTTGCTTTCATTGGTTGAAAATCACCCATTGAAATGACATGCCAAAGATCATGATCTATTGATTTCACGTAACTTTTAAATTCATTTTTCCATTCGACAAAATTTTCATTTTCGAAAAATGATAGTTCATTCAAAGAAACCCCTTCTATATTTCTTTCGGAATCCATAGATCGATTCAAACTTTAAAGTACAATATACTTTAAATATCTTGAGTGACTTGGCTCAGATACGAATTGTAGAAACTCGAAGGGGGGGGGGGTTTGAATAGTTTCACCGTTACAATTTACTTATAAAAGTATTTTGCCGCTTTTAGGTCCAGATAAAAATTCTTTGACAAACTTGTTGAATTTTACTAGTTATGTAATATCTTCTAAACTAGTGATGAAAGTAAGATGCAAGTAAAGTAAAGAGTAAAGAAAGAGCACAACTAAAGAGACGCCAAGATTTATAGTGGTTCGGAACGAAGCTCACTCTTTGTCCTACTCCACTCCTCGAGTACCACACTCGAGAGTTATCAATCACTATATCAACACACTCCTTCAGGCGGAGCAATCCGTACACAAGCTTACACCAAGTTTACCGACACTAAGCGAAATGTCGAGTTCTAATCGTAGCTAGAACCAATCTAATCCAAGGCCTACGTGGCCACAAGAATAAGCACTCTTGTCCCACTTAGATCGACACACGATCCAAGCCTTCACACGAATGAGCACTCCCGTTCACTTGAATCTTCACCTAATTCAAGTCTTCACACACGGACTTCAATAAGTCCAAATCTTCACACTAAAACTCATCTAAGTCCTATCCTTCACATAACACCACACAAACAATTACAAGTACTAATCTAGATACAACACTTCTCGCACTTACACGTTGTCCATTTCAAACCTAACCTCGACTCATACACAAATCGGATCTACTAATATACAAGATTAGAATTTAGAAAAATAAGAGAATCATAACACTTGTATTGTTTATGTGTGGACTCTTGTAACATCTCGAATCTTCACTACTTCAAGAGTTCTTCTCTTGCACTTTGATGTAGAGGAGGAGGAAATCGCTTATTGATGAGGCGAAAAATGAACCGTTTTTAGGGGGTCATTTTAGCCCGGATTCGAATTTATTTGATCAAATATTGCCCTAAATCGTTCCTTTTGTCATTTTAGGTACTTTTGGAGTGAATTCTAGAAAAGGAAGCATTTTGGACGTTTTTGGAGCATAAAAGTGAGGAAAACGGCAAAGTCTTAATTTTCCTTGCTGGGAACAGTACCTGACGGCGTCAAGAAATTCCAAGTGATGGCGTCAAGAGTAATACAAGAGGTGGAAGTGGATAAAGTCCGTGACGATCCAGAAGAGTTTTGCACTATGGACATGACGGCGTCACCATAGGCCGTCACGGTACAAATGTTAATGACGGCCCAGAACAAATTAACACATGACGGCGTCAAAAGTGGATCTAGGCAATCCGATTTCATTATGGGCGGCGAGTTGACGGCGCCATAATTTTCTTCTTGACGCCGTCACCCTGTAAAATCTATATATAGTTTTGCATTTTTCATTCATTAGTTTGTAACTTTTAGGGTGTAATTGAGATAAGTACTCTTTCAATTCAATCAATATGTCTATGTGTTGCTTGAATATATCTTACACTTGTCTTCAATTTAACATGCTTGGCTAGATCTCTTGTGTGTTTGCTTAGATGTAGTGAAACCTAGATGTTAATTATGGGTTGATTGTTTGTTTATAGTTGTTACGGATGATTGTATTCGATTTTAGGCTTAAGAAAACTGACAGACTTCCATTGGTAACATGCTTGAATGTCTTAAGAAACATGATCAGAGGTGTACTATGATTTTTGGTTGTATTTAATGCGTAGGAGAATTCTAATGATCCCATGTTAGGAGCTTCTAACGGCTCGACATTGGAGTGAAGTAGGATCCTATAGAGTTAGGGAATATTGTACACGGCCCTACGACTAGTATTAAGGAATACGACCCGTCATCCATGCAATTGTAACAAATTATCAACCTGTAAAAGATATCTAGGGAGTAATGAAACGTAAGTAAACACAACTTTCCCTATTATTGTTTACACTAAATTAGTAATTAGCTTTATTTTTATTTTTGTTATTTTATTTTGATTGCATCTTTAGTTATTGGGTTAGTTGATTAGCAACTAATTCCGCCCATCCTTCTATAACCGGATTTTTACTTGCTTTAATAAAATATAAAAAAATACAAAAAGAATCATCCCTCACATCTAGACCTAGTTTTTAGGCTTTCTAATCATAGCGACACTATTCCTGAGTTGAACGATCAATCCCCCGGTACTTGTCACTATACTATACTACAACGATCAGGTACACTGCCTGGTGGGGGTTGTAAGCTTCTCGAGATCCCTCGAGAGGTAAAGCCTGGTGCGATTCCCACGTATCACTTATAAACATATACCGACATGTTCTAGTGATCAAAGAAGTGAGAAAGGAAGAACATAATATTTTTGTGCAAAAGGGATTCTTTTACTGAAAAGGAACTATTCAGTATTTATACACGACAGGAGAGGGGGTGACAGTCCCTTAGACCTGCGACAGTCCTTTATCACTAAGGGACCGTCAGTCTATTTACGGGACCGTCCCGACATAAGCTCCTCTTTTTGTCCTGATGTGGTGAAAGTTTATCTGGTTAAGTTTTCTGTCGGTTTTAGGCCGGAAAACTAGCTGTTATGCTTTTGAATTTTGAATATTTGATTTTAATAAAACATTCTTTAAAAACACAATAATACATTTTGTGAAAAATGTTTTGTCATACATTAAAATGTTTGTTTCGAAGAAAATAAAATCTTTGATCACTTTACCAATATCGGTATGAAGTTTGTTCATACCTGAAGTGACGTTGTAGTAGATACGTGGAAGAAATGAGTTTCCTCGATTAAAAATTTATTAACCGTAAGTTTACGTATCGTGTTTTCATATTTTGTGATTATCAAAACATGTAGAGACCGAATAATTCAAACAATGTTTTTGACATTATTTATATTAACGAAAATGATCACAAATACACATAAAAGTCCGAATTTAAAACTTTGTTGTTACAATAGCAAAAAGTTGAATACACAACACTCGGAATATGACAAGGTAGTACATTTTCAAATAATTATCCATAAAATAATATACTAAGTTAACTTATTTTTCTGTCCATAAATAAATGTACAGTTTGACTTCTCATAGTCAAACTGGTTCAACTTTTGGCTTAAATATTTTTTTGTGTTATATAATACATGATAAAAAAAATTATACTATTGAAAATACACTTAAAACCTAATCCATTCATACATTTTGCATCAAATATTATATAACACCCACAAAATTAGTTAAGGTCAAAGTTACATCAGTTTGACTTTGAAAAGTCAAACAGGACATTTATTTAATGACGGAAGTAGTAATATACTAAGTTAACTTATTATACTATCTTTACATAAAAATTTGTATTAAGAAATTAGCTTTGGAGAGAAATGAGGTCTTATGATCTATGATGAACCTATCTCAAAATAATATAATGTTTTATTTAATACAAACGTTACTTAGGTTACAATTCTATTTCATTTTGCTAGTGAAGTAAATTGTAACGCTAGTTGATTAAAAACATAATTAACACATAATGTTTTTGATGACGTATAGTACGGATAGTAGGCTTACTGGGCCTGCACTATCCCGAATAAACAAGGCTTCAACTCTACAAGAAAAACGGGCTCCGGCCAAACGAGCAAACTGGGCCCCAACCCAGAAAGCCAATAAAGCTAGACATGGCTAAAGCCCATGCCATGAGTATGGCACGATCTGGACAAACAAATGATGTATATGAGCTGCGGATCCTTACACGACAAGGGTCCCACCTCAACCACTATGGTAATATGCGAAATATTAGAAAACCTTAATATTTCCGTTACCTATAAAAGGAAACCTCAATTCACGCTTTCGAGGTATGACTTTCTCACTCATCCCAACATACGAATATTTCTCTCACAACATGAGTACCTATTCTCATGCCGGAGCTTAATCGTGGGGTCCGTCCCCATGATAAGGCTAACAATGTGCTTCTATTTGTGTAGGAACTCATTCCTCTACTTTGATTAGTGCATAAGCTATACAACGGACGATCTATCAAGATCGGCCCAGCACGGACTAAGCCCAGTCTTAACCCATCCATACTTTTTGCACTAACAAGTTGGCGCCATCCGTAAGACCTAGTGCATAACTGCATTCTTGGAAAATACTCACTACGAGCTACAAAACCGGCAAGAGCACCCCGACCCTCTTAACTTCCACGCGAAACTTGACGGGTGAGGGGGGACGAAGTGCTGAGAAGCCAAAACGGACTCAGGTCTGACAAACCTTTCCGGAAGCATAATGTCTAGTGCTACCAGCCTTCACCAATCAAAGGGAGTGGAAAGATAATAAAGAAAAGATGTCCCGAAAGAAACCTTGAGGCAGGCAAATAAATTTAAGATCCGAGGTAGCTAAAAAGCACGTCGAGGTGGATGTACATAAAAAAAGAACACTGATGAGATCAAATAAGTACATTTTATTAGTATCATTTATCCTATTTAATTGACTTGTTTTATATTGTTTTGTATGAGAATCGATACTTAATTGTTTACGTTAGTAATTCTCAGGTAAAAACAAGCAATTGGTGAAAGTTAATGATTTTGGACGAATTATGGAGCTAAATGATCAAGATTGGAAAAGTCAACTGATATCCAGGAGATGCGCAGTATCATTCTCAACAGATACGCTGCAACATCATACTTAGATGAATTCGAAGACCATGACCTGACTTTGAAGAATGCGCCACATCTAATTACAACATGCGCCGCATATGAAACTTTGGTCAACGAAGAATAACCAACTTGCTCTACTCCAAATACGCCGCATCTCATTTACAACATGCGGCGTATCAGCTAAAAGACTTCACAAGACACTATCCAATATGTTAAAGGACATGCGCCGCATAGAGAAATAAGTTACGCCGCATCTGAAGACGGTGTACGAATATTCCAGAATATAATAATCTTGGACCCCACACGAAGTTAAGTAGATGTGCCGCATCTATCATCAAGATGCGCCGCATAGATCCCTCAGACAGAAGCTATAAATACCCCAAGACAAATACAAATTTTGTGCGCAAAAAAACCCTAAGGAGACGAATTCAGTCGAAGAAGCATCACAAGACACGCCCCAAACGAAGATCTTAGAGCCGTAAGAAGGTCTTGCATGTGTATAATTCATTAAGTAGTTTTGTTTTATTGTATTGGTAAACTTTAATCCATCAGGATTGATGGACTTGTGGCCACCATACTGCTCCCCTTAAAACTGCTTTCCCATCGATTAAAGTTTATATGATGTTTTTTTTGATGACTTGTATTTGTGCATTGATAACATATGTATTTAGTTGAGTCTTCTTGGCTTCCATACATGTTCCTCGCCTATTTATCTAGCGTCTAGAAGGTAGGATAAACATAATAATCATTAAGAGTTTACTCGCCGATATTTAGGATCCAACGAGACAGATTAGATTACGATACTCATCATATAAAACTAGCAATAAAACAAGTGACATGCTACTTAAACCATATGACAGGTCTTCTACGTGTCTTTATTATCTATCTGTGTACGTGATTGCTCTTCACTGATTTGTTCTCATTAGTTTTACTTTTCTGTTGAATACAAATCCTTGCTAGTCTCTCAGGCTACCCCCCCCCCCCCCGTTTGTTAGATTAGATTGTAAAACTAACTTAGATATTAAAATACTGATCAAATCAACTAGATATTACATTCCATTCTTAGTGTTCGACACTCTACTTACCACTATCTACATATTGATCGGGTACACTGCTCATTAAGTGTGTGTGTTAGTAATAAGTCGGCTAAATATAAATTTAAAACTTGAAAAGGCAAAATTACTCTATACTACAACGTGACACACAACACGCATCAAACACGCTCAGAGGCTCTAACCAAAAAGGAAAAACAACCCTCCATGATAAAAAAGATGAGAAGAATCAGCCCAACGGTGAGCAAGGGCTCGGAGGACGATACACTCGTCAGGATACAAAAAAAAAAAAAAAAAAAACAAAACAAAAAAACAAAAAACAAAAAACAAAAACAAAACAAAGCAAAACAAAACACCTGCTCTCACGGAGCCATGTCAAGAGGATCGGTATCAAATTTTGAAGGAAACAATGAGGCACCCTTAAAGATTCCAGCGCCGACTATGGAAATTGTAACAACCGTGGTTTTGGCAAGTTAGTTAGACTTATAGCCTTGAGTTATCTAACTTTGTTTGGTATGGTTTGGGTAGATATATGGGTATATGTGTGTTATTGTGTGATTAGTACTTGAGTTTTCACTAAATCCCTTTGCGTTGTGGTTGTCATTATGATTTTTGGAAATGTTGATTTTGGGAAAGTTCATTTTGATCGCCTTTTGATAACGCTCAAAATTAACATGTTTTTAGGAGCGTTATTGTGGATTTTATGCATATATTTTGGTCACTTTTATGAACTTATGGTACTTAATGAAGTATATTCTCTATTTTAGGTTCATGGAAGGAAAATGAAGGAAAAGACGTAAAAATGATCAAAAACGAAGATTTATGAATATACGGAGGAATTCCTGACAAATGAAAGTCTCTTGGAGTATGTTCGAGAAGATAAAAGCCATGAAGTTGTCACTCCAAGGACTTAAGAATGATGTACAAGAGGGAAAACGAGAAGTGAAATGAAGGAAAGAAGCTAAAACGAAGAAATAATGGAAGACTCGTTGTTCCCGACACACCTTCACCATTTTGGCCATAACTTGAGCATACGGACTCCGTTTGACCCCCCGTTCGCGGCCACGGAAAGCTAAGAGAAAGATCTACAACTTTCGTGTTTAAGACTTTTGCCCAACCGATCGGATGGAGGACCAACCGATCGGTTGGATGCTTGCTGACCTCCCCAAGTCATTTTTAATGCATAATTAAGTGTCATTAAACCCCAAGTCCGATCATGTCTCCATAATAACTCCTAAACCTGGCATTTTATGACAACTTAGTGCCCAAGAAACTTGCTTGGAGGGTAAGGTTGATTTCTACTACAAATATGAGTGCTTAGGCTTAGTTCTAAGTGTGCATTTCTAAAGGAAGGATTGTCACCAAAACAAAGGTGCACTCCTAGCCTACACCTTATAGGAAGGATTGTCACCACCTTACCACAAACTTCTACCGTTCATGAAGGACGTATCACCAAATATTGGAGCGATTCTCTAGTTTGGATAGAAGTTATAGTTGATTGGAAACTTTGTTACGTTGATGGGGCTTGAAGGTAGCTATAACCTTTCACCTTTACCTATTTGTAATTCATACTTTGGGTAAACCTTGTTACATTTATATTTCATGATGCTTATGATTACTATGTTTGGTTGAATACAATTTGGTTTTGTTTTGAATACTTGTTTGGATATTGATGTAATTCTTATGTTGAATGCTCTTTGTGTGCTTTTTCTCTTATTATTTTTCTTGTGGTTTGATCCGTGACAATCATAACCACCAACTTGTTACTTGCTTAAACAAACAAACGACACTTGAGTGCAACCAAGTCTCTTGGGACGACCTTGACTTACCACTCCTATACTACAATTGACTAGGGTATACTTGCCCGAATGTGTTCCTAGTTAACCGGTAATTCTTGTTTCTATAAATTTAAAACATGGTTGCTAATTAGCACATCAAGTTTTTGGCGCCGCTGCCAGGGATTTGTTTGTATTTTTGTTTGCTTTGAATCTGTGCTTTAATCAGTCCCTAGTTGTTTCGTTTTTACTTTCGAAAAAAAAAATCCGAGCTGCCCATCCGATCGGCTTACCATCCATCCGATCGGATAACCAAGAAAATCATTTTTACCGAGTTATCCAACCGATCGGTTTGATATCCAACCGATCGGTTAGACCCAAAAGTCCAATCCAACCGATCGGTACGAACCCGTATCCGATTCGGTTAGACCATTTTCAACCAAAAGTCCAATCCAACAGATCGGCTTGTCCACCAAACCGATCGGCTGAACCTTTTCTTTTTACAAAACCCATCTTTTTTTCAAAACCCATTTTTACCTTTTCACCTTAGTTTGAAACAAACACCACCCAACCCACCCTTAGGAGTGATTTATTTTTCTTGTGTCCTTGTTATTTTCTTTTCTTATTTGTTTCTTTGGTAAATGATTTTATAAAATTGTCTTTTTAGATTTTTGAACGTTTTTTTTTTGTTAAAAGTTAAAAAAAAAAAATTGTCGTAATTAGTTTATTTTTCTTAAACTTCTAGTAGTTATTATAGTAACGATTTTATTATCTTAGTTAAGCTTAATTTTGTTTACTTCAACTTAAAAAAAAATACAAAAAGATTTTTCTTAGTGTTCATTTTCATTATGTTTTTATTTTTACTTTTTGTGATAATTTACGAATCGCTCCGGGTTTGTATAAACCCACACTCATGGGGTAAACAACTTGTTAGTCCACTTTACGAGCTTAAACGGAAAATCAAAAAGAGGACTCGTAAACCCGATAAGACACCAATCTTACCCTTAAAGATCGAATCAACCGAACTTTATCCAAAATCACCATTCATCGAGGAACTTTTTGTGGTAATCGACATAATCGAAGAGAAAGTTGAAACTCAACCCGATTCCCTACCTGTAATAGTCATTGATCCTGATGACCAACCCATGTGGTCAAGCACTAGGACCGTTGCACCAACACCTAGTTCCGCTATTATTCAACGCCCTTTTCCAAACAATTTCCATATCAAGGGTACCCACATAAAAATGATTCGGGAGAATCCGATCCGATCCTCACCAACACATAGCTGATTTTCTTGAGATTAGTAACCTATTCCATTATGGTGAAAATCAAGAGGAAGCGGTTAAATTGAGGACTTTTCCTTTCTCATTGTCCGGAGAAGCCAAGATTTGGTTGAATGAATTAAATGAAGGAACAATTACTACGTGGGAAGAGATGAGAGAAGCTTTTGTTAGCCGATACTTTTCTCCCGCAAAGTTTAAACGTCTCCTAAATGACATTTACAACTTTCAACAACTCGATCACGAAACTCTCATTGATGCTTGGCTCCGTATGAAAGATATGCTTCGCACTTGTCATGGACACGGTCTAACCAAAGGATCGATAATTCAAACATTCTATCATGGTTTAGACAATCCAACTCAAGGAATTCTCGATGCCAGAGGAATATTCCTCTACAATACTCCCAACGAAGCATTCAAAATCCTTGAGGACAAGGTCCAACTCAAGCTTGATTTTTCGAAAAATTCTCTAATCGAGCCCAAACCAAAAACCGTTGTTTCCGCCTGTGGAAGCAACACCAATGCCGATCATTCCATATTGATTGAGAAATTAGAAGCTCTCACCAGACATATTGATGTTGAATTCAAGAAGATAAGGCAAGAGCTGAAGGAGATACGAGATGCTCGTAGAGATGATGAAGATGACAATGCTTCAGAATACCACACGGATAATGACATGTTGATGCTTGAACCTAATGAAGCAAGATACCACGACGGATATCACAACCAAAATTCCAGAAATTCATACTCCTATTCAAGCCACAACGCAAATCATTCCCAAGATGAAATGCCACATCCATCACAATATTCCAAAACCTCACCGGAGGAGATGATGATAGAATGGATGGAAGAAAATGAGAGTATGAAAATCCATGTGGTGGAAACGAAGTTGGGTGAAAAGAAAGAAGTCCATCATACCGAATCACTTCCTCATACAACAGATTCCAATCGAAGACATGAATTTGTCTACAAACGACCCTCAATCCGTAACGAGCATGATAAGGGTGATGTTGAAGTTATTGAGGAACCCATTAAAACCATGCCAACCCCAATCATTACTAGTTCACCAACCGTTTCACCTTTTCTTGAGGATTGCACCGTGCACATCCCGTCCACTGAACGCTTAGTGAAAGATAAGATGTTTACACACGATGAAGTGTCAAATCATGTTGGTAACAAGGAACTCAATGCAATTGGAGACGTTGAAAATAGAGTCTTGAAAGAAGAAGAGATTAGAAAGGATGAGAAAGGAGTGTCAAAGGTACCCGACTTAGATTGGAATGAGAAAGGAAAATTGGTTCTTCGAGCCAATCACACTAATCAATACATTTGGCACCCAACAATTAAGACTCCATACTGGAAACGTATCATCAAAGTATCCTGATCCGGGGAAGAGTCTAGCTAATGACTCAGAAATAAATTAAGCACTATTCGGGAGGCAACCCGAACTTTTAATTGTTCACTTATTTAAAAAAAAAAAAAAAAAAAAGGTTTTTGTTGATATAAATAATGCCTAAAAACATTATTAACATATATCGATATCTCTATGTTTTGATAATCACAAAACGTAAACTCATTGAACTACAAATTATGACGTAAACAAGTATTTAGTCGTAAATATTTGCTTTAGCATCCATATCACTTAAGGTATGAATAAACAAAGTGTCTAATGCATTTTATGATCAAAGGAATTTTTATTTTACAAACCTTACATTTTATTAAAGTGGGACAAATATTTTTAAACTTATACAAAATATTTTTGTATTTATAAGAAATGTTTTATTCAAAATAAATATTTTGAATTCAAATTTCAACCCAAAAAACGGCTACATTCTTCAGGAAAAACCTCCCCCACAAAAAGACAAAAAAAATCTGAAGAAAAAATATTTTTTAGGCGGCCCCCTTAATTATACTAGGCGGTCCCCTTAATTATTAAGGGGACCGGTACCCAATTAAGGGGACCGGCCACGCTCCCAAACAATATTTTTCCCCCTATAAATACTGGTTCATTCCACAGATTTTTCTCATCTTTTGCACCCCGAAACTTTCTGTTCTAGATCTCATTTCTATTCTCTAAAATCCTTTGATCATACATACATAAATCTTTGTTTCAAAGTGATCCAAACCTCTACCTTTCAAGTGCAAGAGAAGAATACTTCAATCCTTCAAGAGAAGAAGTATTACAACTTGTTGTGACCTCCACATCCAAGTTGTTAGAGCATCATCCATTATATCTATTTCTTTGTGTAACTAGTTGTGAATATTTGATAGAAGATAGATTAGCAAGGTGTGTAGATAGAGTGAGTGTGTAGTAGATAGTTGTGAAGCAGAGAAGTTGGGAAGTAGATAGTTGTGAAGAAGATAGTTGTGAAGATAGATAGGTGTGAAGAAGTAGTGTTGTGATTAAGTAGTGACTAGGTGTGAAGAAGTAGTGTTGTGATTAAGTAGTGATTAGGTGTGAAGAAGTTGTGTAGAAGGTGTGAATAAGTTGTGGTGTGTATATTGGTGTGTAAGGTTTTCTCCGCCATAAGGGAGCTTGTTGACATAGTGAAGAAAACTCTCGAGTAGGTGACTCGAGGAGTGGAGTAGGGCAAGGAAGGTGTCCTTATAGCCGAACCACTATAAATCCTTTGTCTCGCGGTTAGATCTTTCAATATGTTACTTATTATCTTGCTTATATCGTTATTACTTTTGTAGACGTAGACGTATATATATATTTGCTCATATAGTGCTAGTATTGATTTTACTTAAAGATCAAACAAAAGTTTCATTTACAAAACAAAGTTTTTACAATCAAACTAAAAAGGTAACATACATATAATTGATCATTTCGATCAAGTAAAGTTTTGATACAAAATATAACTAAGGATTATAAAATAAACGATTACTTACTTATCTCTCATATATAGCTATAATTGTTTATATTGTGCATGTGTTGATTTCACATACTTAGCTTAAATTATCATTGTTCATACTTAGATATAGTTGTTCATATTGTTCAAGATTTGAGTTCACATAAGATTGAATCAAAGTTTTAAAAGCAAACAAGGTTTTAAAACTAAACTAAGTTTTCATAATAAAATTAAAAAGACGTAAAACTATTCAACCCCCCCTTCTAGTTTTCCACAATTGGTATCAGGAGCCACGTCTAGCAATATCTTTAAAATATATTGTATTTTAAAACTTGTAACGATCTATGGAATCTGAAAAATATTTAGAAGGGCAATCTATGAAAAGACCACCACTATTTGAAAGTGATGGATTTTTATATTGGAAAAATCGATTCGAAACTTATGTGAAATCAAAAGATCTTGATCTTTGGCATGTCATTTACTTTGGTGATTTTCCCCCTATTCAATATAATTTTGAAACTAAAATTGATGAAATTGTATCTTTCGAAAATCAAAATGATGATTTGAAAAAGAAACTAGCAAAAAATAATGAGGCTAAAATGGTTATTTATAATGCGTTACCACGCGAAGAATATGAAAGAATTTTTATGTGTAAAACCGCAAAAGAAATTTGGGATTCTTTACTAATCCCTCATTAGGGTAATAGTCAAGTTAAAGATAACAAAATAGATCTTCTTGTTCAACAATATGAACAATTTGCGATTCCGGAGGAGGAATCAATAGATAATGCTTTTGCTAGGTTTAACACTATCATCACAAGTCTAAAAGCACTTGATGAGAATTTTTCTGGTAAGAACTTTGTCAGGAAATTTCTTAGGGCTCTTCATCCAAAATGGCGAGCTAAAGTTATGGCGATTGAAGAATCGAAGAACTTGTCAACTCTTCAACTTGATGAGTTGATCGGCAACCTGAAAGTCTACGAAGCAATAATAAAGAAAGACTCCGAGATGGTCAACGGAAAAAAGAGAGCAAAGCAAGTCAATTGCATTGAAAGCTAGGAAGGAATCTAGTAACGAGGATAGCTCAACCTCCGAAAGTGATGACGAAGAATATGCGATGGCCGTAAGAGACTTCAAGAAATTCTTCAAAAGGCGAGGAAGATTCGTTAGACAACCGCATGATGAAAGGAAAGCAAACCAAAGAAATAAAGATGACAAAAATGGCAAAAGTGATAGGAAGTGCTTCAAATGTGGTGATCCAAATCATCTCATCGGAAAATGTCCAATGATGTCAAGAAATCAAAATCAAAAGGCGTTTGTTGGAGGAGCTTGGAGTGATAGCGATGACGATGAGAAAGAAATCACAAATGAGGAGAAATGTCTTATGGCTAAGACATCAAGCGAGGTACGTTCCGAAACCAAATACTTTAGTGACGAAAATTTATCATTAGACAAAAAAGACCTAGATAGTGAATATAATAGGTTATGCAAATTAGGTCAAAAGGTTATAGCTAAAAATAAGTCACTAAAACATATTAATAATCTATTAGAAAATGAAGTACTCAAATTAAAAATTAGACTACAACATTTGGAAAAAGGAAAAGAAGTTTTTATAGAATGTAAAACATGCATAGAGGTTAATACTGAAAACGAAAAACTTAAAGATGAAATTTTCAAACTTGACAAGTTTAAAAATAGTAGTAACCCACTTAAGAAAATAATAAGTGTTCAAGAAACTTCGGGAGATAAAACCGGTCTAGGATTAACCTCAAGTAATGTTTCAACTAGTGAAAATAAAAGTATAAAGTTTGAATGTGAATCTAGTAAACAAAAATCATTAGAATCAAAACCTAAGTATATACTTACAAAAGATAGAAAAATACCCATTGCGAATGATGAAAAAGTAAAAACATTTTATAAACCATCCTTAAAGACCGAAGTAGGATCCTCTAAATTTAAATTAAGATCTAAAACTCCACCACCTAGAAAACCAAATAACCTTCATACTCGATCTAAAACACCTCAACCTAGAAGAAACCAAAAAAGACAAAACTACAATAATACTAGTCATCAAATGTGGAATTATCAACCAAGTTACAATCCTTGGGGAATACTACCACCATACATGCATCCTAGCCAAATGTTGAATATGTTTGGACCAAACAACTTTGGACCAATGAGACAATGGGAACCAAGTGGCTAAGCTGTCAATCTTGGAAGAAGTTGGAATATCATCTACAAATGACTTCTATAAGTCAACATGGTCACTTGAAGTGCTTGAAGATATTCCATTGAAGACTAAAAGGTACGCGTTTCTTTTAAGTTCATCGTTATAATTTGCATGCTTAGATATATGATTAGTTAGATTAATGCTTAGCTATACATATATGTGTACATAATAGCTTATATTCTTATAACCTAGAAACATCATTGGTTGACTCTCCTAGGAATAAGATAAAATTGTTCATTGCCGAACGAAATAGAAAATGGAAATCTTCTATATCCACTATTAGCAAACTCATGGTGATGAAGTGAAATGAGTTAAGTGGATCGATCGTTAATATAGAAGTAGGATTAGATCCCTCGCGTAAGAAAACTATGGATGAAACAAGCTCTCGTAGACTATGGCATTAAGTTAGATAAGCGTGCGAAAACAAAGGAACTATAGATGTTAGGTTATACCCATTCAACACTCTCGCATCAAACATATAAATTATCATCTTTATTTCCTTTAGGATCATAGGATATGTAGAAACGATAGCATGAGATAATAATAGGCTTAACCAATCCTCTTGAGCATGAGATCTTTAATAAACATTTTTTTTTAAATATTTGATTTATGATATTTGTTGTCAAAAATCTAATATCTCTAAAAATATGCAAAAACCTCACATTTTGGAAAATAGTTTTTCAAATAACTATCCCACTTTTAAATAACATGTTTTCACTATCAATATCCACAATTTTGTTTTGATCAAAACTAAAGATTGAGAAAATATTCTTTACCGTTCATTCACACATTTTGAAGTAAAAACCCAATCTATTTTATTCAAATAACTCTCACATCTAAGTGAAAACTTACTTTCAAACATTGTTGAATAATGCTAAAAACGTCTCTTTTAAAATCATGCATGGTGATCTCATATTTGTCATCTATATTTATATAAATGACACTTATAAGTGAACCAAATCAAATCAAGAGGACCATGGTTTGTTCATTAAGACTTTGTTTGTAACAAGTCTAGAAATCCATGCTATCATAACTACCCATTTATTGCACATTGATACACAATAGGATTAATCCTCCTAGTTATGTAGTTATGAAATACTTGATGTTTCTTATTGTTTCCTAGCACTTATATTTTACTTGCTTGATGAGTATGTTTGCATGCTAGATGAAATTGCTTGTTTACTTAATCTCTTTGATTAACATGCTCTGGCTACATAATTGCCTACATAATTAGTATATGCTTAATTGCCTCAAAGAGTTGGACTTGTTTGAAACAAAAAACACAACCTTTCTACAATTCACTACCAAAAACCCTTTTTTGGCAATCTGGAAATCACCAGATGGGCGGCCCCATTAAATCATAAGGCGGCCCCCTTAATTATTAAGGGGACCGGCCATCTGATGGTCGAAGGTGTTGTTTCCTTTTTCTACTTTTTAGCCCATTTCATCCTACACTTCCTAAAATTCATAAACCTATTTTATCCTAAACCTTATATCAAAATTTATACATCCTTAATCCCACCAATCCTACATTATAAACACTCTCATTCCTCTCAATCTATACTCATCTCTTCATGACCTCTCCCATTAAACCAAAACCACCAAATAACCCGTTTGGAGAAGAAAGCCTAACTTCCATTAAAAGCCCGTCAAACCAAATGATGTTGTCAAACATCCAACACCAAATTCCTCCTATGTCTTCAACATTACATATCTAACACCTTACTCTCCTTTTCACCAACATTACATATCAAAAACCTTTACTCACCCATATCCTTCTACATTACACTCAAACCTCATAATCTTTTCACAACTCAAGCGATGTTGTTCATAATCAACCAACACCTAAACCTCACTCTCACACAAATGATCCATTTAACAACAAATCATCCATTCATGCTTCCACTAATGCTCCTTCTTATGATGAGCATGCACAATCCCAAAACAATAATCCCAACCTCATTACCAACACTTTACATGTTGCGCATTCAACAAAAACACCATCCACTCATGAAGCCTCTCTTCCACCCATATCATGTTTTCATGATTACCCAAGCTCAAACATGTCTCCACCACCAAGAGTATCACCACCACATCCTACAACTTCACATGCCATTCCTATGTTGCATGTTAAAACCTCACCCAAGACAACTATCATGCTCCACCACCATCACCTTCCTCCGAACACTTAATGTTCGTTGAGGCGCTAAAAGAATCCCATGAGCTTCGTGCTTTTTTAGCCTTACATCTTGCTCAACGCAATTTGGATCCACCTTCATCTAGATCACCCTCATCACCACAAAACATAAATCAACTTGAGAAGCATGTCAACACTTGACCTTGTTGTATCTTTCTCCTAAAAACCATTGCATTCAATGAACACTTCACTTGGATTGAATATCTTCTCACTAGATCACATCCAATACCCTCACTTGAACAACATCCAAAACCTTAATCAACCTCTTCCGCTACAAACTCTCCACAACCAAACTCTTCAACATTCATGACCCAAACATATACCTCCATTAATCCAACAACCTCACCCTAACTCAATCATCTTCATTCCAAACACTCCATCATCAACCATCTAAGCATACTATATGCTTATGATTTTCACTTTCAAATACGAATCAACCAACCTTTTGTTACAAGCAAGTCCGATGGCTCTCTTTGGCAAATTAGGATCTTTAACATAATCTCTTTGAATTAATTGTTATGTATCCTTAATATTTGTTTGCTATGCTTGTTATTTGTATATTGCATATTCTTCTATATATGCTTGTGCTTCTAATATTTTGTTTGCGAGCATTCCATATCTCGATCCCTTGGTGCCATCGAACGAGGGGGAGCACACATCAAGGAGGAGCTTTCATCCCGTCTAACTTCATTTATGAAGCTAGTCGGCATAACCTTTTTGATTCTACAAAAAGGGGGAGAAGTGAATATAAACTCACTAAATACATGTCTAAAAAATTAATTTTTAGACTTGATGAGTTTAGGTTTTGTAATCATCAAAAAGGGGGAGATTGTTGATATAAATAATGCCTAAAAACATTATTAACATATATCGATATCTCTATGTTTTGATAATCACAAAACGTAAACTCATTGAACTACAAATTATGACGTAAAAAAGTATTTAGTCATAAATATTTGCTTTAGCATCCATATCACTTTAGGTATGAATAAACAAAGTGTCTAATGCATTTTATGATCAAAGGAATTTTTATTTTTACAAACCTTACATTTTATTAAAGTGGGACAAACATTTTTAAACTTATACAAAACATTTATGTATTTATAAGAAATGTTTTATTCAAAATAAATATTTTGAATTCAAATTTCAACCCAAAAAACGGCTACATTCTTCAGGAAAAACCTCCCCCACAAAAAGACAAAAAAATCTGAAGAAAAAATATTTTTTAGGCGGCCCCCTTAATTATACTAGGCGGTCCCCTTAATTATTAAGGGGACCGGCACCCAATTAAGGGGACCGGCCACGCTCCCAAACAGTATTTCTCCCCCTATAAATACTGGTTCATTCCACAGATTTTTCTCACCTTTTGCACCCCAAAACTTTCTGTTCTAGATCTCATTTCTATTCTCTAAAATCCTTTGATCATACATACATAAATCTTTGTTTCAAAGTGATCCAATCCTCTATCTTTCAAGTGCAAGAGAAGAATACTTCAATCCTTCAAGAGAAGAAGTATTACAACTTGTTGTGACCTCCACATCCAAGTTGTTAGAGCATCATCCATTATATCTATTTCTTTGTGTAACTAGTTGTGAATATTTGATAGAAGATAGATTAGCTAAGTGTGTAGATAGAGTGAGTGTGTAGTAGATAGTTGTGAAGTAAAGAAGTTGGGAAGTAGATAGTTGTGAAGAAGATAGTTGTGAAGATAGATAGGTGTGAAGAAGTAGTGTTGTGATTAAGTAGTGACTAGGTGTGAAGAAGTTGTGTAGAAGGTGTGAATAAGTTGTGATGAAGTTGTGGTGTGTATATTGGTGTGTAAGGTTTTCTCCACCATAAGGGAGCTTGTTGATATAGTGAAGAAAACTCTCGAGTAGGTGACTCGAGGAGTGGAGTAGGGCAAGGAAGGTGTCCTTGTAGCTGAACCACTATAAATCCTTTGTCTCGCGGTTAGATCTTTCAATATCTTACTTATTATCTTGCTTATATCGTTATTACTTTTGTAGACGTAGACGTATATATATATATATATATATATATATATATATATATATATATATATATATATATATATATATTTTCTCATATAGTGCTAGTATTGATTTTACTTAAAGATCAAACAAAAGTTTCATTCACAAAACAAAGTTTTTACAATCAAACTAAAAAGGTAACATACATATAATTGATCATTTCGATCAAGTAAAGTTTTCATACAAAATATAACTAAGGATTATAAAATAAACGATTACTTACTTATCTCTCATATATAGCTATAATTGTTTATATTGTGCATGTGTTGATTTCACATACTTAGCTTATATTATCATTGTTCATACTTAGATATAGTTATTCATATTGTTCAAGATTTGAGTTCACATAAGATTGAATCAAAGTTTTAAAAGCAAACAAGGTTTTAAAACAAAACTAAGTTTTCATAATAAAATTAAAAAGACGTAAAATATTCAACCCCCCCTTCTAGTTTTCCACAATTTTCATATTTCGTTCTTGTGTGTTTGTGTTTAGATCGTATAAGTTTACATATTTTTTGGTTTTTGCGAGAGTATCATTTCTTTTATTCTAATTAAACTCGGTTTTGACATTTTTAATTTTTAGTACATTGTTAATAAATAAGTACTTGTTTTTAAAATAAAATGTTTTGAACTTTGTGGGTATGTTCACTGGAAACCCTCACGAGACTTCACTCGTCCACTCAGGCCATCGAGAGGTTTAAAAGGCTTGTTGCATATGCTAAATGCAACCGTGATGCCTACGAATGTGAGTTTTAGGATTTTACGCGTTTTTGTAGTTTAGTTTGTTTTTGCAGATTTAATAAGCTCTTGGAGATTGGATTATTGGTGACATTGTACTTGGTGTGTTGATGTTTTTTTGGAAGCGAAATAGATTGATCTCACATGCTTAGAAACTTATCATATGGAGTTCGATCGCGATTTCTACGGCCCAGGAAGTTTCGTTTCTCTTGGACTATCTATTTATTTATTTTTCCCATTTTACATACTTTGAAGTTTATTTTTCACATTAAAGACAATGCTTAACTTAAGTGTGGGGGGAAAGTAAAATAGTGGAAAACGAAACTCATTTTTAACTTATAATTTTTGGGCTAATAAAAAATGTATGTATACTTGTTTGCCCTTGTGATCTAGTTGTTTTCACGCTTTTAGGAATAATTTATTAGAATAACTGGATCTATCCATTGGTGAAATTATTAATTTTTGAAAAATTTGAGATGTTTTCCTGATTAATATTGCAATCCATTCTGGGATCGATAACATTTGCTAGCACATATTATAATCCCTTCCACTAAATTGTGAGGATTTGAGCCTATTTCATATATAGCATACATCTTTTATGCTTGAACCTTTTTTTTTTTTTTTTTTGGTAACATGGGTTTCCGACTCGACATTGCGAGTCGACTAATCCCACGGCGACTACCCTTTTTGGATAGCCCGGAGTCGGCGCAGGTGAACCTCCGTGGCCACAAGGGGATTAATTTTCTCCCCGTTGGATTCGAACCCTTGACCTCCTCTTTGGAAGGCTGGTATTCTTACCGCTGAGTCACCCCTTGTGGTTATGCTTGAACCTTTTGCTATGAGTGTGCCGGTGATTTTATTTATTCTAGAACTTGTACTTGTAAATCATTACCAAACCGCTGTAAGATCGCATTCGTGTGATATAAGTGTATTCGTGTGATAAAGAGGTAACATTAGGAATAAAACCAAATGGCCATCCGTTTACAAAATAATTTTTGCTAACCATATCGGTTAGTTACCCTCGTATTTGGAACCCATTTGTTAGCGTTCATCTTTAGCGCTAGATACCCCTAGTTACACCCTTTGAGCCATCCTTTTCGTTTTTGTTACATCCAGAAAAATACAAAAATATTTTACACTTTAAACCTTAGCCTAACCCTTTGTCGAAGTTTAAACGGTGGGTTGCTAGTTGCTTGGTATGATGGATTGTTTTTGATGATTAATTGTTAGCCACACTTTGTCACTTGTGTGTGCCATTCCAACAAGATGAAGGAGACGTCTTTCGTATTTTGTATTTTTTGTGGTGTATGCTTATAAGAAGTGTGGGGGAGATGTGATGTATCAAGAAAAAAAAATATAAAAGAAAGAAAAAAAAATAGAATAAGTCATCGCAACTATAAGGTGACAATTATAGCAAATGTGCTATATTATTATTGTGAAGATGAAGAAAGAAAGTTATGTGATATGTTGTTAGTCAATGTGCTAAGTATGAAGAATATTGTTATGGCAAATCAATGTATCGATATGTGAAAGTTTGAAGAGGAGATTGTAACTATAATCATTTATGGGTTCGTGGATTGTTTGGTGACTAGCAACAATGGGTATTAGACTTGACTTTATTTTTCCTTTAAAACCAATTTCATAAATATTCCCATGCCTTATCCCTACCCTTACCAAATTACTTTATCTATCCGGATATGGTAATGGCTTAGTGAAAATATCAAGTGCATGAAAATTTTAGTGACCATCCGTTATGTAAATGACGCGCCAGCGATCTATTATGTTTTTGTATGAGATGTTTGAATACAAGCCTGGTACAACCCGAAGCCTAAACATTACAACCCGAATAAAAGACCTCTTTAGATGTTTACACTTGGTGCTTACGCCTCGTCGGTGGAGTTTTGTTTCTTGTACAAGCCTATAGTAATAAACAAATCATGAATGAGCAATGAGTGTGATTTCTCTTATATATACTACACTACCTAAATAAATGAGTGATAGAGTGAATTCTACTTTGTTTCTTTTTCGTGAGGTGTTTAGAAATGTTAATCAAGCAAAAAAAAAAAAAAAAAAAAAAAAAAATCATTGGGTATTGTCAAACATCTCGATTTTCACCTTAAAGCTTAAAACGATGAATCGTATCTTGTACTTGGTAGATTTGCATCCCATTTTTCTAATCATTCTTGTGCACCACGTGGATTTATTTTCTTTAATTCTAGATTTACTTGAGGGCAAGCAAAGTTTAAGTGTGGGGGATTTGATAACGCTCAAAATTAACATGTTTTTAGGAGCGTTATTGTGGATTTTATGCATATATTTTGGTCACTTTTATGAACTTACGGTACTTAATGAAGTATATTCTCTATTTTAGGTTCATGGAAGGAAAATGAAGGAAAAGACGTAAAAATGATCAAAAACGAAGATTTATGAATATACGGAGGAATTCCCGACAAATGAAAGTCTCTTGGAGTATGTTCGAGAAGATAAAAGTCATGAAGTTGTCACTCCAAGGACTTAAGAATAATGTACGAGAGGGAAAACGAGAAGTGAAATGAAGGAAAGAAGCTAAAACGAAGAAATAATGGAAGACTCGTTGTTCCCGACACACCTTCACCATTTTGGCCATAACTTGAGCATACGGACTCCGTTTGACCCCCCGTTCGCGGCCACGGAAAGCTAAGAGAAAGATCTACAACTTTCGTGTTTATGACTTTTGCCCAACCGATCGGATGGAGGACCAAACGATCGGTTGGATGCTTGCTGACCTCCCCAAGTCATTTTTAATGCATAATTAAGTGTCATTAAGCCCCAAGTCCAATCATGTCTCCATAATAACTCCTAAACCTGGCATTTTATGACAACTTAGTGCCCAAGAAACTTGCTTGGAGGGTAAGTTTGATTTCTACTACAAATATGAGTGCTTAGGCTTAGTTCTAAGTGTGCATTCCTAAAGGAAGGATTGTCACCAAAACAAAGGTGCACTCCTAGCCTACACCTTATAGGAAGGATTGTCACCACCTTACCACAAACTTCTACCGTTCATGGAGGACGTATCACCAAATATTGGAGCGATTCTCTAGTTTGGATAGATGTTATAGTTGATTGGAAACTTTGTTACGTTGATGGGGCTTGAAGGTAGCTATAACCTTTCACCTTTACCTATTTGTAATTCATACTTTGGGTAAACCTTGTGATGAGGCAAAAAATGATCCGTTTTTAGGGGGTCATTTAAGCCCGAATCCGAATTTGTTTGATCAAATATTGCCCTAAATCATTCCTTTTGTGATTTTAGGTACTTTGGGAGAGAAATCTGGAAAAGGAAGCAATTCGGACGTTTTTGGAGCATAAAAGTGAAGAAAACGCCAAAGTCTTAATTTTCCATGCTGGGAACAGTAGGTAACGGCGTCAAGAGTATTTCTCTGACGGCGTCAAGAGCAGAAGTCCATGACGACCCAGTACAGATTTGACGGCGTCACGAAGGAAGGGCGTCAAGAGTAATAAGTCATGACGGCCTGGAAATGATTTGGTCTTGAAGGCGTCAAATGTAGATCAAGGCAGTCCGAGAAGAGTTTTGGCGGTGAGGTGATGGCGTCACAAGCTTTTTCTTGACGCCGTCAGACCTATTTTTCTATATATAGTTTTCTAATTTTCACACAAAAAAAGAGAAGTTTTGGGAGAAACCCTAAGTACGATTTTGGTGTAACTTTACAGGTTTTTCAAGGGTTCCAAACCCTTGACACCTTGCATGTTTAATCAAGATAAGTGTTCCTTTAATTCAATCAATATGTCTATGTGTTGGTTGTCTATATCTTGTTCTTGTCTTAATTCTATCATGCTAGGCTAGATCTATCTTGTGTTTGCTTAGATCTAATGAAACCTAGATGTTAATTATGTGTTGATTACTTGTTTATTCTTGTCTTGGATGAATGATTTATATGTTAGGCTTAAGAAAACTGGCAGATCTCCATTTGGTAACATGCTTGAACGTCTTAAGAAACATGAACCGAGGCGCACTAGGTCTTTATTGGTTGTATTTAATGCATGAGCCACTGTTTACAATCCCTATACTTGTGCTGGGCATGGTGTAGGAGGAGATAAGAGCTCATAGAATTGGGGAGTTATGTGTGCCACCCCATAAATGATATTAAGGAATACGATCCGTCATCCATGCAATTATAACAAGTAATTAACGTGTAAAAGATGTCTAGGGAATAGTGAAATCTAAGTAAACACATTTTCTCCAATTACTGCTCACAACTTTAGTATAATTAGCTTAATTTCATTTTTAGTATTTTATTTTGATTGCATCTTAGCATTGGGTTAGTTGACTAGCAACTAATTCCGCCCAAATCCTTCAAACCCGAGATATTTACTTGCTTTCTAAAAAATATAAAAATACAAAAATAATCATCCCTCACCCTTAGAACTAGTATTTAGGCTTTCTAATCCTAGCGACACTATTCCTAAGCTGAACGATCAATCCCCCGGTACTTGTCACTATACTATACTACAACGATCAGGTACACTGCCTGGTGGGGGTTGTAAGCTTCTCGAGATCCCTCGAGAGGTAAAGCCTGTTGCGATTCCCACGCATCAAGTTTTTGGCACCGCAGCCCGGGGAATAGTTATTGTCTAGGTTAGAATTTCTTTTTATTAGGTCTACTTGCTAGATTCCTTTCTAGTAAGATTTTTATTTTTATTTTTAGGTTTCTTTAGTCTATCTTATTTCTTTGTGCCTTTGTTCGTAACCACCCGACACCATGGACAACGGGAACATCTTTGAACCCGTCATCCCACCACAACAAAACCCACCATTAGAACCCCTTAGGCCCTGAACCTTAGGAGAGTATTCTCGACCTAGCCACCAAGGCTACCGAAACACCATTGAGCTCACCGGAGCCAATGTGACCCCCTTGCGATCCGACACCATCCGGTTGGTGCAAACCGGATGTGCATTCCATGGACTTCGTTCCGAAGATCCAAACCAACATCTTAAGGACTTCCTCAAAATCGTAGATTCCATAGACCTAGATGTTGCAACTAGAGAGACAACCCGATTACGCCTATTCCAATTCTCTCTACGGGATCAAGCTAGTCAATGGCTTGAGCGTTTACACGCGGGATCCATCACCACATGGGATAACCTCGCCAATCGCTTCCTTACCCAATTCTTCCCGCCGGAAAAGACTGCAATGCTTAGAAGGGACATTTTGATGTTTGAACAACAGCAGGGTGAAACTTTCTACGAGGCTTGGGCCCATTTTAAGGATCTCCTCCACAAGATCCCTCATCATGGTATAAACCTTTGGTTATTAGTCCAGATCTTCTACGACCATGTTGACTATCACACTAAGCGCACCATCGACAGGGCCGCGGGAGGTAAATTGCGTGATAAAAACGCCGAGGAGTCTTGGGCAATTATCGAAGAGCTCGCTGTTGATAATCATGAGATGTGGGAATTTAATCATACGATAGAAGCGGCCATCAATGCAGTCTCGACATCTGGAGGAACCACCGAAATCCCCGATGAACTCCTATGCAAACTCGAGGCAAAAGTTGACTATTTTGAGGAAAGGCAAAGGAGACCTTTAAGTCCTAGACGGGCTACTGTCAATTCTGTCTCAAAACCAACTTCGGCACCATTATCTGAGTCACTCTCTAGAGAAAACGCCGAGACTTTTCAGAACTGTGCCCCACCTTGTTCCCCTCCCAAGGAGCTTAGTTCGGAGTTTGAAGCTAGGATGAGAGAATATATGGCAACTCACTCAGATCGGCTTGCTAGATTTGAGGAAGCAGTTTATAAGCAGAAAGAGGAGATGCAGGAGAAAATGAATGAGATGATGAGTCTATTAGAGGAGTATGCCAACCAGAGAACCCCCGAAAGAATACTACTAAGGAAAGAAAGCGCCACTCCCACCACCCAATTTGTTATCTCCATCACCATCGTCCAAAAGGATAACGAGAAGGTAGAAACTCCTGCTAAACAGACCTTAGAAAAACCACCAGAATTCCAACCTTTGAGCTACTACCTGAAACATGATATAAACGAAAACACCATAACAAATTGGATTAAGGGTGATGGGCGTAACCAACCTCCCAAACAAGGTTCTAAAAATGAGGAAGAAGTGAAAGATGAGTATGATACGCTACCTGGAGGATCAGTATTCGAAAGACTATTGGTACAAAAAGTGGCTACTAAGCAGATAGCATGTGGGAACTTTGAGATACCAACAAGCATCGGGGACTTGAAACATCTTAGTGCTTTCGCCGACCAAGGATCGGAAGTAAATCTTATGCCCCTAACTATTTACATCCAACTAACGTCAAAAATGCCAACCCCTACTCGTGTTAGGTTATCTCTCGTTGGACACTCGTACGTATATCCCCTAGGAATCGCAGAAGATGTATTAGTTAATGTCGCAGGATTCATGTACCCCGTTGATTTTATGATCATCGATGATAAAGGGGATGGATGCATGCCAATAATCCTTGGGTCACCATTCCTCACCACTGCTAGGGCTGTCATTAAGTATGAAGGTAGGAAGATCGAGCTTAAATCTGGAAAAAGAAAGATTAGCTTCCCCATGACCCCACGAAGTAAGCATGAGAATTTGAGTTGGAGAAAGATCAAAAACAACATTGACACGACACCCATTCGTGTTCAGAATAAAATTCTTGCATGGGAGGCAAGAATCAAAAGCTATAAGGAAGCCAAAAATGAGAGAAGCAAAAACAATAAGGTTCAGGTCGAATTCGAACATACTCAACCCATAGATAATCATGTACCATTTGAAGAAGGGAACTTGGTACTCTTGAGACACTTGGAAACAACAATACCACCCGATAAACCAAGTCCTTGGTGGTATGGGCCATTCACAATCGAAGGTGTGAGCCAAGATGGGGTAGCTAACTTGAGAAGCAAATTAGGTGGGATAGTGATTGCGAGTATCGACAGATTGAGGCACTACCACCATAACAGTAATGATCGCAACTATATGGGGTATATCATTTCCAATGACGAAATCACGTAGTAACCCATGATCTTGAGTCTAGCTACAAGACTCGTAAATAAAGAAAAGCGCTTCTTGGGAGGCAACCCATGTTTTGTTTGATTTTATTTGTTTGTTTGTTATTTGCTTCCGTATGCATGCTTTATTTTTATTGTTGGTTGATCATGTTTCTAAACTAAATAATGGAAATACTTTACTTTGTTGTTTTGGCCTAGTCTTAACTCCACCTAAAAGTATTTTTGCAAAAGATAAGTGTAAGGGGAAACCCCAAATATGTTTTTAAGAAACAAACCGATCATGATTCTCCACAATATTAAATGAACATGTGTATTCGTATTTGTTAGAGTCAAATGCTTGTATTGAGTCATGATGAAGTTTTGAAGGATTTTCCAGGAAGTAGGACCAAGTTTTTCCAGAAATTTTCCAGAAACTTAACATAAGGATTTCCGCAGGTCAATTCTGACGGCGTCAGGGGTTTACTCTTGACGGTGTCAGGAGTTAAAATCTGGAAATTTTACCGGTTTTGTTTTTCTAACGGAGTCTTATGGTTTTTGTGAATTATTAAGTTTTATAATCTCTAGGAGATCTGCAAACTTCATTCCACAAGCATTATATCTTATCTTGTTTTCTAGGATTTAGTAACTTATATAGAATGCCGCCGATTTTACGCGAGGTTGTCTTGTCTATTTTATCAGGTTTTACAGGTTATGTATGACAAGAAGATGGTTTACATTCTGGAAGGGAAGCTTTGATTGTTCATTTTCTTGGAGGAAGATTTAACCTGGCCACCCTATTATCCAAACCGAGCGAATCAGGGGAGTATTTGATTTCATTCTCTTTACTTTTTCACTTTTACATTCTTTACTTGAACATTGGGGACAATGTTCATCTTAAGTGTAAGGGGAGGGTAAAAAGATGATACCTTACATATGCACTTTCGCTTGAGTTTGTTTTGTTTAATGGTAGATGTGTAATAAAACTATGAGAAATACTTGTTAGTGCAATTTTAGCGCCAAATTTAAAATTTTTTACAACATTTAGGAGTGAAACTTTAGCCATAGCAAGCGTCTCATGGATAGGAGATTGTATGACTAGCACATAACCGTATATTCAGAAAAATTTTCCACCCAAATATGTGAGGTTCGCCTTTAGATTTGATAGGAAAAGCATTTACTATTAGTGCTTATGAGTGTACCGGTAGCATTTAGATTCTAGAACTTGCGTTAGTGAAGCATCCCGAGACCGCTAGTGAGACTACATTCGTGTGGTAGGATTTACTACATGATAAGAGGCATTAGGATCACCCTTGTGTTAAACCCGTATCATAATTACTTGACCATTTATGTCATATTACTTGACTACTTAAGTCAACTAATTTTTCCCACACCCTTAGCGTTGTACTCATTTTTAGTACACGAAACCCCTAGTACACCCCTCCGAGCCTATCTTTTCATTTCTAACTTTAAGCATCTTACTTAAAGGAAGAATTTGTTACACCCCACTTAAATGTACAACCAAATCGCCTTAGCCTTCCGTGTATGCGCTCATTTTTAGTGCATTATTGTTATTTGTTAAACCCTAAGTTAACTTTCTAATTGATTACATGGTTGCTAAGTCGAGTCATATCCTTGTACATATTGTTTTGGGACGATTGGGACTCATGGGTAAGTACTTATTTTATGGAGTAATGGGGAAGAACATCACTTATTACCCCGATATGTACGATAATCTTAAAAGTGCTCCAAGTGTTTTGATTTTCTTAATTCGAGTCGTTAGATTAGTTAATGTAAAGTATTTAAAGATTCAAGTGTAAGGGAAATGTTCATTCCCGATGATGTATTATTTTGGATGGTAGGGTAAGAGTGTATGCAAAAAAAAAAAAAAAAAAAAAAAAAAAAAAGAAAAATTGAAAAATCAATAAAAAGAAAAAAAAAATCGAAAAATCAAGAAAAAGAAAAAAAATATAGAAAAAGGAAAAGAGAAAAAAACATACGGACTACCATCCCTTTTTATTCTATGTTCATTTTATGTTTTTGTTATTTTTCATTTATTAGCTTAAGTCGAGTCTAGTCTTGGCTTAGCAACGCCACATTGTACATGTAATTAACCAAGATTGTTAACTCGCCACCAGTAAAACTTCCTTTATCCAACAAAACCGTGTATTTCATATCCCTACACCTAACGTTACAACCCTTTAAAAGACCTCTTTGATAGTTTATCCTAGGTGCTTACGCCATGTGGTGGAGGTTTGATCCTTTCCCAAGATAAGTGTTCCTTTAATTCAATCAATATGTCTATGTGCTGGTTGTCTATATCTTGTTCTTGTCTTAATTCTATCATGCTAGGCTAGATCTATCTTGTGTTTGCTTAGATCTAATGAAACCTAGATGTTAATTATGTGTTGATTACTTGTTTATTCTTGTCTTGGATGAATGATTTATATGTTAGGCTTAAGAAAACTGGCAGATCTCCATTTGGTAACATGCTTGAACGTCTTAAGAAACATGAACCGAGGCGCACTAGGTCTTTATTGGTTGTATTTAATGCATGAGCCACTGTTTACAATCCCTATAGTTGTGCTGGGCATGGTGCAGGAGGAGATAAGAGCTCATAGAATTGGGGAGTTATGTGTGCCACCCCATAAATGATATTAAGGAATACGATCCGTCATCCATGCAATTATAATAAGTAATTAACGTGTAAAAGATGTCTAGGGAGTAGTGAAATCTAAGTAAACACATTTTCTCCAATTACTGCTCACAACTTTAGTATAATTAGCTTAATTTCATTTTTAGTATTTTATTTTGATTGCATCTTAGCATTGGGTTAGTTGACTAGCAACTAATTCCGCCCAAATCCTTCAAACTCGAGATATTTACTTGCTTTCTAAAAAATATAAAAATACAAAAATAATCATTCCTCACCCTTAGAACTAGTATTTAGGCTTTCTAATCCTAGCGACACTATTCCTAAGCTGAACGATCAATCCCTCAGAACTTGTCACTATACTATACTACAATGATCAGGTACACTGCCTGGTGGGGGTTGTAAGCTTCTCGAGATCCCTCGAGAGGTAAAGCCTGTTGCGATTCCCACGCATCACCTTGTTACTTTTATATTTCTTGATGCTTATGATTACTATGTTTGGTTGAATACAATTTGGTTTTGTTTTGAATACTTGTTTGGATATTGATGTGATTCTTATGTTGAATGCTCTTTGTGTGCTTGTTCTCTTATTATTTTTCTTGTGGTTTGATCCGTGACAATCATAACCACCAACTTGTTACTTGCTTAAATAAAGAAACGACACTTGAGTGCAACCAAGTCTCTTGGGACGACCTTGACTTACCACCCCTATACTACAATTGACTTGGGTATACTTGCCCGAATGTGTTCCTAGTTAACCGGTAATTCTTATTTCTATAAATTTAAAACATGGTTGCTAATTAGCACATCACCTTTGTGGTGTAGAAATGACTTATGTGTATTTGGTCTTTTGTGGTTTTGCGTAACCAGTCTTCGTTCAAGTATTTGAGCATTAGTAAGTTACGGGAAGGTTGTTTTCATGAGAAATGTTTATCGAGTGTGTGAAATTCTATTTTTGGAAACTTTATTTTAAAAATGGATATTTTTCGGTTTGTCGTAAAATTAAGGTTTATCGTGAAAGACGTTAGGTTTTGATATGGGAATACATAAAATATGAAAAGTACGAGGTTTTGAGTGTAATAAATAAATTTAATAAAAAAAAATAAAAAAATATATATGTGTAGGGGTGTTCGGCCGAATGGGTTAAAACAAGGAAAAAGGAAGACGAATTTGAGCCCAATTACAATTCTAACTTAAGGTAATTATCCACTAATAATATAAGTACAAAACCAAGACTCCCAAACCCTTTTTCTTGCAAAATTGAGTCGACCACAAGGAGAAACAAGGAGAGAAAATTAGGGTTTTATAGTTTTCAAGCAATAATCAAGAATCAAGGTAAAATCCTTAAACCCTATGTTTAATTAAGTAATTATTGTTATGATTCATGTAATATTGATTATGATGGAATATAGGGTTTATATACTTCTATAAACTAATGAAGTAAAACATGTTATGATCATTATTTGTTAATAATATGGTAATTCGTCAAGGGAATTGAGTGTAAAACACATTAGATTATGTGTTAGGGTTTGGACAGAAAACTATGGATGTAAAATGTGAGTGTAATTAACAGATGGAGAGGAGTTAGGTCACAAATTTTTTTGTCTAAATTGAAGTTTAATGAAAGAGCTTTCCAAAAAGTCCAGCCACGATTGATTTCAAGGTCGGGAAGTTGGTCTTTTGATTTTTCTTTGTTAAGGTGTCAAAGCTGTCAAACCGGGACAGAATTTGGGTAAAAGTTTGGTAGTGAATTGTGGTTGTAAAAGTGGTATTTAGACTAGCCCTTCTGGAATAGCTAAGTCTTAGGTTATCTTAGGCTACCACGAAAAGTATTCGCGATAAAAACTTGTAGAAATATTTTATTCTAATTAAAACTTTTTGGTGTGCGTTCAGATCCGAATTTGGATAGTTGGCAAGTTTGATTTTCTTTTGAGTACTTGTGTGTGTTATTGGTCAATGGCCTTCTGGGATTAGCTTTTATGCTTATGAGAGACCATGGTAAATTTTTGGTGTGAGTTGTGGAGCTTTAATTGTCGTGATTTCATGTGGGCGAATGTACCAAAAAATTCTGCGTTTTCTGATTTTATAAGTGCAAGGGATTTAGTGAGTGTTAGGTTATGGTAGTGGTTAGTATGGTGTCTAAGAGATCCATGGTGGGTCATATGAGTCTTAGACATCAATCATTGTGGGATCGGAGGACATGAGCCGTCCTGTTGTAATCATTGTGGGATCGGAGGACACGGGCCGTCCTGTTGTTGCTTTTATGTGTGATTATTGACTTGCAAATACATGTAGCTATATGATAACTGTAATTTATTTGTCCAGCTATATTTTATGATCACATTAAACTGGTTGCCTTGTGAGTGTATGTGTGTCTAAACGTATGAATCTCACCAACGTTATGTTGACATTTTAAGCATCATTTTCAGGTGAGCATTCTAAGGCCAAAGTTGAGGGCAGCAATTAGGCGAGACTTAGTTGCATATGGAGACTTTATTTATGTTTGGGATTTGACTTCATTTGGATTTGGTTTTGATACATTTATGTTTTTCGTTTGGTGTTTTCATATCTATTGAAGATACCTTTTGGATTATTGTATTAGTTATTTGTTTTGGGGTATTGTTACAACACTGTGTGTTGGTACATTGCTCTATTTAGGTGCATGTAGTTGTTCTCTATGTAGACACCAGGTGTTTTGATGATATCAATGAAGTTACACCCGCGCATTTCCGCCGTGGCGGGGTGTGACAGAAATCGAGTATGGGTAGCAGTATATAGGGAAGTTGATCCGTGCGACCCATATTTCCGCAACGCCGGACTACTGAGAAAGCCGCATCTACGGGGAAGAACAATAATTACCCTGCCCGCAGCAAGCAAGTCAAGCGCCCCGGCTGCAATGAGCTGACATAGAGTTAAAAAATCAAAAGGCGAACTCTGACAAAACATCAAAACAAAAAGAGCGGGTGCCGTATAGAAGAGGAAACCAAAGAAAATAAACGATTGTCAGATAATCATATAAATATCACAGTTATTTACTGCATAGGCAGACGGGGACTGTAAAACCCAAAAATCTCAAACATTCAAAATGATCAAAATGCCCCTAAGAATTTAAAATTTCAATAAAGCCTAAATAATTATAAATTAAATCCTAAATAATTATATATAAGTGATATAAATGATGGTATTTTCATAATTATGAAATTTGACAAATTAAGTTATCTTACATATTATACACGACCCAACATGTTAAAAGAAGTCCAAAATCATTTTACTAATTTGTACATAACATTTAAATGATTAATATAAAGTTAAATTAGGAAATTAAGGAATAAATCAAAAGAAATCAATCAAGATTAATTGTGATGATTATCTCCCCCATTATTCTCGACCATAATCAGTAATTTAAACCACCAAATATTTTATTTACAACCAAATCACAAAATATTCATTTTCTTTCCAAAAACCTAGCCAAATATCACTAAAATCCCACAATCGGCCTCCACCACTTTTACAAGATTTTTGGTATTTTTCGTGAGTTTATTTGAGTTGGACGAAGGTTAAAAAAATTGTTGTTCGAATTCTTGAAGCTTTGTTTGATTGGTGCGAATTTTTCTTATTTTCCATTCTAGCCGAGAGGTAAAATAAAATCCCATAACTCATTCAATGGTTCTAAAAATTATTTGGAATTTTTATTATGTTCTTTACATCACATATAACCCTGGAAAAACATTTTTTTATGCATGCATGATAAAAAGGCCGTACGAAGTTAAATCATTTATAAACCCTAATTTCGTGTATCCTCCCTGGTCTTCCATAAGTGCAGGCGGCCTCCCTGGTCTTCATACTTTTGGTTCGTTTTGGTCCCTGGCACTAACAACCGTTAGTCCATCTCAGTTTGTTGATACATAAATGGTCCCTGTCCCTACGCTAAATTGCGTCCAACGTCCCTATTTTTTTGAAAATTTCTTTTTCCAACTTTTTTTTTCTCAAAAAAAAAAAAAAAAAAAAAAAAATTCCGAAATTTTTTTTCAGAATTATTTTTTTCTCAAATTATTTTTTTTAGAATTTTTTTATCGCGAAATCATTTCTTTTTCTTAATTTTATTTTCGAAATTAATTTTTTTAGAAAAATTATTTTTTTTTCGATTTTTTTTTCTAAAAAAAATTTTCAGGAAAAAAAATTCTAAAAAACTTTTTTTTGGAAAAAAGTTTCTAAAAAAATTATTTCAGAAAAAAATTTCGAATAAAAATATTAATTTTTCTTAAAAAATTTTTTGGGAAAAAAATTTCTAAACAAAATTTCTAAAAAAAAGTTTTTTGGGAAAAAGTTTCTTAAAAAATTATTTCAGAAAAAATTTTTGAATAAAATATTAATTTTTCTTCAAAAAATTTTCGGGAAAAAATTTTCTAAACAAAATTTCTAAAAAAATTTTTTTCGAAAAAAGTTTCTTAAACATTATTTCAGAAATTTTTTTTTGAATAAAATATTAATTTTTCTTTAAAAAATTTTGGGAAAAAATTTTCTAATTTTTTTTTTGGAAAAAAGTTTCTTAAAAAATTATTTCAGAAAAAATAAATGGATAAAAAAATTTGAAAAAAAAATAATTTTTCTAAAAAAATTTAATTTTGAAAATAAAATTAACAAAAAGAAATGATTTCACGAAAAGAAATTCTAAAAAAATTAATTTGAGAAAAAAATTAATTCCGAAAAAAAATTTTGGAAAAAAATTTTTTTTTGAGAAAAAAAAAGTTGGAAGAAGAAAATTTCAAAAAATAGGGACGTTGGACGCAATTTAGCATAGGGATGGGGACCATTTATGTATCAACTAACTGAGTTGGACTAACGGTTGTTAGTACCAGGGACCAAAACGAACTAAAAGAATAAAGACCAGGGAGGCCGCCTGCACTTATGGAAGACCAGGGAGGACACATGCAATTTTTGCAAACCACAAGGACGATATCTGCATTTGACTCTATGGAAAATTATAATTTTTACATTTTAAACCTTGAACTTTGGCATATTTGTATAATAAACCTTAAAATATGGGAAGTTGTCAAATTAAACCCTAATCTTACAAAATTGACATCTTGAACACTTAACTTGTCCAAACCTTAATTAAAATCTTGAAGGAATAATATTGAATATTGAAACTTACTAATTTTGGAAAGTTACTGTTTATGGAAAGTTACTTAAAATGGAATGTATACTAACACAGGTAACCTAATTATGTTAAACCTAAGAGTGACCTTCTATTACTAATTCATACAGGTCATGTGAAGCGGGAGTAACTATCCTTTCGACTTGTCCTCCTTGTTTTTGCATTTGAATAAGGTACATATATTCTGACCTATCTACAAGTTTCTTATGCGCTATTGTCTTTCCTATTCATTTGATATCTTGAACCTTGTTATGTTCCCTTGATTGTTGAACCTTGTTATATTCCCCTTGATTATTGAACCTTGCTATGTTCCCTTGATTATTGAACCTTGCTATGATCCTTTTAAAACTAAACCTTGCTTGAAACTTATCCTATGATTCTTGAACCTTGAAATAACCTTGTCATGATACACTTGATATAATAAACTTGATATGATAATATTAACTTGAACCTTGATTTGAACCCTGTGTTAAAATCACTTACTTCGACCTTTGACTTATACCTTGACTTGAAAACCTATACTATGATACTTGATTCAAACTTTGACTTGAACTTGAAATAACCCTTGATATTTTGAAAGTACTTTTAATATTATAACCGGATGTGAAAACTTTTAATAATTATATAATGAAAATGTTTTGAGGAAAAAAACTATTTTTTTAAATAAGGGTTATGAAAATTATGTAACACCACTTTTATATGAAGTTTCACTAATTTTATGAATATTTATTTTATGCACTACCTTATTGAAAACCTTTATTTCATGAGAACCATTATTAAAAGATTTCTTTAAATGAACATTTGACATAAACATTTGAATTGAACCCTTGCCATAAGCTTTTATTTGAAACCTAATATGAACCTCTACATTGAACTTATGATATGAACCTTTACACTAAACTCTACGTACTCTCTCACTATTGAACCTTTACCTTGAACCTTAAACATGAAATCCACATGAACCTTCTCAGTATGAACCTTGGTATAAACCTTTCCATCTTGAACCTTTTTACTATGGGCCTTGATAATGAACCTTTTAATTTGAATCTTGACTTGAACCTTTGATATGAAACTTGACTTGAACCACTTGATATGGGAAATTGAACTTGGACCACTTGATATGAACTTGAAACTTGTACACTTGATACTTAACTTGACCCTTGACCCACAGTTTGAGACTACGAGCCACCACTTGTATACTAGTCATGGGGGTTCCATGTCTGTGTCATTGATGCACCAATGGCATGACTTTAGGGTAGGAGAGTGATGACCTATCCCGTCCCAGTACTTGACTTGTTGCGGAGATGAAGATATTTGGCCGACTGGGGTGTATGGATGCATCCTAGATTTGTTTACATGTTTCGATGGATAAATCATGACATTACTTGCTATATATACTTGGTGACTGATGGTGTGTGCGATACACGTCTTTCACATCTTGGGAGCTAGCTACTCCAACCCTTAGAGGTATCCCCTCATATTATACTTGGTATCCTGAGGTCTCCCCTCCAGATGCATGGTTACTTGATTACTTGATTTGACTTGGGCTCGTGGTGGATAACTGACCTCACCATTATACCTTTATACCTTACACCTTTACAACTTTAATACAGGTTCTTATTACTTCAGTTGTACTTCTATACTTTACCTTACTTTTCCATTGTTTTTTCTATATCATCCTATATTGCGTGTTACTTTCATATCTGTTCACTGAGCTCTCGTAGCTCAGCCACATTTCTTTTCCTGCGGCAGGTTCTAGTAGGAAGCTGGGTTATGAGTGGAGAGTGCATTGGACTTAGAAGACTTTACCTTGATAGCTTGTGGATTAGTAGGAGCTTTTGTGCATTCTAGACTTACTCATTTGTATTACTTTCTTTTGTACTTTTACCTCAGTCTCCCTTGTAACCTTGATACTCATTTGTATTACTTGAGATGTATGCTTGTGCTTGCTTTGATATGTCACCATATGTGACACTTCTACCCTTGTCGGGTTGGGGTGTTACAATTATGGTATCAGAGACCAGGCTGTAACTTGTAGTACATTAAACCTTGACCTGTGAAGTTTGAACCACTAAGTTTCCACTGTAGGCGCCCATAAGATAACCTTTGATATTCGCCTTAAGATCTTCCTATAGGAGCATAAGTTTTGACCATTGAGAAATGGGTAGACTAGGACATCTATGTTTGTAGCACTTGCTTCCGCATTACTCTGATTCTTGCCTTTGCCTTTAAGTTAAGCCTTGTAAGGACTTGTACCCTAAAAGTTAGAAAGTCTTGCAAACCATGTTTGATTTCCAAGTAAGTTGGAATACTCCGAACACTACATTGATACCTTGCACCATTTGAGTTTCACTATCTGATTTTGATCTCCATCTCCGAATTGCTTGATAAACATTTTGATACCTTTCTGATCGTTCCGAAGGTTATTCAACCGTAATGTGTTTGACACATTCTTTGAATTTCGTACTTATGCAATACACAATGTGTTGTTTGATAATACTTGACTCTTCATGATCCCTGAATACACCTATGAGAACTCTGGTATTTGTTAACAATGGATATAGGAGTTTTGTTCCCTCCTTTTGAATGATGAACCTCGTCTACTAATCAGTTCCCTTGGAAGATTTTGATTTTGATAATATCTCCTTATGGAATTGTTAACCGAGCATGATGATGCTGACAACTGATATTCTGCACATCTTACTTTTGACAACCATACGATGTTCGTATTACCGATGATTCACACTCTACCTATCACTTGTGCTAATAAGCTAAACCAGATCCCAACCTTTGAACGGTCTGCTTATCCATCTCAATACTCTTGACGAACCATGTACTTGACTCTGATATATGAACTATCTATCCAGTTTGAAGACCGTATTCGTTCTATGAATTCGTCTACTTTTGGTATATCTAATATTGAGGCCTCTCGATTTTGGATTTGATGGCCCTTCATAAGCTACCATGGACTGCCGTATCCGATTTGTGACCTTTAACAATCTACTTTGTTCTACTATGTTTTGATGACTCTCGATCACCCAAATCTGTTACTATATAAGATGTTCGCGACTGACTTACCATCAACAGAGTATACCTCATGCAGCATGTGGATAAGTTTGAGTATCAAGACAACCAGACTGGAGAATATGAACTATTAACACATAACCTAGAATTGGCAGCGACGGTGTTACCTGAAAACCTAAAGCTGTGATAGAAAACCTGTCAAAGACCCGCAGTCTTGCTTCTCTATTCATTTTAGTTGTACTAAGATGAATTGAGAGTAGAAGCAAATTTGTAGATGGAAGGATGCTCGGTGATCAAAACAGAGATTCGTAATTCAACACCACAATTCCATGAAGAACTGCCGAAGGCTTGAGGAACTAGACTCGAGTTTATTGTTTTTCTTTTCACCCTATGAGCTGATGGACAACCATGGACCGACTACTCGAGTTTGGAACCTTGAAATTATGTTATGAATGGATTGACTCTTTTGACGACGTACCTTGCCTTTGATGGATATTCTATGATTTTCGTTACTCAGGCGAATAGTTTCCTTTTTTTTACTCTTGGTTATATGGCTTGATTTGGTTACATCATTGCGAGTTTCACTTGTTTTCCCAACTTTGTTCCATTATTGATCTTGACTAGGACCAACCCTAAGTCTTAGTTGGACTGTTAGGTGGTTTATAGATTTTGTTTCACGATCTTGAGATAGAGTATGACCATCATGAGGGCATATTATGTGAGGCTAGTATTATGACGCCTGATCAACGTAATAATACTAACGTCATATAAGTTCACTTATTGTGTTCATAGGATATCTTGAGGAGTGCCTTGGAGAAGCCTTAGATTTCTATTTCCGTTGGCGACTATCTGCGAATAGTAAGACTTTAGGTGATTTCGACCTATACGTTTGATCTTCCTTATCACCATATTATTTGATATATTGGATCTTCGAGAATATGTTTGTTAACCTTTGTATCTTGATAATAATCTTAGGGTTCATTGTATAGCTTTCTACCGTCCGATGTTATCGAGTGAATTGTCTTCTATTCACTTGAATGCCATTGTTCATTTCGAGGAGTACACCTGTGTTTTGCTACTTCTACGATTCACGTCGGTGAGACCGTTACTTAATGATTGTTTGATTAATGACCGGAATTATGTGGAACCGAATTTGGACCATTTGATTCTTGTACGTTTCGGAGGAGGTTTCCTATCGTTTAAATCTACCTCCTCAATTATCGCATGTTCATAACATCTCCTGCGTATCTTTTCCGAGGGGATCACCCTTATCATTCTTTGCATGCGACACCCTATTCTTTTGATTTGATGCCACTTGATATGTTTCTTTGGTGTGAAACGGAAAACCACCTTTGATCGACAAAATTGAGTGATGAAAAACTAGTCGTTACGTTTTTGTTCACTGTCTCTTGTGTTTTCATTTCTTTTACCTTTCAATTTTTGAGGACGAAAATTTTTCTTTTAGAGGGGAAGAGTTGTAAAACCCAAAAATCTCAAACATGCAAAATGACCAAAATGCCCCTAAGAATTTAAAATTTTCAATAAAGCTTAAATAATTATAAATTAAATCCTAAATAATTATATATAAGTGATATAAATGATCCATAGTATTTTTATAATTATGAAATTTGAAAAATTAAGTTATCTTACATATTATACATGACCAACATGTTAAAAGAAGTCCAAACATAACATTTAAATGATTAATATAAAGTTAAATTAGGAAATTAAGGAATAAATCAAAAGAAATCAATCAAGATTAATTGTGAGGATTATCTCCCCCATTATTCTCGGCCATAATCAGTAATTTAAACCACCAAATATTTTATTTACAACCAAATCACAAAATATTCATTTTCTTTCCAAAAACCTAGCCAAATATCACTAAAATCCCACAATCGGCCTCCACCACTTTTACAAGTTTTTTGGTATTTTTCCTGAGTTTATTTGAGTTGGAAGAAGGTTAAAACAATTATTGTTCGAATTCTTGAAGCTTTGTTTGATTGGTGCGAATTATTCTTGTTTTCCATTCTAGCCGAGAGGTAAAATAAAATCCCATAACTCATTCGATGCTTCTAAAAATTATTTGGCATTTTTATTATGTTCTTTACATCACATATAACCCTGGAAAAATATTTTTTTTGATCCATGCATGATAAAAAGGCCATACGAAATTAAATCATTTATAAACCCTAATTTCGTATAAAATTATATACGGTTATATTTTAATTTTTTGAATCTCAAACATATTTTTACAATATGTATTATGATATGAGTAATCTGTCAAAATTGTAATTGTAATTATTTAAGGCCTAGAATCATGATTTGTTAATTGTTTTGTTTAATTATTATAATCGGCTAAATATTAATTAAGTGTAAATAATGAAATAAAATAAAATAAAATATGGTACGATTAGGGTTAGGGTTTGGGATGCGTATTTTGTTGAAAAATTGATGTGTTTAAGGTTTGGCTATGATTACCTAATAATTGGTTGAATTAGGGTTTTGTTTATGTAATTCATTTAGTTACCGAATTGTTTCTAATTGTAAAGGGGCTGTTTTGTAATTTTTCAAACTTAAGGGTTATGTTGGAAATATCAATAAGACCAGGTGTGAATAGTTAAAATTGGTGTAAGGGTTGAATATGCATGTTTTGTAATTAAAAGGGATTAAAATGTAACTATATATAATTATTTAATTTGACTTGTAATTATTTAAAATAGAGGGACCATTTTTGTAAATTATGAAAACTGATGTATATGTCGTAAATAAGTGTGTTGAGGGGCTAAGGGTGTAAATTTGATTATTAAATGAGTTTGTTTGTTATTTGGGATAATTAAAAGGATATATAAGGTAATTATTTAATTAAAGGACTAAACTCGTTATTTATGAAAGTTAAGGGGTTGTTTTGAATAAATATTGTATTAAGGGATGAAATGATATACTTTTGATAAATTAAGGGTTAAAAGTGTTAATTGAATTAAATATGGTTATACTTGTAAAATAAATATTAATAAGGACTTATTTTGGAAATAATGTAAATTAAGGGTTTGATTGTAATATTTGTAAACTCAAGGGAGTGATTGGTAATTATTTTTAACTATTGAACTAATGTGATAAATATGGAAAATTATAATTTTTACATTTTAAACCCTGAACTTTGGCATATTTGTATAATAAACCTTAAAATATGGGAAGTTGTCATATTAAACCCTAATCTTGCAAAATTAACATCTTGAACACTTAACTTGTACAAACCTTAATTAAAATCTTGAAGGAATAATATTGAATATGGAAACTTACTAATTTTGGAAACCTGCTAATTTTGGAAAGTTACTATTTATGGGAAGTTACTTTAAATGGAAAGTATACTAACACGGGTAACCTAATTATGTTAAACCTAAGAGTGACCTTCTATTACTAATTCATACAGGTCATGTGAAGTGGGAGTAACTATCCTTTCGACTTGTCCTCCTTGTTTTTGCATTTGAATAAGGTACAGATATTCTGACCTATCTACAGGTTTCTCATGCACTTTTGTCTTTCCTATTCCTTTGATATCTTGAACCTTGTTATGTTCCCTTGATTATTGAACCTTGTTATATTCCCTTGATTATTGAACCTTGCTATGTTCCCTTGATTATTGAACCTTGCTATGATCCTTTAAAAACTGAACCTTGCTTGAAACTTATCCTATGATTCTTGAACCTTGAAATAACCTTGTCATGATACACTTGATATAATAAACTTGATATGATAATATTGACTTGAACCTTGATTTGACCCATGTGTTAAAATCACTTACTTCGACCTTTGACTTATACCTTGACTTGAAAACATATACTATGATACTTGATTCAAACCTTGACTTGAACTTGATATAACCCTTGATATTTTAAAAGTACTTTTAATATTATAACCGGATGTGAAAACTTTTAATAATTATATAATGAAAATGTTTTGAGAAAAAAAACTATTTTTTTTAAATAAGGGTTATGAACATTATGTAACACCACTTTTATATGAAGTTTCACTAATTTTATGAATATTTATTTTATGCACTACCTTATTGAAAACCTTTATTTCATGAGAACCATTATTAAAAGATTTCTTTAAATGAACATTTGACATAAACATTTGAATTGAACCTGTGGAAAACTAGAAGGAGGGTTGAATAGTTTATCATTTAAAATCTTTTTAACTTGTTCAGTTAGTTTTGAAACTTTCCGTTTGATCAACGATATATACACAAACACAATATATAACATGCAAGTAAACGAAAGAAACGATCAAACCACAACACGAGTATTTATCGTGGTTCGGCTGCAAGGACTCTTTTTCCTTGCCCTACATCCAAGCCCCGAGTATCCAACTCGAGAGTTTCTTTCACTAGTCAACAAGCTCCTTTCACCGGCGGAGAAAACCTTACACGTTGCTTATACTTTTACCGACACTAAGCTAGATGTCGAGTTCTTTACCAAGGGTACAACCACTCCCGTTAGTTCTTTTACAAGGGTACAACTACTGATGAGGTGAAAAATGAACCACTTTTAGGGGGTCATTTAAGCCCGGAATTGAATTTATTTGATCAAATATTGCTCTAAATCGTTCCTTTTGTGATTTTAGGTACTTTGGGAGAGAAATCTGGAAAAGGAAGCAATTCGGACATTTTTGGAGCATAAAAGTGAAGAAAACGCCAAAGACTTAATTTTCCATGCTGAGAACAGTACCTGACGGCGTCAAGAGTAAAATCCATGACGACCCAGTACAAACCTGAAGGCGTCACAAGAAGGGCGTCGTGAGTTAATTTTGTGACGTCCTGCATAAGGAGACCACATGACGGCGTCGGATCCAGATCTCGGCAGTCCGAGGAACTATTTGGCGACAAGATGACGGCGTCAGACATTTGTTCTTGACGCCGTCACCTTCTAAACTCTATATATAGTTTTCTATTTTTCATTCATTAGAGAGGAACTTGTGTGGAGAAACCCTAGGGCCGAACTTTGTGAACCCTAGCTCGTATTTTACAGTATATTCAAGGGTTTTCACCCCTTGAATCCTTTCATGTGCTATTGAGATAAGTCTTCTCTTAATTCAATCAATATGTCTATGTGTTGGTTGTCTATATCTTATGCTTGTCTTGATTTCACCATGTTAGGCTAGATTTATCTTGTGTTTGCTTAGATCTAATGAAACCTAGATGTTAATTATGTGTTGATTACTTGTTTATGGTTGTATTGGATGAATGATTTCAATGTTAGGCTTTAGAAAACTGGCAGATCTCCATTGTGTAACATGCTTGAACGTCTTAGGAAACATGAACCGTTGTGTACTAGGTTTTATTGGTTGTATTTAATGCATGAGTAAATTCTAATGATCCCATGTTAGGAGCTTCTTAGCCGGCTCGACATAGGAGTGAAGTAGGCACTCATAGGATTGGGGAAGTAAGTACGCCACCCCATGAATGGTATTAAGGAATACAATCCGTCATCCACGCAACTATAACAAGGAATTAACGTGTAAAATATATCTAGGGATTAGTGAAATCTAAGTAAACACATTTCTCCCATATATTGCTCACAACCTTAGTTTAATTTAGTTTATTTTCATTTCTAGTATTTTATTTTGATTGCATCTTTAGTATTGGGTTAGTTGACTAGCAACTAATTCCGCCCAAATCGTTCATACCCGAGATTTTAACTTGCTTTCCTAAAAATCTAAAAATACAAAAAGAATCATCCCTCATCTCTAGACCTAGTCTTTAGGTTTTCTAATCCTAGCGACACTATTCCTAGCTGAACGATCAATCCCACGGTACTTGTCATTATACTATACTACATCGATCAGGTACACTGCCTGGTGGGGGTTGTAAGCTTCTCGAGATCCCTCGAGAGGTAAAGCCTGGTGCAATCCCCTCGCATCAAGTTTTTGGCGCCGCTGCCGGGGAATAGTTATTGTCTAGGTTAGAATCTCTTTTTATTAGGTCTACTTGCTAGATTCCTTTCTAGTAAGATTTTATTTTTATTTTTAGGTTCTCTTTAGTCTATCTTAATTCTTCCTGTTTTTGTTCGTAACTCTTCACCACCCGACATCATGGACGATAGGAACATCTTTGAACCCGTCATCCCACCACAACAAAACCCACCATTAGAACCTCTTAGGCCCCGAACCTTAGGAGAATATTCCCGACCTAGCCACCAAGGCTACCGAAACACCATTGAGCTCACTGGAGCCAATGTGATTCCGTTGCGATCCGACACCATCCGGTTGGTGCAAAGCGGATGTGCATTCCATGGACTTCGTTCCGAAGATCCAAATCAACATCTCAAGGACTTCCTTAAAATCGTAGATTCCATAGACTTAGATGTTGCAACTAGAGAGACAACCCGATTACGCCTATTCCAATTCTCTCTACGTGATCAAGCTAGTCAATGGCTTGAACGTTTACCCACGGGATCCATCACCACATGGGATGATCTCACCACTCGTTTCCTTGCTCAATTTTTCCCACCGGGGAGAACTACTAAGCTTAGAAATGACATCTTGTTGTTCCAACAACATCAAGGTGAAACTCTTTATGAAGCATGGACTCGTTTCAAGGACTTACTCCAAAAAGTCCCTCATCATGGCATAGATCTTTGGCTCCAAGTCCAAATCTTTTATGACCATATCGATCTCTCCACAAAACGAGCCATTGACTAATCGGCCGGTGGTAAGCTACGTGATCTAAGTGCGGAACAATCATGGGAACTCATAGAAGATCTTGCTCTCTATGGCAACGAAAGTTGGAATGATCCCCGTGATTTGAACAAAACGGTCAAGGCAATATCTTTGCCTTCGAACAACTCTAGCACTCCCGACCGTAGGATCATGGAACTTGAAGGTCGAGTCAAGTCTCTCATGAAATCTTACGAAGCTCAAAAGCCTTCAAGCCAAGTAAGCAGAATCGCTTCTACATGTAAATTGTGTAATGGCCCTCACGAAACTCATAACTGCATGGAGCTTCCAAAACGCGCTTATAACGAATTCATATCATCACGAGTTGGTCGAGGCCCTCGAACTTCTGACGAGGCCTATGAGGCATGGAAGGATAAACCTAATTTCAAAGGGTACCAAGCGCGGAGCGTATCCTTCAATGACTCCTCACCACTCAAATGGTCCGAGCATTTTCCATCACAGAGCACTCCTAGGCAAAGCTGTGAAGATGCCTTGCGAAAATTCATTCTATCTCAAGAATTGCAGCTCTCTACGCTCGAGGCTAAATTTAGACAACAGCAATAACAAGATTTGTAATCTGTTAACTGCTATCAAAGAGCACGCTATTAATAAACCAATTCACGTTGATGAAGTCAAATTTGTTACCATCATGAGTCCGCCAACCTCTCCTGTAAAAATAAAAAGTCCTAGTAAGCTATTCAAATATCTATCACCAAAAGTAAAAGACACTGTCAACTCCCTAGGACCGATCCATTTTGTGAGTACCATCACCATGATATCTGCTTCTACACCCAACCTGAACCAACAACAAAATGAAAATATGGGTCATACAGCTAAAGATGAAACCCCAAGGTTGGACCACGAATTGGCCAAAAGCCCTACCAACTCATTCGAGCAATTCGCCACGAAAGAATCTAGCAAATCGGATGAAGGGAAAGAGAGATCGGAAGTGCATACGAGAAATCCATCCATCTTGGGTAAATCTGTTGTAGAGGAACCCGAGAGAAAAATGGAGGATGATACTAGTGGGAGTATTGATAGGACTGAGGAATGCAACTCTAAAGTTTTCAAGATTTCCTGCACCATTAAGAAAAAGCTCTTAACCGATAGTCATATAGATCCTAGCCTCTCCGTCAACATAATCCCCCTTTTCCTATACCAGGAAGCCTTCCCTGAACACATGGTATATGAGAAAGTCAATAATGCAAGAGTAATAAAAGATTTATCAATCATGATTGGAGGACTTGTCTACAATATTGACCTCACTGTGGTTGATAACATAGACCCTATCACTAATCTAACATTAACCAACCTTGTTCTAGGGAAACCATTTATCAATGAATCGGGAGTAATCCTTGATGAGAAGGATGGGAGTGCATTGTTCACCAATGGTGTCAAGAAGGTAATTTTTCGTTGGGGTAATGAGGAGGTGTACGAGTACTGTCCTTCCCTTGAAGGGAACCTAATTGGATCAAGTGATGGAGGATCGGAGAGAATAAGGTGACGTGATCCGAACAATCTCAAAATTCCCTGCATGATCGGTCACAAGTACTTCGATAATGCCTACATTAACGTATTCCTGCCAAAGAATTTTATGTCCCTATTCCATTATAACAATATCTGCAGATGGGGAATGATTTACAAGGGAGAGAATGTGGTTGGTAGAGATCATGAAATCCAGGTGTTCGTAGGAAATATGGCATTCACTATGGAATTTACAATCGTGGACAACATCGAAGATTATGTCGACCCAAGGTTGTCACAAGTTGTTTTTGGAGCACCCTTTTGTGAAATCACTAATTTGATAGTTGATGACCGGAACGGAATCATGACCTTCGCTGATGGAATTAGGAGGGTTTCATACCAAACGCCGTACAAGAGAAAAGATCTCAAGGAAATTGATTGTGACGGGCTTGATAGGATAAGTTCCCAACTTATTTTGTGTGATGAGGATGTTCGGAGAGGATGTAAGAACACTTCTGATTTATCATGTGGATTCTTTAAGGATGTTAGTAAAATTGGGTCTAAGTATCGAAAAGATGTCTTTGAGTTCGAAGACCCGAAGTACTTACACTATGAAAGCGATACTGGCTTAGAAGACGACCTAGAGAGTGAAACCAACGATGAGGTCACGTAGTAACCCATGACCTTGAGTCTAGCTACAAGACTCGTAAATAAAGAAAAGTGCTTCTTGGGAGGCAACCCATGCTTTGTGTGATTTTTATTTTGTTTGTTTGTTATTTGCTTCCATATGCATGCTTTATTTTTATTGTTGGTAGATCATGTTTCAAAACTAAATAGTGGAAATACTTTATTTTGTTGTTTGGCCTAGTCTTAACTTCACGCAAAGGTATTTTTGCAAAAGATAAGTGTAAGGGGAAACCCCAAATATGTTTTTAAGAAACAAACCGATCATGATTCTCCACAATATTAAGTGAACATGTATATTCGTATTTGTTAGAGTCAAATGCTTGTATCGAGTCATAATGATGTTTTGCAGGATTTTCCAGGAAGTAGGACCAAGTTTTTCTAGAAATTTTCTGGAAACTTAACATAAGAATTTCTGCAGGTCACTTCTGACGGCGTCATGAGTTTACTCTTGACGGCGTCACGTGTAAAAATCTGGAAATTTTACCGGTTTTGTTTTTCTAACGGAGTTTTAAAGTTTTTGTTGAATTATTAGTTTTATAATCTCCAGGAAATCTGCAAACATCATTCCACAAGCATTATATCTTATTTTGTTTTCTAGGATTTAGTAACATATGTAGATTACCGCCGATTTTATGTGAGGTTGCCTTGTCTGTTTTCTTAGGATTTACAGGTTATTTATGACAAGAAGATGATTATTATTCTGGAAGGAAAGCTTTGATTGTTCATTTTCTTGGAGGAAGATTTAACCTGGCCACCTTATTATCCATAACGAGTGAATCAGGGGAGTATTTGATTTCATTCTTTTTACTTATTTCACTTTTACATTCTTTACTTGAACATTGGAGACAATGTTCATCTTAAGCATAAGGGGAGGGTAAAATGATGATACCTTACAGATACACTTTCGCTTGAGTTTGTTTGTTTGATAGTAGATATGTAATAAAACTATGAGAAATACTTGTTAGTGCAATTTTAGCGCCAAATTTAAATTTTTTTACAACATTTAGGAGTGAAGCTTTAGCCATAGCAAGCATCTCATGGATAGGAGATTGTATGACTAGCACATAACCGTATCATTCAGAAAAAATTTTCCACCCAAATATGTGAGGTTCGCCTTTAGATTTGATAGGAAAAGCATTTACTATTAGTGCTTATGAGTGTACCGGTAGCATTTAGATTCTAGAACTTGCGTTAGTGATGCATCCCGAGACCGCTAGTAAGACTACATTCGTGTAGTAGGATTTACTACATGATAAGAGGCATTAGGATCACCCTTGTGTTAAACCCGTATCATAATTACTTGACCATTGAAGTCATATTACTTGGCTAGTTAAGTCAATTAATTTTTTCCACACCATTAGCGTTGTACTCATTTTTAGTACACGAAACCCCTAGTACACCCATCCGAGCCTATCTTTTCGTTTCTAACTTTAAGCATCTTACTTAAAGGAAGAATTTGTTACACCCCACTTAAATGTACACCCAAATCGCCTTAGCCTTCCGTGTATGCACTCATCTTTTGTGCATTATTGTTATTTGTTAAACCCTAAGTTAATTATCTAATTGATTACATGGTTGCTAAGTCGAGTCATATCCTTGTACATATTGTTTTGGGACGATTGGGACTCATGGGTAAAGTACTTATTTTACGGAGTAATGGGGAAGAACATCATATATTACCCCCGTATGTGCGTTAATCTTAAAAGTACTCCAAGTGTTTTGATTTTCTTAATTCGAGTCATTAGATTAGTTTATTGTAAAGTATGTAAAATTTCAAGTATAAGGGGAATTTTCATTCCCTATGATGTATTATTTTGGATGGTAGGGTAAGAGTGTATAAAAAAAAATCAAAAAAACAAGAAAAAGAAAAGAAAAAAAATAGAAAAAGAAAAAGAAAAAGAAAAAGAAAACATACGGACTATCATCCTTTTTCATTCTATGCTCATTTTATGTTTTTGTTATTTTTCATTTATTAGCTTAAGTCGAGTCTAGTCTTGGCTTAGCAACGCCATATTGTACATGTAATTAACCAAGATTGTTAACTCGCCACCAGTAAAGACTGCCTATATCCAACAAAACCGTGTATTTCATATCCCTACACCTAACGTTACAACCCTTTAAAAGACCTCTTTGATAGTTTATCCTAGGTGCTTACGCCATGTGGTGGAGGTTCGATCCTTTCCCAAGCCTATGGTAATCTATTTTTCTATGACAGGTAGTGAGAGATATCTTCCGTTTCCATATTGTAATTTATACTTTATTACACCCGAGAGATGTGAGTATCTAAACACTATTTGTGAGGTGCTAGTGTATGACCTCCGTGCTTGTCTTTGGTCTTTAGTGGAACGATTATTTGTTGTAATTACTTTTATATTATTGTTAAATGACCCCTAACTTGTATTTTGATTAGAATAAAAGCGCATTTGCTTGAGGACAAGCAAATCTCAAGTGTAAGGGTATATGATGAGGCGAAAAATGAACCACTTTTAGGGGGTCATTTAAGCCCGGAATTGAATTTATTTGATCAAATATTGCCCTAAATCGTTCCTTTTGTGATTTTAGGTACTTTGGGAGAGAAATCTGGAAAAGGAAGCAATTCGGACGTTTTTGGAGCATAAAAGTGAAGAAAACGCCAAAGACTTAATTTTCCATGCTGAGAACAGTACCTGACGGCGTCAAGAGGAAATTCATGACGGCGTCAAGAGTAAAATCCATGACGACCCAGTACAAACCTGAAGGCGTCAAAAGAAGGGCGTCATGAGTTAATTTTGTGACGGCCTGCATAAGGAGACCACATGACGGCGTCAGATCCAGATCTAGGCAGTCTGAGGAACTATTTGGCGGCGAGATGACGGCGTTAGACATTTGTTCTTGACGCCGTCACCTTCTAAACTCTATATATAGTTTTCTATTTTTCATTCATTAGAGAGGAACTTGTGTGGAGAAACCCTAGGGCCGAACTTTGTGAAACCTAGCTTGTATTTTACAGTATATTCAAGGGTTTTCACCCCTTGAATCCTTTCATGTGCTATTGAGATAAGTCTTCTCTTAATTCAATCAATATGTCTATGTGTTGGTTGTCTATATCTTGTGCTTGTCTTGATTTCACCATGTTAGGCTAGATTTATCTTGTGTTTGCTTAGATCTAATGAAACCTAGATGTTAATTATGTGTTGATTACTTGTTTATGGTTGTATTGGATGAATGATTTCAATGTTAGGCTTAAGAAAACTGGCAGATCTCCATTGTGTAACATGCTTGAATGTCTTAGGAAACATGAACCGATGTGTACTAGGTTTTATTGGTTGTATTTAATGCATGAGTAAATTCTAATGATCCCATGTTAGGAGCTTCTTAGCCGACTCGATATAGGAGTGAAGTAGGCACTCATAGGATTGGGGAAGTAAGTACGCCACCCCATGAATGGTATTAAGGAATACAATCCATCATCTACGCAACTATAACAAGTAATTAACGTGTAAAAGATATCTAGGGAGTAGTGAAATCTAAGTGAACACATTTCTCCCATATATTGCTCACAACCTTAGTTTAATTTAGTTTATTTTCATTTCTAGTATTTTATTTTGATTGCATCCTTAGTATTGGGTTAGTTGACTAGCAACTAATTCCGCCCAAATCCTTCATATCCGAGATTTTTACTTGCTTTCCTAAAAATATAAAAATACAAAAAGAATCATCCCTCATCTCTAGACCTAGTCTTTAGGTTTTCTAATCCTAGCGACACTATTCCTAGCTGAACGATCAATCCCCTGGTACTTGTCATTATACTATACTACATCGATCAGGTACACTGCCTGGTGGGGGTTGTAAGCTCTTCGAGATCCCTCGAGAGGTAAATCCTGGTGCAATCCCCACGCATCAACTACTCCCGATACACTTTGTATTTTGAGGACTAAAATACTAACCGATCACTACTGAAAATACATAATCAAATGAAGTGTAAACTACACAAGTCTACACAATGCTAAGCTAACAAGTCTTGGAACGCTATGTTGGATACTTGTTACTTTTAATGAACTCGTGAATCTCTTTGCTACAAAAAGAAACTTCACATATGAAATGTTAAAGGGTTAGATGAAAGAATGAATGAATGTGTGTAAATATGATGTAGAATGATAAGCCAAAAATCAACTTGTGGCTTGGTATTTATAGCAAAGCCTTCTGCAGGCCTGGCGGATATGGCAGAACTCTCAGATGGGTTCCGCCCGTGTACCCCCAGGGTTCCGCCGGGCTTGCAGTTGGTTTTGCAATAAATCTTGCAAACCAAACAATGTCACATCTCATTACACCTTGTAAACCAAACAATGTCACATATCATTACCTCTAGTCAAACACATAACTTGCAAGCAAACACAAAGTTAGTCAAACACACTTTCTTTCCATAAATGTATATTGACAAAACTTGCCATAAATGTGATGTGACATTTCTATTTTAAGAAATAAAAAGTGTTGTGTTTTATGAAATGTAAAATGTAGCATAAGTCTAGTTTATGCAAGTCTTTAAAACTAAGATTATGTTTTACTTAGAAACTAAAGTTTACATTTTGTTGTTAACAAAACATAGCAAAGATCGTAAAATATAAATAACATTTTTAGGCGATATTTGTATTAACAATCTCCCCCTTTTTGTTGATGACAAAACATAGACTTTGTTTTTAAGTAACTCACAAAATCTTGGTGTTTAAGACTTAAAAAAAAATTTATATTAAACTTGTTTTACTTAAGTGATAAAAATCATATTAAGTTTTGAAGGTTTAATATATTTCTCCCCCTTTTTGTCGAAACAAAAAGTATAGTTGCGAAGCGGAATAATGCAATTGCTCCCCCTTGCTTGTTATTCCCCCTAAAAGGAGTGCCAAGATGGGAAACATGGATTTTGATCCTACAAAAAAAATGGTTAGTTGGTGATATATATAGTCAAGCTTGTAGTTACCACACACATTGCAACCACAATGACAACACAAAAATGATCAACCAACAATGCATGAAAGTAAGGAGAAAGAAATATCATTCCAAGTAAAATTTTGACTTTGAAAAGTCAAAAGACAAGAAATGTGAAATATTCTTCTACTTGTAAACAAAAACTAAAAAATAACCAAGAAAGAAAAATAAAATCCTACTTTCCTAAATGGGGCAAACGGCCTCCAAAGGTTGTCTAGAATTTTTTTGGGTAGGAAAGAGCATCCAAACGTTCTATGACGTGTTAGAATGCAAAACGGGTTTCATCTTGGAATTGGTGAAGCAACATTTTGATGCTTGCACCCATTTGTTCACAATTTGAGCAAACATGGGGATGAGTGGGTGGAAATGGGTTGGTTTTGGTTTCTTGGTTTTAGGGTTGGTTGGTTTTTGGTTCTTGGGTTGAGGATGGGTTTGGTATTGAGTCAAGCAAGGTGGTTTGAAATTCCATTGCTTGATGAAGGTGGTTCTCAACCATGCTTTGGATTTCCTCATATGAAGGAAAGAAAGACTCAAAGGTTTGGGCTTGAGAATGTGGTGGAGTTGGGTGATCATGGTTTTCAAAGTTTGGTTCTCTATAAAGAGGACCATGGATGTCATGGTAGATGGGGTGAAACAACATTGGTTTGGGTTGATGGTACACTTGTTGTGGTGGTTGAGTGTGGTTAAAATTCTCATCAAGGTAAAGAATTGACCTTGGTGATTGATTTGCAAAAGGTGGTGGTTGTGTAGGTCTTGGTGGAAGATCATTTAGATCTTGGACAAAAGGGTGTGGTGATGTGGGAGGAGACCCAAATAACTCCATAGGTTCAATTTTGGGTAATGGTGATGGTGATGGAGTTTTGGATGGTTGGGTTGGAGCACTTGGTGGAGTTAGGTCAATGGGTGATTTAGTAGGTGGTGGAGTGAGCTCATTTGGTTCATTGGGTGATGGAGATGGAGATGCAAGGTTCAAAAAGTGTTCATTTTTTATAGGTGAGGTGAATTCATCCGAAGATGAGGAGCTTAGGTTTATGGATTGATTAGACCATAGTGGTTTTACACTTATCCGGGCGGTTTTCTGGATGGGTCGTGATGGTTGAGAAGTGATTGTTGACTTGGTCATGGTTAAAAATGGTTTGGAAGTTAAGAAATTGTGATGATGAAGGTGTGATTTGATAGTGTTTAGGATGGTTTAATTTATACTGATGAAGGATTGTGGGAAGGAGTGTTTGGATTTGATGTTAGTCCATACAAAAATGGAGGTTCCTAATGATTTGGAAAACTAATTATGGGTTGTCATATCATGGAAGTCAATCCAATGAAAATGGTGAAGTGAGAAGACAAGTTTTGCACTAAATGCGTAGTGGTTTTGGTATATTTGTTGAAGTATAAATCTCATGGATTTCAAGGAACCTTTAGAAGGGTTCCTTCCTTTATGTGTGAAGGGTCCTTGGGGTGGTTATGGCTATTTTTGAAATTTGGCGGGAAATGGTTTTGGTTGAGTTATAAGGAATGAGAAGTACCCTACTGTGCTAAACAAATTGCAGGAAATGGGTTTCTATCTAAAAGGATTGTATTTTGGTGATTGGATGTTGAAATGTTGAAAACTAAAAAAAAAAAAAAAAAAAAAAAATTCTGCAGGCTACCGGCGGAACCCTCAGGAAACACAGGCGGAACCCGTTTGAGGGTTCCGCGTGATCCGTTTGGCCATTTCTGGGTTTCCCAGAAAATACACTGGCGGAACCCAATTTTGGGTACCGCCAGATCTGCCACACCTGAAAATTTTGGCAGTTCGCGATTTTGACCCGCGAGATGATTTTCAAAATTTTCGAAAACTCCTAAAATCAAAAAGATAATGCATTTCTGGTTAGGCAATGCAAAAAATAGACACGTAAACACATATATCATAGGACTTTGACCTTGAGGTCGAGAATTTCACTATACTTAGTTTTAAGATACACACCCGCACTCATTGACGGTCAATCTTGTTCTTGAGCTTTCCAAGGAATCTTCCAAGATTCTTAAACATCCCCTTTGTTTGCTTGAACTCCGCTGACTCATTTGGAATATCCTGGAAGTTGGGATAGGTATTCGAGAGGTGGGAGCCTAGAGTTGGGAAAATTGTCATCTTCACTCATTGAGGAAGATGATGAGGAGGTAGGAGGATGAGGACGTTTTCCTTGGGCTTTGTAAACTCTCTTATCACTAAGTGGGACAAAGGTGTGTGGAATGAGAGAGTAGTCAAGACAAAGACCATTTGGAGTTGGTGGAATGGGTGAAATTAACCTAAAGAGACGGGTCAAGTGCATTCCATACGGTATAGCCGTTGTGCCATGCACGGGAATGTCGGCCATTCTCTTGGCCATGTAGTAGGCAAGATTGAAGGGTTGTTGATTCGCCTCAAATGGTCAGATAATTATTGGTCAACTACTTGTGAATGGTCAAGTATAATAGTCAAACAGCTGAGGCAAATGCTTCCGTGAAATACAGTGTTTTCCCGGGTCGTAATGTCCCAACGAGGTGTGCGATGTTTTATTATAAACGAGTTTGTGATCGAGTGAATGTGAACAGGAAAGGTATAAAGTGTGTGTGTGTGTGATTAAACTAGGGTTTTATAACTTAAAATAACTTAAATAAACTATCTTAACGATTACGTGAAACCTAAATATCTAAAACGTTAAAATGTACACCAAATTAAAAATCAGACGCGATTGCGTACTGAGAAAAAGGTGAGTTTTAAGAAAAATAAACTACAGGGGTTAAAAATGAAAATTCTATAAACTTAAACTTAAAAGAAAATTAAATTAAAAAGAAAATTATCTTTTAGATTATTTTATTATTTATTATTAATTATTTAATTAAAAACTATTTAACTATTTAATTAAAATTAAACTAAAAATGATAAACAATACAAATTAAACTAAAAACTTATAAAAATAATTTCTAAACTTAAATTAAAACTTGAAGAAAGTATAAAAAATAAAAATAAATGTTTTGTCTTTTTATGAGCTTTTTATTAATTAAAAACTATTTATATTAATTAAACTAATTAAACTATTTTAAATTACAAATAATACTAAAATGACTTACAAAATTATGGAAAAATTTATAAAACTCTTTTATAACTTATAAAAGCTATAAAAAATATAAAATCTAGGTGTTGCTATAAAAAAAGTAATTATGCTATTTAAAACTTATTTATTAATTAATTACTAATAAAACTATATTTAAATCTAATAAATATCAACTGACAATATAAAAATCTGAGAAAATTATTAAAAATACTTTAACCTACAAGGAAATTAATAAAAATATAAAATTACAAATTACTTTATAAAAATCTTAAAATGAAAATTAAAATTAAATTATATTAAATAGAAACTATCACTTATTTTTATTTTGTCTTTTCTTGAATTTTCTTTTACAAATATATTTTATATCTAAATATAACTAACTTTTGTAAAAACAATAATTTTATAACTTATTAATAAGCACTGTGGAAGCTTATTACTTCCATAGTTGACTTTTGTTGACTGAATATGTAAATAAGCTCAAATGAGCTTCTGTGGGACCCACTTTGGATAATTCTATTTCTAATAAGTACTTTGGACTTGTCTAAGCTAAAAATGGCCAAATAAGCTTAGTAGATAAGCTGATAAGCCAGATTAAGCTATTCCAAAAACTTAAAAGCAACACAGAATGGGGACAAACTTGAGGGCTTATTCTAGGTGGGGTCCACTCTGATTCAGGTCAAACAAAAGGTCAATCTAGGTTCCCTGGTAGGAGGGGGGGGGGGGTTCTATGGAACTAAGTATGACTAATGGGGCCCACTGAGGTGGTCACAAATCACCACCAAAGTGGTGATGATGGCTGTGTATCTGGTGCACAGGGGAACCTTTTGCCCTGCAAGTGACTTTGAGGGTCTGTGGGGCCCAGAGGAAAATTTGCTAAAATATAAGCTATGTGGGATATTAAAGACAAGCTGGTAGACTACAAATCTACCAAAGCTCAATGCCTGAATCTTGATACAAAATTCACAACAAATCCTTGAAGTTTTGTCAAAACCTGAGATGTGCAAATTTGACTTTTTCTATAAAACCTAAACTTTGACTTTATTGAATTTAGATCTTGATTTTATGATTGATTGTGACTAATTAAGCTATAACTAAACTAAAATAAGCTAACTTACTTACTTGTGATGAGAACTTAAGGTTTGTGGATCCAAAATCCTTGACAGTTAACTGTCAAGGGAATTGGAATTGGATTTTGACTTTTAGACCTAAACTTACCCAATTTTATGACATGCCTAACTGACTTATACCTAATATGACTTGTTTAAACAGAAAATACTAACAAACAAACCCTGGAACATATGGTAACAGGTTTATCCAACCACTCCCTAACAAACTGATTATACTATAACTATTAGATTATTAAACTAACTCTACTGATTTTATACTTGTAACAATTTTATTTAATCACTATTAAAGTTATTTAAACCAAATAAACTACTAATAACAACAAAAACAATAATATGGAAAATCAAGCTTTGAGACTTACAAAGGGTATATGACTGAGATGATGGAACCAGGACCAATATCTATCCTAACAGTCTTCCACAAGACTACTAACCCAGAAGCAATCCAAAACACACCTTCTTCAATGCTCAAACTTCTTTACCACTAATTTTTAATTTTCTTTTTATTTTTCTTTGATTTTTAGTATTTTTATTATTTTCTAAGCACAACTGATTTTTATTGATTCTAAAAGCTTAAATAGGCTTTGTCAGAGCTTATATGAGCTTAAGAACTTACTTAACTACAACTAACAACAACAGTTGAGAATTTTGTGATTCTTGAAATAAGGAAAAATTGCATAGACTAAGATACACAATGAAACTTGAAATTAACTTTGATTAAAGATTGTAATACATGAGATTTAACTGATACAAGCTTGTTTAGTTGAAAATACAACTTAATGATTAAATTACACTACCTACGACTACCATTAACTAAAACTAAACTAATAATCTTCCATCTCTGCATCTTTTCCCTTTTGTAGACATCTTCTGAGTTTGTGGGACCCACTGGGTCATTTCCCACCGATCCATAGCCCTTGATGTGGTCAAATGAATCCCCACCCTTCAAATCACCTTTTCGCGCCAAAAAGTCCCACAAGTTAACTTGGGGACCAAGTACGGGTTTTAAGGGTTTTGGAATGTTGTGTGAGGTGGAGGGATTGCGTGGAGAGGCTGGGGGTTGAGGTGGAGGCAAAACAGTGGGCTGGTATGGTGGTTTGGAGTTGCAGTGGTGGAGGGTGGTTTTGGTGGGAAAGGGATGAAGGGTGGTATTGGTTTGACTGGGGTTTGACCCGGTTTAATATTAAAGGGTGGACTGGGCTAGGTAGTGGGCTGGGTAAGAAAAGGGTAGGGAGTGGGCTGTTGGTGTTTGCATTGGGTTTAAGTTTATTTTGGGTAATAATAATAATAGGTTCCGGTTTGGTTTTATTGTAAAATAAGCCCAAGGACTTAACATGTAAACTTGCTGAAACTTGAGGGGCTGCACTTGTAACTTTTCCATAGTATCACAAGGACCAAACCTGTTACATATTAATAATACAAGGACTATATTTGCACATTTTCCATTTTTAAACCTTAAAGGACCATTTTTGTAATATTTGGATTTTTGAGGGTTAAATATGTAAATTTCCAAATTTTTATCAAAAGGACCATTTTTGCCATTTATGAATAGTACATGGGTTATATTTGATAAATTTTACTTTTTAAATAACCCAGGGACCATTTATGACACTTTTCAAAGTTGAGGGACCAAAGTTGTAAATTTATGATTTTTAACTTCAAAGGACTTTTCCTAACAACTTATGAATCCCAAGGACCTTTTATGACATTTGTACAAGTTTCGATTGACCAGGGACGAGTTTTGCCAATTTGTCAAAGTTCAGGGACTAAAACTGTAAATTATGAATATTTTATATGTTTTTCATCAGTTTTCATCCCTTTTGTACTTGTAACACCTAAAAACACAGTTTCATGATATTTCCAGTATTTTGAAGCATATTTGTATGTTTTCAAATGTTTTAGTAGCCTAAATGTGAACGAAATGATGAGTATTTAGAGACTCATCAATCCCCCACACTAAACTATTGCTAGTCCCTAGCAATCTTTTGAGAAAAACTTAATGGATTTGAATAACTCTTTACCAAAAGCCATCACTTCTGGAGTAGTCAGGTGTAAGAACTGTGGCACACCTGATAACCGTGTGATTTTGAGCAAATCACCAGCTGTCAACGGATTTGATTAGTCTTTACCAAAAGCCGTTTGCTTCTGGACTAGCCAACTCTTGATGGAATAGTCAACATCTTGGTGAGCTGATTACCAATTATGGATTTTCCACGACCTTTACCACAAGCCATAATCTTGCGGGCTAGCCAACTCATTCGTTTTATGGGATATGGGGAGCTGAGGAACCATACAATTTTTGGCAAATTGCAAGTCATCAACGGGTTTGAGATATCTTTACCAAGAACCGTTTGCTCCTGGATTAGCCAATCCTTATGTGGGTTAGACATGGCGGACTGATAACCATTTATTGCGTTCTAAGTGAGAAAAAATTTTAAAATTTTGGCTAAAATAGGGGTTCTTGATGGAACATGTGTTTAAATTCGTTAGAATAACGAATCTCCCCCCACACTTAGAACTGAATATTGTCCTCAATATTCAAAGTACCGGGGTGTTAAACCAACACTTAGAACGTAAGAAGAAAATACTCTATAGCCTTTATTTAAGATGTATATACATACAATTATTTTTTAGATAAAACTTCTTAAATAGAAGCTATCACTATATTTACATTTTTTTTGAAGGATATATATATTTATACAACATGTGGGGCATCTCCCCCACACTAGGGTGGAACATGGGTGAAAACCTATGTACATGCTACTGTTTTTGATTACCGAGTCGCTAACTTGACTCGACCCCGAATTTATTTGTCCATGGGGAAGTAAGTGGAAGAGACAATCTCATCGGACTTTCATTCAAGATATTTGGATAAACATTTGAAGCACGTGAAAGTTCCACACCGATGAGATAAGTACCCGGCTCATAATTTATAAATGAGAATGCCGGGGTCAAAGATAATGTCTTCATTCCCGAAGGAGTAAAGAACAGGATAGGGAACAGGATATATGAAGAAAAGAAAGAAAGTCATGATGAAAATCATGATTAACTCCTCATCTTCAATAGGAGAATTCATTGTTTCATGAATCTCCTCTTTTAAGCTCGTTTGATCAAGACATATTATGGGTATGTCTAGATCAAAATAGAAGTTATCATACTCCGGTGGAGATATGATATGAGTGAGTTCAAAGGAGAACTCCTCAAAGGTGAATGATTCGTATTCGGGATTGATTTGAGTGAATTCACTTGGGAACTCCTCAATAGTAAATGATTCATAAACGGAAAGAGAATTATAAGAATGAGAAGTGGTGATACCACTTATCTTCTCTTCCGTTTGATCAAAATGGAACGTTTGCAATTCCGGAATAGAATCATTGATCAAAATCTCACTATCCTTGACGTGGATAGGAGATGAAATAGGCTTTTCATTTAAAGCCTCGATTCTAGAAATGAGAAGATTAGCATTTAATAATGTAAGACGAAGAGATTCGTGTTGGATAATTTCTTCCTCATTCTCTTCTTCTGAGTTGACAAGCTCAGAAGGTAATTCCCCCACATAACTTATGTCTCCACAAGATAAAGAATAGTCCTCATCAGAATCAGAGAACATCTCAATATGATCATTTGGAAAGACAATAGGGGGAGGGTATCACACATATGATCAAGAATTCCCTGTGACTCACTTGGGATTGAGACAAGGTTCTCAACACTAGACTTTATGAATTCGTCCGATTCCTTTGCAGGAATAGTATCAAGATGCTCGTCCCCCATGCTCAGAGAGTGAGTGGGAACCTCGGGTGTGATAACAGCAGACTCAGGGAGTTGAGAAGGACTAGCAGTAATGGAGTCTACAAGTTCCATTATTTCTACTGCTGGTGATTCAGTTATAGTCTTTTCTCCCTGTATATCCATGGAAGAAGTCTCAACCAATGAACATGATGAGGTATCTTCACTTTCATCATCCTCATCGAGAAGAGCAGCTTTGCAAAATGCAGCACGTATTTTAGCTGCATGCTCTTTGACTATTAATTCCTCCATGCTTTCTCCGTTTCTAACATGTTCTTCAACAAGTAATTCCGCGATAGATTTATCACGAGAATATGGAATGAGTGGAGACTGTGGGGGTGTGAATGTGTCAAAACCGGATGTATTAGAACTAGAACAATGTTCAGGTTTATAATACGGTTGACATTGGAAATCATCATGAGGACCCCCATAATGTACACAAGAAAAACTTGGTGCATTGTGAAACGACATATTAGCTAACTCCTCTCTAATTTTTTTAAGTTTTTCAAGAACCTCTAGACAAGGGTCTTGCTGGTTTTGAGGAGTTGCTTGGTTCATTTGGTATTGTGGAGGTGGGTCTTGAAACGAATAATCGTAATTGTTACAAGGAAATGGATTCCTTGTTTGACAATCAGAGCTAAAGTGTGGACCTCCACAGTACTCACAACAGTTAAACTGCTGAGTCTGGCTTGGTGTATTTTGATACGAAGCATCATTGAGATTTGGATAATATGATTCTTGCTCGTATGAATGTGATGGGTAGTTGGAAAAATTTGAGGAGTCGTTGAATGAGTTTTGATTAGGATCATAAGCAAATGAATTACTCGATCCACAAAACAAACAACTCCCGTTTTGAATATCATTACCACATTGTTCACATGTACACCAACGACATGAAAAACCGAAAAGCGGCTCACCACAACGACACAAGGAACAAAATCTGGAGATGGGACAAGTGGTGTGCTCTGAGAGCTAGCAATTTCCACCACTTCCGTTATGGTCTCGGGTTTTTGTTTTTGATAATTGTGAAGATTAGGCAAATCGTTCTTTTCAGTAATTGCCCTAAGCTCTGTACGTTTGCTTGACAAACTTTTAACCATAAACCGTGAAAGATCAGGATTGATTCTTGAAGGTTTAGGAGCATTTGTGAGCTCAGGTTTTTGGATAACCGTAGGTTGGACGTATTTAGCACTTCCATCGTCATAGGGAAGTACAGGGTCCTTTGTCACCTCGGTTTCATGATCTCTTTCCCTCACCGGAGAGGGAATAGGAATCGAAGGTCCATCATAATCAACATGACATCTCGACATTTTTGACAAGGCCATAAGTTTTTCAACTTTGCTTTTATAGGCCCTTTGTTTAAAGAAATCGTCATCGAGAGATACCATTAGAATCAATTATGGGACAAGTGGAAGAAGGTAGAATCAAAGGATAGGGGATGAGAAATGAAGAATCAAATAGGTAGGGGTGTAAAGGTGAATATTTTTGGGTTTTGTTTTATAAAAATATGGATAAAAGATGGTAAATATACAATGGATGTATATGCAGATTCACTAATACGCAAAATCGTTTAGAATAAGCGCACAATCTCCCCGGCAGCGGCGCCAAATTTTGATTCGCCTCAAACGGTCATATAATTATTGGTCAACCACTTGTGAATGGTCAAGTATAATAGTCAAACAGCTGAGGCAAATGCTTCCATGAAATACAGTGTTTTCCCGGGTCGTAATGTCCCAACGAGGTGTGCGATGTTTTATTATAAACGAGTTTGTGATCGAGTGAATGTGAACAGGAAAGGTATAAAGTGTGTGTGTGTGATTAAACTAGGGTTTTATAACTTAAAATAACTTAAATAAACTATCTTAACGATTACGTGAAACCTAAATATCTAAAACGTTAAAACGTACACCAAATTAAAAATCAGACGCGATTACGTACTGAGAAAAAGGTGAGTTTTAAGAAAAATAAACTACAGGGGTTAAAAATGAAAATTCTATAAACTTAAACTTAAAAGAAAATTAAATTAAAAAGAAAATTAGTTTTTTAAATTATTTTATTATTTATTATTAATTATTTAATTAAAAACTATTTAACTATTTAATTAAAATTAAACTAAAAATGATAAACAATACAAATTAAACTAAAAACTTATAAAAATAATTTCTAAACTTAAATTAAAACTTGAAGAAAGTATAAAAAATAAAAATAAATGTTTTTGTCTTTTTATGAGCTTTTTATTAATTAAAAATTATTTATATTAATTAAACTAATTAAACTATTTTAAATTACAAATAATACTAAAATGAGTTAGAAAATTATGGAAAAATTTATAAAACTCTTTTATAACTTATAAAAGCTATAAAAAATATAAAATCTAGGTGTTGCAATATAAAAAGTAATTATGCTATTTAAAACTTATTTATTAATTAATTACTAATAAAACTATATTTAAATCTAATAAATATCAAATGACAATATAAAAATCTGAGAAAATTATTAAAAATACTTTAACCTACAAGGAAATTAATAAAAATATAAAATTACAAATTACTTAATAAAAATCTTAAAATGAAAATGAAAATTAAATTATATTAAATAGAAACTATCACTTATTTTTATTTTGTCTTTTCTTGAATTTTATTTTACAAATCTATTTTATATCTAAATATAACTAACTTTTGTAAAAACAATAATTTTATAACTTATTAATAAGCACTGTGGAAGCTTATTACTTCCACAGTTGACTTTTGTTGACTGAATATGTAAATAAGCTCAAATGAGCTTCTGTGGGACCCACTTTGGATAATTCTGTTTCTAATAAGTACTTTGGACTTGTCTAAGCTAAAAATGGCCAAATAAGCTCAGTAGATAAGCTGATAAGCCAGATTAAGCTATTCTAAAAACTTAAAAGCAACACAGAATGGGGACAAACTTGAGGGCTTATTCTAGGTGGGGTCCACTCTGATTCAGGTCAAACAAAAGGTCAATCTAGGTTCCCTGGTAGGAGGGGGTTCTATGGAACTATGTATGACTAATGGGGCCCACTGAGGTGGTCACAAATCACCACCAAAGTGGTGATGATGGATGTGTATCTGGTGCACAGGGGAACCTTTTGCCCTGCAAGTGACTTTGAGGGTCTGTGGGGCCCAGAGGAAAATTTGCTAAATATAAGCTATGTAGGATATTAAAGACAAGCTGGTAGACTACAAATCTACCAAAGCTCAATGCCTGAATCTTGATACAAAATTCACAACAAATCCTTGAAGTTTTGTCAAAACCTGAGATGTGCAAATTTGACTTTTTCTATAAAACCTAAACTTTGACTTTATTGAATTTAGATCTTGATTTTATGATTGATTGTGACTAATTAAGCTATAACTAAACTAAAATAAGCTAACTTACTTACTTGTGATGAGAACTTAAGGTTTGTGGATCCAAAATCCTTGACAGTTCTGTCAAGGGAATTGGAATTGGATTTTGACTTTTAGACCTAAACTTACCCAATTTTATGACATGCCTAACTGAATTATACCTAATATGACTTGTTTAAACAGAAAATACTAACAAACAAACCCTGGAACATATGGTAACAGGTTTATCCAAACACTCCCTAACAAACTGATTATACTATAACTATTAGATTATTAAACTAACTCTACTGATTTTATACTTGTAACAGTTTTATTTAATCACTATTAAAGTTATTTAAACCAAATAAACTACTAATAACAACAAAAACAATAATATGGAAAATCAAGCTTTGAGACTTACAAAGGGTATATGACTGAGATGATGGAACCAGGACCAATATCTATCCTAACAGTCTTCCACAAGACTACTAACCCAGAAGCAATCCAAAACACACCTTCTTCAATGCTCAAACTTCTTTACCACTAATTTTTAATTTTCTTTTTATTTTTCTTTGATTTTTAGTATTTTTATTATTTTCTAAGCACAACTGTTTTTTATTGATTCTAAAAGCTTAAATAGGCTTTGTCAGAGCTTATATGAGCTTAAGAACTTACTTAACTACAACTAACACCAACAGTTGAGAATTTTGTGATTCTTGAAATAAGGAAAAATTGCATAGACTAAGATACACAATGAAACTTGAAATTAACTTTGATTAAAGATTGTAATACATGAGATTTAACTGATACAAGCTTGTTTAATTGAAAATACAACTTAATGATTAAATTACACTACCTACGACTACCATTAACTAAAACTAAACTAATAATCTTCCATCTCTGCATCTTTTCCCTTTTTAGACATCTTCTAAGTTTGTGGGACCCACTGGGTCATTTCCCATCGATCCATAGCCCTTGATGTGGTCAAATGAATCCCCACCCTTCAAATCACCTTTTCGCGCCAAAAAGTCCCACAAGTTAACTTGGGGACCAAGTACGGGTTTTAAGGGTTTTGGAATGTTGTGTGAGGTGGAGGGATTGCGTGGAGAGGCTGGGGGTTGAAGTGGAGGCAAAACAGTGGGCTGGTATGGTGGTTTGGAGTTGCAGTGGTGGAGGGTGGTTTTGGTGGGAAAGGGATGAAGGGTGGTATTGGTTTGACCCGGTTTAATATTAAAGGGTGGACTGGGCTAGGTAGTGGGCTGGGTAAGAAAAGGGTAGGGAGTGGGCTGTTGGTGTTTGGATTGGGTTTAAGTTTATTTTGGGTAATAATAATAATAGGGTCCGGTTTGGTTTTATTGTAAAATAAGCCCAAGGACTTAACATGTAAACTTGCTGAAACTTGAGGGGCTGCACTTGTAACTTTTCCATAGTATCACAAGGACCAAACCTGTTACATATTAATAATACAAGGTCTATATTTTGTCACAACCCACAATTTCAGGTCATTTTTCCAAACTTTGCCATTCTACTATTCACAAATTACTATTCATCGATCACTATTCATCGTTTTACTATTCATCGTTTTTGAGGTCAATTTGACATTCCGAGACACCTTCAGAAAATTTACTATTCACTTGACACTATTCATTTCCGAGAGAAAACTACTATTCACGTGCATTATTCATGTCATCGTAAATTCAGTTTACGAGTGTTCAAATTCGCGTAACCGTATTGGTTCAGGAGCGAATTCATGCATTATTATCAGGGACATTTCATACGGACTAGAAATAGTCGACATATCATTATTAGGGCACTTGCATACTATTCCACTCGTAGGGTACTCAAATTATATTTTTAATATAATTAACGAATTACGTACGTTTATTTTAAATAAATACCAATACGCGAACTATAAATGTGACTAACACGTCCGATAATCCCAACTATGATCCCAATATATTTTTATAATATAAAAATTATAATATTAATTTACCCGGTATTTTGGATATTTATTTTTTTTATTAACTTAAGTTTACTAAAACTTCGACGGTTTTCGTGGAAATTAAACTATAATTATCTAAACACCCAATAATTTTACCCAATCTATTTTTATAATTTTTATAACTTTATTATGACCCGGTTAACTTCGTTAAAATTTATTTTTAATTAACCCGGTACCCGGTACAATTTAAAACTACCAAATACATAACAATAATACATTTAATCACAAAATCCTACATTCATCCCCCCCCCCTTGACTTTGCCGCCCCCCCCCCCCCCCTTGCCACTTTTCTTACAAAACTACTTACATACTCTTCTTCAATTAATATTCATACTAACTCTTTTATAATATAATAAATTATACTAACCAATAATACATATACTTGTACAAGACTTTTTATCTCATTATTTTCACCTAGCAAAAAGATCATATTCTCTCTTTTCTCTTCTCATATACACGGCCAAGAACAAGAGGAGGCAAGAACCAAAGATTTTTCAAAGATCAAATTGTTAATCTTGTGTTTATAGTGTCCTTGTTAGGGTTTTGAAATAAAAACTCAAGGATTATTAGGTTTTAATCATCCTAACTTCATTAATCTTACAAGTAAGTTTACTAAACTCATTTCATAATTTTTACAAAGTTATTACTATGTTTATACATGTTTCTTGCAAGATCTTATACATGCATTAACTTATACCACTTTATTTTTGTAAACTTTTGATCATACAAGCCCTAGAAGTGATTTTTGGTTAGATCCTTGTTAGATCTACTTGGTTTTGGTGATTAGGAACCCATGACACCCTAAGAAGGTGTATGGTAGGATTAGATTAGTTTTGTGGTGTTTGAAAGAGGTTTGATGGATGATGGAACTAGTTTGGAGACTTGGAAATGGTTTTTGAAACTTTTGAAATACCTACTGTCCCTATTTTAATTTCGTGGGAAAATCAGTGGGTGATGGTTAATTTTTGACCAAAGATTTAGAAAATACATTCAAAAAACGAAACTTTGGGCGAAAGAACGGATTAAAACGAGTTTATAACGAAGGAGTTATGATTTTTGCAAATTTAACGACGAAAACTACTTTTCAGAAAACTGCTTGCTGTTTGGCAGAATACGACGGGTAATTTGAGGTATTAAACGTAACTTTAAGGAGCCGAGTTATCTAAAATATACTAGTATACACAAAGACGAATCCGTGGACATAAAGAACAAGGAAAACGAGCCTAAAACGACCGAGTTATACCCGTTTTAACATTGTCAAAACTATATATATATATATATATATATATAGTCACAAATAAAAATAATAACGTACGTACTAAATGGTATATTTTCTAGAGACGTTACTAATGACTATTTTCTTAACAAACGAATACGTACGACCCAAGGGAATATTCATACGACATGACGACGTCATTCTAAGGTTTTGATACAAGGATTATAACGCTAACTTTTTCGTACGAGTTAATATGACAAGTTATATACTTCTCTAAATGGAATTATTTTCCTAAGTATGGAAACTATTTTTCTACGACGATAACTAGTATTTTCAAATTACGAGTGGTATGAGTATCATGTGCATGTGCATTCACTTCATTACGGCTTGATCTAAGTTAGATCATGATTATTCATTTAGGTTGCGGCTAGTGTGCGCGCCTCATTGTCCCGACTACTTTTACATCATTGTACCATTGTTGTATCATCATTTCGAGGTGAGTTCTCATAGCCCCGTTTTAATACTATATTTTGATTTCAAATCCCACGGGGGAGAATACATTGCATTACTTATTTTTGTGTACATGCCTAAGTATAAAATTCATACATTGCTTAAGTTTCCTTATTACCACGTCTTGAAAAGTCCCCTTTTATTATCATGGACCGTTAATTTCTGGTACTAAGCGGGAGTGAGTGGATAGATCTATCGAGGGTGACGCCTCCATTCGTGTTTGGGTTGCTCCAAATGGAACGAATGCATTTCATGTCTTTATTATTAGAGTGTCTGGTAAACACTCATTGGGGCCAAGTATCGTCTAGCTTCGGGGTCATGAGCTTAAGAGCCAATGTATATACTTTCCGGACATCCTAATTCTTGGCATTACTTATGGCATTTGTACACTAGATTTTACTTATAAACCTATGATTATTCACCAACTTTATGTTGACCGTTTTTTTCGCAATGTATTTCTCAGGTAACTAAGGCATATTCTCATGGCATTGCATGGAGTCACTTTGTGTATCAAGGATGACGCGTCACTTTTGGATTTTATGCACTTTGAACTATCGTTTGATTGTACTAAACTTGTTTCCTTAAACTTTTTCTAACTTTTGGGACCTATGTCTTTATAACTCTGAATATTTTGAATGAATCAAACGATGTATTTTATAAACGACACTTTAGGTCGTTCAATATATCCTGGTTGTGTGCTATGATCCGTTACACCCTCAGGTATTCCATTCCGCTGCCATTCAGGTATTTTGGGGGTGTGACAGATTGGTATCAGAGCTAAGGTTATAGCGAACTAGGTTGCATCATTGACCCTAGACTATAACCACACCATCATAGCATATCATCATTTCATCATAAGTGCATATTTACTTATTTTTAGGCGATGCCATTATGCGAGTTATTTATTTTCATTTCACCTTGATTATCACAGAGTCATGTCTTCGAATCCCAACACTGTTGTACTTTACTCTATATCCGACTCTGATGATGAGGGCTCTATGTCCTCTACTGCTGTTTCACCACTTGTTTCTCCTACACCTGAGTTGCCACTCTTGGCATCTGATGGTGACACCGAGCCTTTCGAGGAGGAGGAGACGGCTCCTACTCCCCATGTCCATCCTACTATACCTACTGACATACCATCATCTCCTACTACTACTATCCATTCAGAGCCGAGACTTATGTTTCCTAGGGATAAGACTGTTCAGGGCCCTAGGAAGAGAGTTCGTATTGCTACATCTACTTATAGGAGTCTCCCTAGTCCTACTGTGCCTACACCACCACCACCAGCCATACCCACTACCACTCCTACACCTACCTCACTCTTGCCGCTCAGGAAGCGCGCAAGGCTTACCACTCCAGATTCACCCATTACCGAGACTGATGACCTTTCACCACCACCAGTGTACCACATAGGTGAGAGTTCTAGAGCGGCTGCAGCTAGGGATCCTATAGCTGCTACACTAGAGGATCAGTTGGATGCTCAGCAGGAGCAAGTTGATAGCTTGGGGTATAGAGTCGATGAGATTATTACTACTAGACTTGAGACTGTTGAGGAGCAGGTTGAGAATTTGATTCAGGGCAGGGTTAGTATTGATGTGTCTTACCATGGACTCGAGGCACGACAGTTGAGGCACCAGGAGGAGATTGAGCTACTTAGGGATGAGTTACCTGAGATTCGAGATAGAGCTCAGGCGACACAGGAGACCCAGTGGGAGCAGGTAGACCAGTTGACATTGCTTCGAGAGAGGGTAGTTGTTTTGGAGCGTAGGGATGCTTCTTCTCAGTTACGACTTGAGCATCTTGAGGAGATCGTGGTGGCGATGGATCGTGAGATCCGCCGCTTGAGGGGAGAGCCTGGACCATCTAGAGCACCGAGAGGAGCCTAGACGTAGACTGGTATTATATTAGCTTGTATTATTTCCTAGTCCCGGGATGTGGGACATAGTTCAAGAACTTGTAGTCTTTTGATTGTTGTACAAACAAATATTATCAAGTGCGACTCTACTATGTGGAAATGTTGTGCTATATATTATATCGGTCCATGTAGGCCGAAATTTTCATGTATTATATTCATGTGTTGTGATTATATTTATGATGTTTCGTGGTTGCTCTTTATTATTATCGCATTTATACAGGTTGTGGTTGTATATATACATGTCGTGGTTGTATTCGTACATGTTGTGGTTGTATCGACACAGGTTGTGGTTGTATATATACGTGACGTGGTTGTTGTGGTTGTATATATATACTTGTCGTTGTGATGTCTAGACAGATTGTGGTTGTACTCGTACATGTCGTGGTTGTATTTATATACGTGTTGTGGGTGTATATCTTTGGTACGATGACTATTTCTATTATGATTTTTCTCATGGTTATTTCCATTATGATTTATCAGAAATATGGCACCAAGGAAGAGTAAGACTGCACCGGAAACCCCCACTATGACTCAAGCCGCTATCCGTAAGTTGGTCAGGGATAGTATTGCAGAAGCTCTGGAGGTTGAGAGAGCTGAGGTTGCTGCAAGGGCTGCTGAGACTGCTTCTAATACAGGAACAGTTGAACCAACCGCTGCTAAGCGGGAATGTACATGGAAAGATTTCAAGATTAGTGATCCCATCAAATTTAAGGGCACTGAAGGAGCGGTTGCTTTAATCCGCTGGTTTGAAAAGACTGAGAATGTATTTCTCATGTGCGGATGCCCGGATGTCAGCAAGGTGAAGTTTGCTACAGGTATGCTACTTGATGAAGCTATGTCTTGGTGGAATTCGTATGCTCAGCCGATTGGTATGGAAAATGCTCACAAACTTACTTGGGAGGAATTCAAGAAATTGATGACAAAGAAGTTTTGCCCTCGTACCGAGGTGCAAAAGATGGAAACGGAATTTTATGAGCTTGTGACTAAAGGTGATGACATTGAGACCTACTTTAGGAGGTTTCAGGAGTTGGCTGCATTATGTCCAACTATGGTTCCCGATGATGAGAAAAAGATGGAAAACTTTGTTGGTGGATTGCCCGAAAGTGTTCGAGGAGATGTGATTTCTTTTGACCCTCAATCAATGGAAGAGGCTATTCGTATAACTCAGAAACTCATGGTTCAAGTGGTAAAAGGGAAATCTGCTGTCAACAACAATAACCGTTCAAACAACACCAACTACACCAACACTCGGAACAACAACAATCGGAACCGCAACTATTCCAATAACCGAAACAACAATCCAAACAACAATAACAACAACAAGAGAAGGTTTGACTACAACCAAGGTGGAAACGCTGTTCAGCCGCCACCTAAGAGGCAAGAAGTGGCAAAGGCTTATGCTGCAGGACCAACTGAAAGAAAAGGTTACACTGGTAACCTACCTAAGTGCGAAAGGTGTCAGAAGTATCATAACCCAGGTCGTTGTCCAGATATTTGTGGCAATTGCAAGAAGCTTGGTAACCACATCAAAGATTGTAGACTTCCAATCGTGGGTGACAATCAGAAACCACCGGTAACATGTTTTGGCTGTGGAGAACTTGGACACTTTAAGAATGAGTGCCCAAGGAAGAAGAATCAAGGAACTGGAAACCAAAATGGAATGGCTCGAGGAAGAGCTTATGTCATGGGAGGAGACGATATCAAAGAAGACCCGAATGTTGTTGCGGGTACGTTCCTCGTTAATAATCGTTATCCATCCATTTTATTTGATTCAGGAGCGGATAGAAGTTTTGTGTCTATTGCATTTGCACCTTTACTTAACATAGAACCAACCCCATTAGACATTTCCTATATCGTTGAATTAGCCGATGGGTCTTTAGTTAACACCAACACCATTGTTCGTGGTTGCACCATAAATTTTCTAAACCATCCATTCAATATAGACCTTATGCCTGTAGAACTTGGAAGTTTCGACGTTGTGATCGGTATGGATTGGTTATCTCGGTATCGAGCGAGAATTATTTGTGATGAGAAAGTTGTTCACCTTCCTTATAACGGTGAAACTTTGGTTGTTCGCGGAGAGCGAAGTGGAACTAGACTCAGTATTATATCGTGCATTAAGACCGAGATGTACATAAAGAAGGGTTGTTATGCATTCTTGGCTCACATCACGGAGAAGAAGTCGGATGAGAAACGACTTGAAGATGTGCCAATTGTTAAGGAATTTCAAGAAGTTTTTCCGGAAGAATTGCCAGGACTTCCGCCTACACGCCAAGTTGAGTTTCAAATTGAATTAGTGCCAGGAGCTGCACCAATTGCACGAGCACCGTATAGACTTGCACCTTCGGAAATGCAAGAATTGTCGAATCAACTGCAAGAACTTTTGGACAAAGGATTCATTAGACCGAGTTCCTCGCCTTGGGGAGCGCCGGTTTTGTTTGTGAAGAAGAAGGACGGAACTTTCAGAATGTGCATCGACTATCGTGAGCTGAACAAGTTAACGGTGAAGAACCGTTATCCACTCCCAAGAATTGACGATTTGTTCGACCAGTTACAAGGTTCTAATTTTTATTCCAAGATTGATTTAAGATCCGGTTACCATCAACTTAAAGTTCGGGAAGAGGATATCCCGAAGACGGCATTTAGAACACGCTATGGTCATTATGAATTTCAAGTGATGCCTTTTGGATTAACCAACGCACCTGCGGTATTTATGGATCTCATGAATAGGGTGTGCAAACCGTATCTTGATAAGTTTGTGATCGTATTCATTGACGATATCTTGATTTATTCCAAGAGTAAGGAAGATCACGAAGAACACCTCAGAACAATCCTGGAACTACTCAAGAAGGAGCAATTGTATGCCAAATTTTCAAAGTGTGATTTTTGGATACGTAGAGTTCAATTTCTTGGTCATGTTATTGATAGCCAAGGTTTACAAGTCGACCCGGCAAAGATCGAGGCAGTTAAGGATTGGGCTACGCCCAAGTCTCCTACGGAAATTCGTCAATTCCTAGGACTTGCCGGATATTACAGGAGGTTTATTGAAGGGTTTTCTAAGATAGCGAAGTCGTTGACGAAACTGACACAAAAGAATGAAAAGTACGAGTGGGGAGAAAAACAAGAGTCCGCATTTCAATTATTGAAACAAAAGCTTTGTAGCGCGCCGATTTTGTCACTACCTGAAGGTATCGAGAACTTTGTGGTATATTGCGATGCTTCGCATCAAGGACTTGGAGCTGTGCTAATGCAAAACGAGAAGGTGATAGCTTATGCATCTAGACAGCTTAAGATACACGAGAAGAATTACACTACACACGACTTGGAATTGGGTGCGGTAGTTTTTGCACTCAAGATTTGGAGACACTACCTTTATGGTACTAAGTGTGTAATTTTTACCGACCACAAGAGCTTACAGCATATACTCGATCAGAAGGAACTTAATATGAGACAACGTCGTTGGCTAGAGTTGTTGAGTGATTACGATTGTGAAATCCGATATCACCCAGGAAAAGCAAATGTTGTAGCAGATGCACTTAGCCGAAAAGAATGACTCAAACCTTTGAGAGTTAGGTCATTGGGAATGACTATCATTTCGCCATTGCCATCAAGAATTCTAGAAGCTCAGATTGAGGCTCTCAAAGAAGAAAACCGACCACATGAGAAGCTTTATGGTATGCCAGAAAGCGATAATGGCTTTGTAAAGAGATCAGACGGAGTATTATGTTTCAAGGACCGAAGTTGGATACCACTCTATGGTGGAGTGCGAGAATTGATTATGCATGAATCACACAACTCGAAGTACTCTATTCATCCAGGTTCTGATAAGATGTATCAGGATCTCAAGAAGCTTTATTGGTGGCCGAACATGAAAGCAGAAATTGCTACGTATGTCAATAAATGTCTTACTTGTGCTAAAGTGAAAGCCGAGTACCAGAAACCGTCAGGGTTACTTCAACAACCAGAAATTCCACAATGGAAGTGGGAACGTATTGCTATGGACTTTGTCACTAAACTTCCTAAGACGTCAGGAGGTTTCGATGCTATTTGGGTAATCATTGATCGTCTTACCAAATCAGCTCATTTCATACCCATTAGAGAGACTTATTCCATGGAACAACTTGCTAGACTTTATGTCAAGGAAATAGTCTCAAGACATGGTGCACCAGTTTCCATCATTTCCGACAGAGATAGTCGTTTTACTTCAAACTTTTGGCGGTTATTGCAAGATTCCTTTGGATCCAATTTAGACATGAGCACTGCTTACCATCCTCAGACCGATGGTCAGAGCGAGAGAACTATTCAGACACTTGAAGACATGCTTAGGGCGTGTGTGATTGACTTTGGAAATGGTTGGGCTAACCATTTGCCGTTGATCGAATTTTCCTATAACAACAGTTACCATTCGAGCATTAAGGCTGCACCATTTGAGGCACTATATGGTCGTAAGTGTCGATCTCCAGTTTGTTGGGCCGAAGTCGGTGAAGTACAATGTACTGGCCCGGAGATGGTACAAGAAACAACAGAAAAGATAATTCAAATTCGAGAGAGACTCGAAACTGCTAGAAGTCGACAGAAAAGCTACCCAGATGTTCGACGCAAACCATTGGAATTTCAGGTCGGGGACAAAGTTATGTTGAAAGTCTCGCCTTGGAAGGGCGTGATACGATTTGGAAAACGCGGGAAGTTGAACCCGAGATACATTGGGCCATTCAAGATCCTGGAGAGGATTGGTCCGGTTGCTTACAAACTTGAACTTCCGTCAGAACTTAGCAACGTACATAACACGTTTCATGTTTCGAACCTCAAGAAATGTCTTTCGGACGAGTCTGCCGTTATACCATTAGAAGAAATACAACTCGATGACAAGCTTAACTTTGTGGAAGAACCAGTTGAAATAATGGATCGCGAGATCAAACAATTGAAACAAAGTCGAATTCCGATCGTGAAGGTTCGCTGGAATTCTCGAAGAGGACCCGAGTTTACTTGGGAACGAGAGGACCAAATGCGACGAAAGTATCCACAACTTTTCACCGAGCCTAGTACCGAGACCAACACTAACTGAATTCAGGGACTGAATTCCTTTTTGGATGGGCGACTGTCACAACCCACAATTTCAGGTCATTTTTCCAAACTTTGCCATTCTACTATTCACAAATTACTATTCATCGATCACTATTCATCGTTTTTGAGGTCAATTTGACATTCCGAGACACCTTCAGAAAATTTACTATTCACTTGACACTATTCATTTCTGAGAGAAAACTACTATTCACGTGCATTATTCATGTCATCGTAAATTCAGTTTACGAGTGTTCAAATTCGCGTAACCGTATTGGTTCAGGAGCGAATTCATGCATTATTATCAGGGACATTTCATACGGACTAGAAATAGTCGACATATCATTATTAGGGCACTTGCATACTATTCTACTCGTAGGGTACTCAAATTATATTTTTAATATAATTAACGAATTACGTACGTTTATTTTAAATAAATACCAATACGCGAACTATAAATGTGACTAACACGTCCGATAATCCCAACTATGATCCCAATATATTTTTATATTCATTTTTATAATATAAAAATTATAATATTAATTTACCCGGTATTTTGGATATTTATTTTTTTTATTAACTTAAGTTTACTAAAACTTCGACGGTTTTCGTGGAAATTAAACTATAATTATCTAAACACCCAATAATTTTACCCAATCTATTTTTATAATTTTTATAACTTTATTATGACCCGGTTAACTTCGTTAAAATTTATTTTTAGTTAACCCGGTACCCGGTACAATTTAAAACTACCAAATACATAACAATAATACATTTAATCACAAAATCCTACATTCATCCCCCCCCCCCTTGACTTTGCCGCCCCCCCCTTGCCACTTTTCTTACAAAACTACTTACATACTCTTCTTCAATTAATATTCATACTAACTCTTTTATAATATAATAAATTATACTAACCAATAATACATATACTTGTACAAGACTTTTTATCTCATTATTTTCACCTAGCAAAAAGATCATATTCTCTCTTTTCTCTTCTCATATACACGGCCAAGAACAAGAGGAGGCAAGAACCAAAGATTTTTCAAAGATCAAATTGTTAATCTTGTGTTTATAGTGTCCTTGTTAGGGTTTTGAAATAAAAACTCAAGGATTATTAGGTTTTAATCATCCTAACTTCATTAATCTTACAAGTAAGTTTACTAAACTCATTTCATAATTTTTACAAAGTTATTACTATGTTTATACATGTTTCTTGCAAGATCTTATACATGCATTAACTTATACCACTTTATTTTTGTAAACTTTTGATCATACAAGCCCTAGAAGTGATTTTTGGTTAGATCCTTGTTAGATCTACTTGGTTTTGGTGATTAGGAACCCATGACACCCTAAGAAGGTGTATGGTAGGATTAGATTAGTTTTGTGGTGTTTGAAAGAGGTTTGATGGATGATGGAACTAGTTTGGAGACTTGGAAATGGTTTTTGAAACTTTTGAAATACCTACTGTCCCTATTTTAATTTCGTGGGAAAATCAGTGGGTGATGGTTAATTTTTGACCAAATATTTAGAAAATACATTCAAAAAACAAAACTTTGGGCGAAAGAACGGATTAAAACGAGTTTATAACGAAGGAGTTATGATTTTTGCAAATTTAACGACGAAAACTACTTTTCAGAAAACTGCTTGCTGTTTGGCAGAATACGACGGGTAATTTGAGGTATTAAACGTAACTTTAAGGAGCCGAGTTATCTAAAATATACTAGTATACACAAAGACGAATCCGTGGACATAAAGAACAAGGAAAACGAGCCTAAAACGACCGAGTTATACCCGTTTTAACATTGTCAAAACTATATATATATATATATATATATATATATATATATATATATATATATATAGTCACAAATAAAAATAATAACGTACGTACTAAATGGTATATTTTCTAGAGACGTTACTAATGACTATTTTCTTAACAAACGAATACGTACGACCCAAGGGAATATTCATACGACATGACGACGTCATTCTAAGGTTTTGATACAAGGATTATAACGCTAACTTTTTCGTACGAGTTAATACGACAAGTTATATACTTCTCTAAATGGAATTATTTTCCTAAGTATGGAAACTATTTTTCTACGACGATAACTAGTATTTTCAAATTACGAGTGGTATGAGTATCATGTGCATGTGCATTCACTTCATTACGGCTTGATCTAAGTTAGATCATGATTATTCATTTAGGTTGCGGCTAGTGTGCGCGCCTCATTGTCCCGACTACTTTTACATCATTGTACCATTGTTGTATCATCATTTTGAGGTGAGTTCTCATAGCCCCGTTTTAATACTATATTTTGATTTCAAATCCCACGGGAGAGAATACATTGCATTACTTATTTTTGTGTACATGCCTAAGTATAAAATTCATACATTGCTTAAGTTTCCTTATTACCACGTCTTGAAAAGTCCCCTTTTATTATCATGGACCGTTAATTTCTGGTACTAAGCGGGAGTGAGTGGATAGATCTATCGAGGGTGACGCCTCCATTCGTGTTTGGGTTGCTCCAAATGGAACGAATGCATTTCATGTCTTTATTATTAGAGTGTCTGGTAAACACTCATTGGGGCCAAGTATTGTCTAGCTTCGGGGTCATGAGCTTAAGAGCCAATGTATATACTTTCCGGACATCCTAATTCTTGGCATTACTTATGGCATTTGTACACTAGATTTTACTTATAAACCTATGATTATTCACCAACTTTATGTTGACCGTTTTTTTCGCAATGTATTTCTCAGGTAACTAAGGCATATTCTCATGGCATTGCATGGAGTCACTTTGTGTATCAAGGATGACGCGTCACTTTTGGATTTTATGCACTTTGAACTATCGTTTGATTGTACTAAACTTGTTTCCTTAAACTTTTTCTAACTTTTGGGACCTATGTCTTTATAACTCTGAATATTTTGAATGAATCAAACGATGTATTTTATAAACGACACTTTAGGTCGTTCAATATATCCTGGTTGTGTGCTATGATCCGTTACACCCTCAGGTATTCCATTCCGCTGCCATTCAGGTATTTTGGGGGTGTGACATATTTGCACATTTTCCATTTTTAAACCTTAAAGGACCATTTTTGTAATATTTGGATTTTTGAGGGTTAAATATGTAAATTTCCAAATGTTTATCAAAACGACCATTTTTGCCATTTATGAATAGTACAAGGGTTATATTTGATAAATTTTACTTTTTAAATAACCCAGGGACCATTTATGATAGTTTTCAAAGTTGAGGGACCAAAGTTGTAAATTTATGATTTTTAACTTCAAAGGACTTTTCCTAACAACTTATGAATCCCAAGGACCTTTTATGACATTTGTACAAGTTTTGATTGACCAGGGACTAGTTTTGCCAATTTGTCAAAGTTCAGGGACTGAAACTGTAAATTATGAATATTTTATATGTTTTTCATCAGTTTTCATCCCTTTTGTACTTGTAACACCTAAAAACACAGTTTCATGATATTTCCAGTATTTTGAAGCATATTTGTATGTTTTCAGATGTTTTAGTAGCCTAAATGTGAACGAAATGATGAGTATTTAGATACTCATCAGTTGCCTAACGGACAAAGAGTAGAGCATGTAGCAAAGGCAAAGGTTGATATGATCTCGGTTTCCAATGGTGCTAATGACAATTTCTCTAATGACTTCCTTCCATTTCTTGAATTGGGGCTTGAGTTCATTCATTTCCATTCCATATGGGTCCTTATCGACCTCATTTCCCGAACGGGTTCTCCTAGTGTTTGTTGTCCTAACAAAGAGGTGGTCACGGAGTACATCTTTTGATACTAGAGGTGTGTCATAAGGATGGATGCGGTCATGGAGGTTGTCAAGAGTTGAGAGGGAGTGCAAGTCGGAATAGATGCAAGTACCACGGTTTGGGACACCTAGGATTTGAGCAAACTCCTCAAGAGTGAAGGAGTATTGATGACCACTAACCCTAAAGTTGATAGACATTTGACCATAATCATCCATGGAGAGGAAGGCGGATGCATAGAATTCCAAAATGAACCTAGGGCAAATAGGCTCGTTGATTTCTAAAAGACACTCAAAGTTGATTGTGGCAAATTCGGCGTAAAGGTTTGCGCCTTCTAGGAAGGACGGGTCAATGGTTCTACCCTCATGGACATAGTGTTTTTCTAAGGCTTTGAAAACATTGACTTAGTTTGGGGTAAGGCCTTTGGTTTTGTGGTGTTTTGGTAGGTACTTAATGGTGTCCTTATGGTCGTAGTGGGTTAGAGGAGGCATGATGATTCCTAGAACAACAAAATTTCACATTTTAGTTTAAGTAAACTATTATTATAATGTGGATGTTCTAGTGTATGCCTATATGAAAACAATGTGGAGGTGCGGTTATCTTGACTCATTTTGATGTTTCAAAAACGTTTTATAATGCAAGTTTTGTTTATAAAACAAAAGATAACCCAAACGCTCCTAGTTCAATGTAGCTTCGTTTGAATGTACCCTAAAATACATATTGGTTATGTATTCCCTTTAGCATTCAAGAGACATTATGCAAGTGATGTTTTAAACATAACGTTTTGATTTTGTACTCTCAATGTGAGACGAAAAAATATTTGTCCTATTTGTGAGAAATTTTTGGAGAAATTTGACATGGGGTGTTTTAGCAAACATGTTTACACTTAGTAAGAATGCAATTCCTAACTATGGGGAACATGATTAGTTTTGTTAAACACCTAATTTCATGCATGATTTTCTCAAGTTAATGCATAACCCCAAGTTTTTGTTTTTGTGCAAAAATAGAATTCCTAGACTCAGATCAGGATTGTAATCAAGTTTAGAATACTTACAATGATGATTGATTCGCAATGTGAGTGAAAGGAAGACCAAGAAATCGTAGGTATGGATGGATGGTAAAGTGAATAGTAATAGTTTGGAAGTGGTGGTATGAGATAATGGGTGTTTGGTTTAATATAAACAAAAATATTGATTCTGCAGGTCGGCGGATATGGCGGACCCCTGAAATGGGTTCCGTCCGTTGTGTCTGAGGGTTCCGCCGACCCTGCTGAGAAAAAGAGTTATGGATTTGTTTTGATTTTTGTGATTTTTGTCTAATGTTCAGAACTACAACGTAGGTTCCATGAGTCCTAAGCCTAGCCTAAGAAGGTTAAAAGGTTCACGTTTAAGAGGTTTTGTGAGAATGTCGGATATGTTGTCTTCGGAAGAAACTTTCTCAATTGAGATATTTCCTTTTTGAACGTTGTCACGAAGGAAATGATGACGGATTTCAATATGTTTGGTACGAGCATGTTGAACCGGGTTTTTGCTAAGATCAATGGCACCTTTGTTGTCACAAAGAATTGTGATGTCGTTAAGTTGAATTTCGTAGTCGACAAGAGCTTGCTTCATCCAAAGTGCTTGTTGACATGCCTTTCCGGCCGAAACGTACTCGGCTTCCGTTGTTGAGATAGAAAGAGCTGTTTGTTTCTTAGAGAACCATGAAGTGAGACAATGTCCAACAAAAGTACAAATACCACTTGTACTTTTTCTATCAACATAGTCACCGGCATGATCCGAGTCGGCATACACTATGGTGTCTATTCCCGTTCCTTTGGGATACCATAAACCTAAATGTGTAGTGCCCTTAATATACCTAAAAATCCTTTTAACGGCTTTGAGATGAGTAGTCTTAGGATCTTCTTGAAAATGAGCACATAGACAAACACTAAACATAATGTCGGGTCTACTAGCCGTTAGGTAAAGTAGACTACCAATCATACCTCTATATTTAGTGCTACCTACGGATTCACTTTCCTCATCCTTGGTGAGTTTAGTTTCCGTAGACATGGGTGTTTTGATTGGTTTCGAATCTTCTAATCCAAATTTCTTAAGCATGTCCTTAATATATTTAGATTGGTTAAAGAAGATACCATCTTCTAGTTGTTTAATTTCGAGTCCTAGGAAAAAGTTGAGTTCTCTCATCATACTCATTTCAAACTCGTCATGCATGATTTTTGAGAAATCCACACATAATTCTTGACAAGTTGATCCAAATATAATGTCATCAACATAGATTTGGACTATGATAGTATGTGAATCTTTCTTCTTAGTGAAGAGAGTATTATCAACTAAGCCCATGGTATACTTATGGTCAACTAGGAAGGTTTTAAGCCGATCATACCATGCTTTTGGAGCTTGCTTAAGTCTGTAAAGAGCCTTTTTAAGTTTATAAACATGATTTGGTTTTTCAAAATCGATGAAGCCCGGTGGTTGATCAACATACACTTCTTCATTTATGACTCCGTTTAAAAATGCACTCTTGACGTCCATTTGAAAGAGTTTAAAATTGTGTGCACATGCATATGCAAGTAAGATTCTAATTGACTCAAGCCTAGCAACCGGAGCAAAAGTTTCATCGTAGTCAATGCCTTCTTGTTGGTTATATCCTTGTGCAACTAGCCTAGCTTTGTTTCTAAACACAATTCCATTTTCATCCATTTTATTACGAAAGACCCATTTTGTTCCAGTTATAGTTTGACTCTTTGGTTGAGGAACTAATGTCCATACATCATTCCTAACAAATTGGTTTAACTCTTCTTGCATTGAAATTACCCAAGACTCATCTTTAATGGCTTCATTAATGTTTTTCGGTTCAATGGTTGACACGAAACAAAAGTAGTTGCTTTCATTTTGAACTTTTGACCTTAGTGTTCTTTCGTTAATGTTGCCTATGACACCATCCAATGGATGACTTTTAGATTCTTTGACATTGACAAGTTCTTTGTTTAATAGTTCATCTTCCTTGTCATTACCTAAAATTTCTTGACTTTCTATTGCTTGGCTTTCAACTAAGTCATCATCTACCAAAGGTGATGTCTTAGAGGGAGGTGGACTCTCGTCAAATATTACGTTCAACGATTCCTCGACTCTTAAGGTTTCTTTGTTCAAAACAATGTAAGCTTTACTATTTTGTGAATATCCAAGAAATACACCTTCATAAGACTTTGGGTCAAATTTGGTGAGATAATCCTTGGTGTTAAGAATGAAACATTTACTCCCAAACACTCTAAAGTATCCTAATGTAGGCTTTTTACCTTTATATAGTTCATAAGGAGTTTTATTCAAGAATGATCTAATTAAGACTCGATTTAAAATGTACGTTGATGTGTCAACGGCATTACACCAAAACTTTTGTGGAATGTTTTGTTCATTAAGCATTGTTCTAGTCATCTCTTGCAATGTCCGGTTTTTACATTCTACTACACCATTAGATTGAGGAGTACGTGGAGCTGAAAAGTTATGAGTAATACCATTAATATCAAAAAAGTTTCCAACTTGAAATTCATTATCAAATTCACGACCATGATCCGTTCTAATAGACACAATATTAGACCCTAGATTTTGAATTTTCTTACATAGAATCTCAAATTTATCGAAAGCTTCATATTTACTTTTCAAAAATTTTGTCCAAGTATATCTTGAGTAATCATCAACTATGACCAAAGTGTAGAAGTTACCTCTATAACTTTGTATAGCGGATGGACCAAATAAATCCATATGCAAAAGTTCTAGACACCTAGATGTAGAAACCAAGTTTTTAGCCTTATGGCTACTATGGACTTGTTTACCGACTTTGCAAGCATCAAAAAAGTGTTGGCCATACTTCAACTTAGGTAGGTTTTGAACCAAGTCTTTGGAGGAGAGATTTTGGATTAGTCTCATGTTAGCGTGTCCTAAACGTCTATGCTATAAAGTTGAAGATTCATCTAATGAGGTAAGACAAAGTTTGTCTCTAGATGTTGGATCCATCTTCATGACGTATACGTTGTTCTTAAGGACACCTTTGGCTATGGTTATACCATCTTTAAGTATTTTACTTCCATTTTCACTAAAGATGACATTATACTTATTACGACAAAGTTGACTAATACTAAGGAGATTAAAACCTAAGTTATCAACATGAGCTACATCATCTATAAAAAGGGAGTCATGAGAGATTGTACCTTTTCCGATGATTTTGCTCTTAGCTTTACTACCAAACATAACATTACCTCCATCACATTTGTGATAAGTAGTGAAGAGGCTTTTGTTACCCGTCATGTGCCTTGAACAACCGCTATCTAAAATCCATTCATCTGGTTCCAAACAAACTTTGAGGCACACCTATTTTATGAAAATCACTCAAACGTTTGGTCCCCAAATTCTCATGGGTCCATTTTGGTAAAGCATACATTAACTTGTTCCAAATATGAAAATAGAGCATAAGGGTTCCATGACATGTAATTTGGAGTTTGGTAATGTCCAGGAGTGTTTTGGTTCCAAACATGTTGGTAGTTTGGTCGAGCGTTGAAGTTACTCTTTGGAAAGGGGTGTTTGGGAATTGGAGTCTTAGGTCTTGGTTGAGTAGTCTTAGCTCTAAATTCATTTTTACTAAGTCCTACTCCAGTTTTAAACACAGGTTTTGTTTCATTTTTATACGTAACTTTAACAAATTTTGAACGATCCGATGTGGATCGTGTTACTGCTGCAGCAGACCTGGCGGAACCTTCGGGTCCAACGGGCGGAACCCTGGATTTGGTTCCGTCTGTTCCGCGGGCTGCTGTAGCAGTTTTGTTAGTTTCTTGTGCATTCTTTTCTTGTTTTGTTTGACCCTTTAAAGTTTTTATTTTCGTAAATCCTAGTCCTGTTTTATCAAAGGGTGACTTTTGAAGTTTCATAATTTCATCCGCACAAGAAATGTTCTTATCGAACTTCTTAAACTTTGTGGTTTGTTTTATTAGATCATTTTGAGTAATTTTAAGTTTCTCAACTTCTAGTTTAAGCTCTTCACATGATTTGCATGATGTGTCAATACCTTTACTCTTTTCTAATCTCTTGGCATTTTCTTTCAACTCATAAACTTCATTTTCTAAAAACTCCTTTTTAGTTTTCAAAAATTTATTTTTGTTTATGATTTTTAAGCTCAATTCACAAAGTTTGTTATATTCTTTTTGTAAGGTGTCATCATCAATAGAGGAGTAAGATGAGTCGGAGAGTACCTCATTTGAGTTGTGAGCCATGAGAGCAATATCATCATTCTTTGGCTCATTGTCATCTCCTTCATAGTCACTCCAAGCACCACCCACAAAAGCTTGTTGACGTTTGCTCTTGGGTGGTTTTGGACATTCTCCTACAAGATGACTTGTGTCTGCACACCTATAGCATTTTCTTTCAACCTTTCCTTTCCTATCATCACGATCTTTTCGAAAAGTTTTCTTGTCATCTTTAGGTTGCCTTACAAACTTCCCTCTTCTACGAAAGAACTTCTTGAAGTCTCTAACGGCCATAGCATATTCCTCATCATCACTATCCGAAGTAGATTCTTCATCATCACTTGATTGGACTCTAGCTTTCAAGGCAATGGACTTAACTTTTTCTTTCTTGCCTCTAACTAGTTCCGAATCTTTTTCCATTACCATTTCATGAACTTTGAGGTTTCCAATTAGCTCATCAAGTGACATGCTTGAAAGATCTTTGGATTCTTCAATTGCCGTCACTTTTGCTCTCCAATTCGGATGGAGTGCTCTAAGAAATTTCCTGACAAAGTTCTTACTACAAAAAGATTCATCAAGTGCTTTAAGTGAAGTAATAATAGTGTTAAACCTAGCAAAAGCATTATCAATAATCTCATCTTCGGAAATAACAAAATTTTCATATTGTTGAACAAGAAGATCAATTTTGTTATCTTTAACTTGTGAGTTTCCTTGATGAGTGACAATTAAAGATTGCCAAATATCTTTGTCGGTTTTACACATAAAGACTCTTTCATATTCTTTCTTAGGCAAAGCATTGTAAAGCATCATTTTAGCTTCATTATTTTTACCAATCAATTTCTTTTGATCATCATCTTTAATGTTAGTAATTACGTTATCACCATCAATGATTATATACCATAAATCTATATCTTTAGATTTCACGTAAGTCTCAAAACGGTTTTTCCAATATATAAAACCATTTGCTTCAAAGAGTGGTGGTCTTTGCATAGATTGCCCTTCTTTGTAATTTTCAAAATCCATGGATCGTTTCAAGTTTTAAAACACAATATATTTTAAACGCTTGAGTAACGTAGCTCTTGATGCCAATTGTGGAAAACTAGAAGGGGGGTTGAATACTTTATCATTTAAAATCTTTTTAACTTGTTTAGTTAGCTTTGAAACTTTCCGTTTGATCAACGATATATACACAAACACAATATATAACATGCAAGTAAACGAAAGAAACGATCAAACCACAACACGAGTATTTATCGTGGTTTGGCTACAAGGACTCTTTTTCCTTGCCCTACGTCCACACCCCGAGTATCCAACTCTAGAGTTTCTTTCACTAGTCAACAAGCTCCTTTCACCGGCGGAGAAAACCTTACACGTCGCTTATACTTTTACCGACACTAAGCTAGATGTCGAGTTCTTTACCAAGGGTACAACCACTCCCGTTAGTTCTTTTACAAGGGTACAACTACTCCCGATACACTTTGTATTTTGAGGACTAAAATACTAACCGATCACTACTGAAAATACACAATCAAATGAAGTGTAAACTACACAAGTCTACACAATGCTAAGCTAACAAGTCTTGCAGCGTTGTGTTGAATACTTGTTACTTTTAATGAACTCATGAATCTCTTTGCTACAAAAAGAAACTTCACATATGAAATGTTAGAGGGTTAGATGAAAGAATGAATGAATGTGTGTAAATATGATGTAGAATGATAAGCCAAAAATCAACTTGTGGCTTGGTATTTATAGCAAAGCCTTCTGCAGGCCTGGCGGATACGGCGGAACCCTCAGATGGGTTCCGCCCGTGTACCCCCAGGGTTCCGCCGGCTTGCAATTAGTTTTGCAATAAATCTTGCAAACCAAACAATGTCACATCTCATTACACCTTGTAAACCAAACAATGTCACATCTCATTACCCCTAGTCAAACACATAACTTGCAGGCAAACACAAAGTTAGTCAAACACACTTTCTTTCCATAAATGTATATTGACAAAACTTGCCATAAATGTGATGTGACATTTCTATTTTAAGAAATAAAAAGTGTTGTGTTTTATGAAATGTAAAATGTAGCAAAATTCTAGTTTATGCAAGTCTTTAAAACTAAGATTATGTTTTACTTAGAAACTAAAGTTTACATTTTGTTGTTAACAAAACATAGCAAAGATCGTAAAATATAAATAACGTTTTTAGGCGATATTTGTTTTAACAGAACCCTTGACATAAACTTTTATTTGGAACCTAATATGAACCTCTACATTGAATTTATGACATGAACCTTTACACTAAACTCTACGTACTCTCTAACTATTGAACCTTTACCTTGAACCTTAAACATGAAATCCACATGAACCTTCTCAGTATGAACCTTGGTATAAACCTTTCCATCTTGAACCTTTTTACTATGGGCCTTGATAATAAACCTTTTAATTTGAATCTTGACTTGAACCTTTGATATGAAACTTGACTTGAACCACTTGATATGGGAAATTGAACTTGAACCACTTGATATGAACTTGAAACTTGTACACTTGACTTGACCCTTGACCCACAGTTTGAGACTACGAGCCACCACTTGTATACTAGGCATGGGGGTTCTATGTCTGTGTCATTGATGCACCGATGGCATGACTTTAGGGTAGGAGAGTGATGACCTATCCCGTCCCAGTACTTGACTTGTTACGGAGATGAAGATATTTGGCCGACTGGGGCGTATGGATGCATCCTAGATTTGTTTACTTGTTTAGATGGATATATCATGATATTACTTGCTATATATACTTGGTGACTGATGGTGTGTGCGATACACGTCTTTCACATCTTGGGAGCTAGCTACTCCAACCCTTGGAGGTATCCCCTCATATTATACTTGGTATCCCGAGGTCTTCCATCAGGATGCATGGTTACTTGATTACTTGATTTGACTTGATACTTGACTTGACTTGGGCTCATGGTGGATTACTGACCTAACCATTACACCTTTATACCTTACACCTTTACAACTTTAATACAAGTTCTTCTTACTTCGGTTTTACTTCTTTTATACTTTACCTTACTTTTCCATTGTCTTATCTATATCATCCTATATTGCGTGTTACTTTCATATCTGTTCACTGAGCTCTCGTAGCTCAGCCGCATTTCTTTTCCTGCGGCAGGTTCTAGTAGGAAGCTGGGTTATGAGTGGAGAGTGCATTGGACTTAGAAGACTTTACCTTGATAGCTTGTGGATTAGTAGGAGCTTTTGTGCATTCCAGACTTACTCATTTGTATTACTTTCTTTTGTACTTGTACCTCAGTCTCCCTTGTAACCTTGATACTCATTTGTATTACTTGAGATGTATGCTTGTGCTTGCTTTGATATGTCACCATATGTGACACTTCTACCCTTGTCGGGTTGGGGTGTTACAGCGACTCTCAGACACAATATAGCCTACAAAAGAGAAAAAGCATCACTTAACAGAAAATAGGGTACAATGGCAGAAGCCTATTACCTAAGCTAAAAAGGAAAGGACGAAACCCTGTCAGAAGTATCGCGAATGATATAGCCCAAGAGGCACACCTTTGCTTCGGCGCCTTCCAGAGAAAAAGATTATCACACATCACTCCGTCAGCTATCAAAGGAGAAAACTACAACCATGCACCAAAAAAATACTTAACGATAACGCCCTACGGAAACACACCGATAGCGGAAACTTAAAAGCCCTTATAAAGGTCACTACCGAGACACTGCCCAGGCAATGTACGGACGACACATGCATGACACATGAGAAATTGAACCGGAAAAAGTCAATACGCGGAAGGGAAATTTCTCTCTTCCCAAGACACCATGAAAAGTACACTCCCGGTCAAATTTATTTGGACAGGGGGTATTCCACTTGCAAAGCTAGGCACATACCTAAAAGCTAGGCCAACCAGATGAATTTATTGCTGTATCTGATACGACAGCAAAAGCTCCAAGGGGAAAATACATAACACGGGTAACCATGAAATATAACCCCTCGATAACAACCACCCAGCATCCCAAGGGCAATCCAATCACATGCCAAAAAACAATACAACGGTGGGCGCAATACAAAGAAAATACTGATCATTCGATGGTCAGGAAATGTTCCTAAGTGACTACTAATAATAATTAGCCGATATCTAATGATGGCTAATGGCCCTAACACTCCACAAAAACCCCATCACTCTAATCTCTTTCTGGACTGTCCATCGAACTTCCTTTTGACCAAGTCGATAGGCTCCGTGCCGTCCTGGTGTCAAGAGACAGCCATTCCTTAAGCCAATCTGGCCCACAAGATTCAGAGCAAGAATTCTTGCTCTCGAATGACAAAGGGATAGCTGCCGCAGAAGGAAGGAGCCCACAGGAGTACGGATGAAAAAGATAAAGGGGGTAGGAGAATGTGTTGGTGAGAAGGAGCATAAATGAAAATCAGAGGCAATTCATTGTGTATGCCTCCGATTATCAAAATCCTCACCACAACGTCAAGCGGCAAGGGATGGAAAGGGTGCTTCCACCATTGTTGCTGACTAGAGCAGACCCAAAGCTGCCGGATTACAAGATACTGCACCAAACCTTACCCCTGGAAGCTATAACAACGAAATTGGCACACCTATAAGACGGAAGGTAGTTCAGGCACCATGGGAGTAGGCCAACCGAGACTTACTAGTACATGATCATCGGGTACACCAGCTTCTTGGCTAGGGTTAACAAGCGCCATACGGAATCCTCACCAAAAAGAGCATACAGAAAGCTAAAAGTCGTATGCAAAACGATACGCAACGTCAATTACTTTTAAAGCTCAAAACCAAATAGAGGATCCGGACAATATACGGGAGAAGAAAACGACAAGTCCTAAACAATGAGGCAACAAGAAACCTTCTGAAACAAGTGAGCAAGGAAACACGATGGCAAGCCACGAAGACCAAAGGTCAGAAAGCAAAAGTGCTTCACCAGAAGGAACGAAGCCGATACTTCAAGCCGGAACTCAGGTTCCGAAATGATGTAACAAATGGAAAAATCCACAGTGTTACAATTGAAAACAATGATAAAAAGTCCGTCCCGACGGACCACAAAAGCCAGAGCCCAGGCTCCGCAAACATGCGGAAGACGAAAAGATCCGCAAAATGTAAAATTATTAAGTCCGCTCAGGTGAACAGTCGAAATAAATGTTTGTACTTATAATCTTTTATCTTACTACGTTTTCAATAAAATAAACGCTGAGACTAGCTACCTCCGCCAAGCTTAATTTTCTCAAAATTTCTTTTTTACAAATAATACATGTTATTCCGCATAACAAATGTAAGTAAGCCGCGCACACAAAGGGCACGTCCCAAAAACGTTACCCCGTATAACTAAAAGGGTGCGGAACCTCATAACTAAACCGCAAGTACGTAAGAGGAATTGCAAGCCCAATACCGACTAAGACTATACAATAAAATTCATACGAGTACGTCTTTTAATACATAGCATAGCACAACGATCAAAGTGCAACTAAAGAAGCATAAAAGTTAGACGTAATTTCAGCGCAAAAGAATACAAAAAGTTCGTAAAAGATAAAAATCGTGAAAATTCATGATAAATGCTAGAACGAAAATAAACAACGCCAACACGAGGCGGAATATAATATCAACAACCATAAACATGCCATAAAGTATGTCCATATGCATACAAGCCGTCCAAAAAGGACCATACGCTCTGGAACGGAAAGACTACTTAAAGTATCAACACTATCTACTAAAATCACACGGATAAATCATAATCATCTACTCACAGAGATGGTTCCGAAGTAGTAGAGACAGGGACAGCTGAACTAGTGTTGGGATCATCCCAGGAAAAAAGCATCCGGGCCAAACAAATACTCAGAAGGGAAAGGCTTTGCCAAGGGGGTAAAAACATTGCCCACAACAGGTTCCCCGACAGACATAGCACCTCTAATCCCACTAGCACGCTCACGAGTAGTACCCAAAGCTGCAGAAAGGGAAGTCTCGCTGACCCCCAAACCACTCCCAGCCCCATGCTCGGGAAAAATAAGCTGTCCCACATCTGGTTGTGACTCGACCATGCCCAATGCCTCGGCAAGCTGGTCATCAAGCTGAAGAAGCGCCATAATGCTTTCTATTGAAGAGTCCTTATGCGATATCAAATTATCCAACAAAGGAAACTAAATACTCCGGAACGCAGCCAAGGTGGAATCATAATCCGCTTGAGCGGAAGGCCTATGAGCAACAAGGTCTGTAAGCTTCCTACCAGTCCTGCCATGTTCCATACCGGCAAGCAAACCTTCTTGCACTCCTTTGACATAAGCACAAGACAAAACCTTCTTCAAAGAGTCATGGTACTCGGAAGAATGGAGACACTTGGTCAAGAAAAGTTTCAGGCCACGGGATAATAAACAATTACGGCTCGCGGTGATCGTAAGCAAGGAAGGATGAAACTCCTCATTAAAACTGATAGCCGCTTCCACAAGCCGGGACTCCAAAGAAGCCACCTTATCAGTAATATCCTTAACCTGAGAAGCCTGAATCTTCTAAAACCATGCGTTCAAATCATTCACTGCAGCCTCCAACACGTGAACCTACAATAAAGGATACACGCATAAGTACGGTGACAAAGGAAGCCCAGGGTAAGATGACTAAGGACATAAGAATATAACTGTCGGACGAGGTCCCCATTCTTATCATCAACATCCGCAATAGAGGCCTTAAGAGTGGAAATCTCCAAATCCTTGTCAACGAAAGCTACCTCAAGGCCTGATAGCGTCATGCTCATAGAGACACGCTCCCCCTCAAAGGCAGAAGACTGCCTACTTAAAGAGGCTTGAAGATCCCCTGGAGACTTAAAACCTGCTTTTTCAAAGACGCAACCTCAAGGGTATGAGAACTTTTAGTAGACTCCAACACAGACCAAAGATGCTCTGCTTCGGTCATTCCATCCCTGGATGTTAACGCCTCGGACCTCAACTTTTCAATCTCCTCATCCTTCGCCCTTAGCAAAGCATTTTGTTGGTCGCGGATATCAGATAACCTTCTCTCCTCTACGAAAAGGCATTCCGCACGAATCCGTAGTGACACACAAAAAGCATTCTGACGAGTAGAATTAACAGTAAACTCATCAAGAAATTGATCAAAGGGCATATTGCGAACACACTCAAAAGCCTTAGGAGGGGAAAAACTATCCAACAGTTCGTGACACTCCGATGCCGCATCCAAACGAGATCCGCAAGTCACATTCCAGCTCGGAACGTAAGTCTCCAATAACTGGCGGGGACTCATATCTATAACGGTATGGATCCTCCCATAGGGGTTCTCCGGGAACCCCCCCCCCCCCCATTCTTTTTCCTCTTCTTCTCCCCCTCCTTCTCTCCTAGAGAGGGTAGAAGGATAACAGAAGAAATAATAAGAGCATCCGCTGAAGTGGCAGAAACTGGAGGTCTAGAAACAGAGTCCACCTCAGTATTACTATAACTACAAGAAGACCAAGAGTCTGAACTAAGAACCAACCTTTCAGTAGGACCGATAAAGCGACACTGACTTCCAACACTACCTTCACCTTGAACATCAGTATCATGCTCCGGCATAGCTGACACATAAGAAGAAACAAAAGGGACGGAGGGTAATGGATTAACTCCACGTTCACATTCCAACATACTACTACGTAATAAGCTTTGGATGACGGTTAAAGACTTACCTGAAACAGTCGGCCTAAAATTAACCCCGTCATCATATTTCTGTTTCTTCAAAGGACAAGACGACTCACCGGCAGTAGAAGGCACATCCTCGACCTTCCTCTTGTCCTTACGGTCAACAACAAACGGCCTAATAAGAACAAATACCTGTTCATCAGGATCAACGTCCGCATTACCTGGATCCCCAACATGCTCACCTGCAAAAGGAAGATCAGAAACAGAACCCCCTCATCAACAAACATCCGATCAACATCCTCAGACATTTGCTCAGAAGAAATCTCAGGAGCAATAGGAAGGAGAGGTAAAAGCCTCCTGATGGCAACATCTAAAACTTTGGGTTCTCCATCATGAAGAGGTCTCCCGCGGACCTCCACCTGACAAGGGTCTTTTAGTCGAAATAAACCCAAAGCATTTATCTCTGCGCACAAAGCAACCAGAAGAATAGAAGGCAGGGTAAGTGCAACACAAAAAACAACAAACAACGAGAAGGAGAAGACCCAATTACCTTTGCCCTGGTAAACATAAAGAGGATAAGTATTCTCGCTCAAAGAATAATACCGGCTCAAACCAACACAACAAAGGAAGGGTTCCAGAAACCTCAAGAACGGAGTCTTGTTAGAAACAAGGGTATCAATATATGCAGCGCTGTACTCATCGGCAAAAGGAGCCCTATCCCTTGGCACACCAGCCCTAGAATAAAAGTCGCATAAGAATGGATAGGCATACCTATCAACCCAAAAGAAATGGCCTTGCTAATCCTTCAACGAGTCCTCAGCCTTTGTGTAACATGCGTCCTTGGGACGTTTAGCGAAAGTCAACCAACCATTCCTCTTCATCTTTGAGTAAAAATAACGGAACAGCACAACTGATGGTTCAATCGCACATACACGACAAAGGATCTCAAAATGTGAGACCCTAGCCGCCCCAAGCGGATGAAGCTGTGATATATGAATGTTGTAATACTCTAGAATGCTGACAAAAAACCTTTTCAATGGCAAGCGATACTTGGCATGATCAAGAAAACGGGTATAGACACCTACCTTCCCCTCTGGTGGGTGGCGAATAAGATCACCATCGTTTGGACGAACCGGTCGTACCTCGGCCGGAATATGGAAATTTTCCAAAATTGCTTCAAATTTACGATGGGAGAGGTTGCACTTAGAATCCTAAAATTCAACCATGGGAACTCTTCGAGAAAACACAGAAGATACAGAAAGAAGAAGCAAGAAAAACCGGAAGCACTTTTACACACCGATAGGGTAAAATGAATAAGTGAAAACAAAAATAAGGGTTTACATCCGCAATACATCTATCCTAAAGAAAAGCCAGAGAAATGACGGGTGTCAAAGAAAACTCTGATCAACGGATGGGATCAAAAGAAAAAAAGATGTAGATGACAGCTAAGCAGCAACGCAAATGATTTGAAAATGATTCATGTTCCCCCACGATATCGACCGCTGACCAAGGGCATGACTGCAGACAAACCACAAGTTAGGTCAGACAAGGCAGCAAAATAGCCTAGAAACATTCACCGCACGCTACAACAGCACGCGAGCAATGAACGCACTAGACTGGGGGGACTTGATAACATATTGTTGGGAACATACTTTTGTATTTAGTCAAGTCTCGGTCATTACATTTTTGTAATAGGTTGCTTTATTATTAGTTTTATTTATGTTTAAGTTAATGGGCAATATGTAAAAGCCCACGTAGAAAGCATGAAAGGGACTAGGGAATGTTGCCCTAGCTTCTCTCCTATAAATACAAGGCTTATGTAACCTTAAACTTTGTTGGTTATTTTGATATGTTAATGAAACTCTTGCACTTTTACTTTTCATAAATCTTATAATCAACCAATCCTTATATCTATCTCATTCTTACTTGTGTAACATCAATATGGGCACCTAACAAGTGGTATCATTCGCCAAATAGAGATTGAAGTGTTGTTCTTGGTGTTAACGTGGGATTAAGGGTGTTTTTTCTTTATATTTTTGCTTTTTCTTTGTTTCTTTCACTCAAATCTTGAAGCTTGGACAAGTTTCAAGGTTGATATAGTGATTAGGAGCTTAGATTTTGCATAATGTTTTGATCTTTTAAAGTTTTTTGTACTTTTACTCTTAGTTTATTTAGTTTTGTAGCTTCTTTGATATTAGAAAACTAGTTTTTGGTAGCAAAATCTTTCATATTTAAGTGTTTTCTAAGTGTTGGTGAAGTTATTTGCTCAATAGAACCTTATTTCTAAGTGTTTTTCCTTCTAAAAGTAGTGATTTTTACATGTTTTTGGTCATCTTACGTGTAAGTTTTTCATATAGTACAAGTTTAAAGATGTAAACAGTACTTTTTGGTACTTTTACGCGTGAGTTTTAGCCTAAAACCCCTTTTCTACGCTTTAGTGTTTTTTCTACGCTTAAGTTTATGCAAAATACCCCATTCCTACGCATAAGATTGATTTCTACGCATAAGTTTAAGCTGACAAACCTTTTCCTATGCTTGAGTTGATTTCCTAGGCATAAGTTGCCATTCTACGCATAAGTTGGATCTTACGCCTAAGATTAAATCTTACGCGTAAGTTACAGAACTCTACTTTTAAGGTTCATCAACGGTCTTCTCTTCGTGCAACGATGACTCAGTACTTCCCTAGCTTGGATAAGTTAGTGGAATACTTCGACTACGGATATCTTTCAAGCTTGGATAAGTTTGAAAGATTTGTTTGGTTCGTTAACCTTGCGCAAAACTTGAATCTTACGCATAAGCTTAATCTTACGCGTAAATGAGAATCTTACGCATAAACTATTAGTTTATGCATAACATCCTGTCTTACGCATAAAATTTAAGTCTACGCATAAGTTAATTGTTACGCGTAAGATTTTCAACTTTAACAAAGGATTGTGGTTTTAACCAAAGGAACTTACATTTCAATCTTCTACAAGATCCTACATTACACAAGTGTTCAAATACGTCTCAACCACCACATTACTTCTTCTCTCATCCTCAGCAACAGCAACATCAGCAGTATCAGCCACAACAATACCATCAGCAACAATCGTATCAACAACCATCACAATCACACTTTCAGCAACAACCGTTTCATCCACAACAACAATATCTCATGATGCAACAACATCAAATCATTCCTCAACAACAACCATATCCAATGTCACATCAACCCAATCAGTATTCACACAAACAACCTCACTGGTTTGATCGGATGTGTGAAGTTATTACAACTCAACAATCCAGACATGAGGCAGGATCACTTGAAACACCTCCAATGCTAACACCTGGGAACTATGTTCAGTGGTCAAGTTGATTCTTACGATTTCTTGAACTTAAGAAACCCCATGGGAAATTCTTGAAACAAGTGATACTTGAAGGACCATTTCAGTGGCCAACCAAATTTGAAAGTGGTGATTCATTTGCTGATCCTCCACGTGCTCCTGTATAGAAACCTGTTCTAGAATCTCAACTCACAGAAGATCAGAAACTACATCGTGAAGATGATGAATATGCCATGGCCTATATACTTCAAGGAATACCAAATCCAATCTATCGAAGTGTTGATGCTCAAAAAATGGCTAAAGCTATGTGGGAACATGATCATCTCCTAATGGAAGGCACTCAATTGAACAAAGATGATATGGAATCAAAACTCTACATAGAATACACAAACATCACTATTGAACTAGGGGAGTCACTTGAATCATATTATCACCGTTTCACTAATGTGGTTAATGATTTGGAACGTCACAAAATTACAGTACCAAGGATCGCAGTGAACTCCAAATTCGTCGGTAGTCTTGGTCCGGATTGGCAAAAGTATGTGACATTTGTTCGTCAAACCAAAAATCTTCATGATGCACCATATGGTTTGTTGTATGATTTTCTGAAACACCATGAACTTGAAGTGGAGAAAGATCGTGCTCTCCAAGGAGGTTACTTACCACCACCAACACTAAATTCTTTGGCACTCGTAGCTCAATCTTAGTATGCTCCACCTCCAATGTCAAATCATGCTTATGCTCAAGAACAGAATTACTTCAGCTACCCACAACCTACAACTCCAAATCTGATGATCCCATATGATTCTTCACCGCAATCTAATCAACCTGTTCTGGTAGGATTAAAAGTGACGATCATTATTGAGTCAAATAGTTAGTTAAATATATTCATGTAATAGTTAGTGAAATGCTAGTTTATTAAGGTTATGTAAATGCCTTAATGGCTTGGCCCAAAAGAAGGCCCAAGAGAAAGCCCATGGTGGCCTAATGTAAAGACTATAAATACCCTCCTAAGCTTGTTAGGAAGGTGGGAGTTCATGCTTATTCAAGGTTTTATTTCACATAGTGCTCTCCACCTCTCTCTAGCTCTTCCATCTCTCTCTAATATCATAATCAAAGGTGATAAAGCTAGATCTAAGGTCTTACAAGTGGTATCAAGAGCCTAGGGATAATTTTAGGTTGTTCTAGATTGTTTTTGGGTGAAAAATCGTGTTTTTGGGTGAAAAATCTCGGAACGGTTACTGTTCATCAGCGTTTTGTCGAGTTAGGAAAAAAATTTATCGAGTTAGAAAAATTTTTATCGAGTTAGGAAAAAATTCTATCGAGTTAGAAAAAATTTATCGAGTTAAAATTTTTTTAGCGAGTTATAAAACTTTTTTAGCGAGTTAGCCTTTATACCTTATCGTACATCGAGTAAGGATTTCTCTTGTGTGTAACTAAACGAAACACTGCCAAAATTTCATTGGGTTATCGAGTTAGACATCATTTACCGAGTTACAAACTGTTACTGAGTTAGAAGACATAAGGTTTACCGAGTTACTAGATTCTTAGCGAGTTACAAACCTTTCGAGTAAGAGAAGCAGTTTCGAGTTAGACAAGATCTAAGGTTTACCGAGTTAGTTAAAAAAAAATCAAATTTTTAGGGCAAAATTCGAATTTTTTCAGCAAAATTTGGAGTCAAAAATTTTTAAAACTCAAAATTTTCTGGTAACCTTAGAATTGCCTTTCATAGTGATTTTCAAATTTTGGGAGAGAAAATTTTCAAAATATATTTGGAGGGAAAATTCGAAATCACTAAAATCTACCATATACGCTTTTCAAACTTCACCGAAAACATCTAATCTTCATACAACAACCTTTGTTATCTTCAACGATCCAAGATCAACTTTATCACACATCGTCTAACAATGGAAGTGAAAATGCAAATCCAAGAAAGAGATTCAAAGAAAGTGTTTACAGTGTTCAAGTCATATGTAGAGAAGGTCATCAGTATTTATGGTTATGATTCAAGGTTCGAACAAGCATTTGAATACTACGTCAGAGACCGATTTCATTATTTCAAAGAGAAACTCAACCAAAGCCTGAATCAACTTGAGATGCTACTTAATGAAGAAGAACTTGATACGTGTAACTGCAAGGAAGCTTTTAAAGTGATCCAAACTCAATTTCAGAGTATCTTTAACCCTTGGATAATGAACCAGTCAGAGTTTATCGATGCATTTTACCAACAATTTTGGGTAGGCTATTCGACCTTTAGAACTAAATGCATAAATGACATGGGGGAACTCGAAAAGATACTTGATGCTGAGGAAGATGAGTTGAATGAAATTGAGAAGTTGAAACGGGAAAGAGAGCAGATTGACAAAGATATGTAGTTAAAGGAAATAGAGCAGACTGAAAAAGATATGCAGGTAAAAGAAAGAGAGCTAATTGAAAGAGAGATGCAGTTAAAGGAAACAGAGGTGATTGAAAGAGAGACAGACAAAGATTTTCAAATAGAAGAGGAAACGGTCAATGAGGGTGATGCATCAGATGATAGTTTGGTTTTCACGGGAAGTGATTCCTCTTCAGAACAGCAGGTTGAAAGCAGCAGTCCTAGCTATGATTCAGATACTGATGGTGCACAAAGGAATGAAGGTGTTTGGGACACCGAAGATGATCATATCAGACCTTCATCAGACACAGAGAAATTGGCTATGGTACAACATTCACATGCTCATGATAATTGTAACACTCCCAAAATATCGCAGCGGAAGACTGCGTCATTGGGGTGCTACTTCATAATACAAAGTACAAGGTATAGAAAACGACCTCTAAATGAGACGTTTTGAAAAGTTACCATTCAATTAATAAATTCTGAGTTACAAACTTGAGTTCCATAATACAATACATAAGAGTTTTAAAACATATCGAATGGTAAAGATAAAAGCATAAGTCTTCAAAACATGCCAAGCGACTCTATGCTCCATGCAACAGCTATCACCTTACAGACCTGAGACAAACATGCTAAAGTGTCAACAAAATGGTTGGTGAGTTCATAGAGTTTGTCTTAAAATAGTTGAAAAGCCTTAAAGAATGTTCACACAGCAAAGGCATTGTGAATCAACTCAGTTGCAAGTCCCGCCTATAACAACACTTGTAACCTGTGTGTTCACAACCCACTGCTAAATATATAGTATGATTAAGACATGTATAAGTTCATCACAACAATTAAGCAATTAGTCGTGAGTCTCTACTTCATCTCCGAAGACCTCACTTGGGAGCCAATTCCCAAAGACAACTGGGAGCCACTTCCCAAAGATAACTGGGAGCCACTTCCCAAAGATAACTGGGAGCCACTTCCCAAAGATAACTACTAGCCACTAAATAGAATAACGCAATTAAGTATAACACAGTCATGTATGTATGCAATCAAGTATAATACAATCAAGTATAAATGTTTTGAATATTTGTACAAGTAAGCAAGTAGTTGAGCATGTGTCTCCCCCAAAGAGTTAAAACAAGTATGAAAAGAGTAGGGGCTATGACTCACCTTAAGCTTATGTAATGAGAAATGAAAGTGGTAGTCGAATCGCGAAAGCCTCTAAGAGCAGCCTATAATAGAATGTTGCGACTTAGGTTTGGAGTAACGTCTAGGAATACGAAGAATTGCCTATATATGTCTTGTATTTAGTCCATGATGTGGTACAAAGTATGGTGTAAGTCTTTGAAAAGAAATGGTTCTTGAAACATGTATAGGTTGTATATCTCTTACTACCGTTCGGGCCGACATAATTCAGAAGCCATGGAGTAAACGTTCGAGGAGCCAGGACACTTTAATTCGTAAATCCACAACTCATCTCGACGGCTTACTTAATGAACTCCTCACATGAGGCTCCCGACTATTGTAGTATTTGATAACATATATATAAGTTTTGATCTGAAAAGTTACATGTCCAATATTTGGAATAAACTTAGGAAAGTTTACTTTTACATGAAGATTGTTATTAGAATGAGTTTCTTAAATCTTGTATGACAATTACTTGTAAGATCTCATGGTTCTTTAGATGGAGTAGATCCAAATTGTATGTTTAAGTTATTGCCAACTCTTTAACTCATGTTTTCGCCTAAGTATGTTTATATGATCATTTAGTCATGGCTTCGCCATGACCTTGGTCATTGTTCCATTGTCTTGAGACTCAACCTTGGCTTTAGCCATGGTTGTGGTCTTGGCTTTAGGTCATTAGACCTCTTGGTCTTATTAAACCATAACTATTATATAGTGACTTTGGTATACAAAAATAGTTGTTAAGAAACTGAAGAAAATCTCATTCGTTATTGGTTTTCTGGATACGTGCACCTGAGTTTTTGAAGAAAACGTGATTCCGGACAACTTTCGTGCTTTAACTTTTTCATGAAACGGACCAGAAGAGCCTCTTTTTGCGTGTTTAAGGTTCTGTCACAGAAACATTTGGCAGTTTTGCCGTAAAGTTTTGGTAATTTCAAATGGTCATAACTTTTGACTCGGGTACTCGTTTTGGGTGATTCAAATTGCTATTTTTTCCTTGTTAAGTACTCTTTAACAGTAAGTAAGTGTCCAATATCATAGTTGTACTATTTTGGTCATGGTTCTCCAAGAAAGTTACTAGTTTACTTATTTAAATAACATAAGTTAACATTTATATATCAATACCTGTTTTACCCATTTTTATACATCATGGACATAATATCAAGACAAAATATAGCATGAGTGATATGTAAATAGCATGAATATGATATTTAACAAGAAGTATGTTAGGGTTTCCTTACAACTTTGGGCTTTCTAAAGAAAGGAAGTTAAGAACAAAGATTAGGACTTTGATTGAGCAAGCTTCTCTTTTTGCAATCTTTGATAAACCGAGGTTATTTGAAGATTATAACTACGCCTTCTTGAATGTACGAAGCTATTTGAAGATTATAACTACGTCTTTTTGGAGACTTTAAAGTTATAACAACTTTTCTTAGAAAATTTCCAAGATTGAAGATCAAACACTAGTTTTCTTTCAAAAACTAGTTAACTTTCTTACAAAATATAAGAAAAGTGCATTAGGTTTTAGGACTTGAAGGTTATAAGAAGGTGTGGTGCAAGCTTTCTATGTGTTTCTAGTTGGCTATTTATAGGATGAGAAAAATAGTTAACCATATATTGGGTTAGAATTAAACCATGGTTAAATTTACACTTGTAAACATCCTAGAGATCAATGGTTAAGATTAAGCCATCTTTCATGGTGACTAGCCAAAAATGCCACCTAGGGCAATAGTAAGGAGGTTAAGAGTTCTAGTTTTCTATCTTGTCTTACGGAGTGAGTTTTGGTCCCGGTAATCGCTAACGGTAAGTAGTTAAGTCATGAAACTTAAAATCGGGTATTCTAAAAATATGAAACTTATAAAAATGTTAGAACTTATTAATATAACCTATCTTAGCATATTTAGTGAGTGATAAGTTCTATCGGGTTGCTTAAATGCTGTTAAAACTGGAAACGCGGGTCTAAAACGCGTAATTCGCGTAAAACACTGAACTGGAAAACGTAAAATTCCAAAACTTTTGGAATTGTCGTAAAATGAGAGATATTCATATTTTTATTGTTTATAGTGTTTTATGGACATATCGGGATGCTGGAATGATGTTTAAACCGAAAAGTGAATCTCGGACACGGTTTTGTGATTTTTGTAGAAATGATCCGATGAGTGTTAAACTCTCGGATTATCATTAAAATAGTTTAACTTACGAGAATATGAAATAAAAATTTCAGGAGTGAATAGTGAAAGTGAATAGTAAAAAGTGAATAGTGAAATTTTTTGGGAATAAAAGTTAATCTGAAAATGCGAATTGTTACAGTCTCTACCTCTTAAGGAAACTTCGTCCCGAAGTTTAGTGTGTCTAGGTCTCTTATCTTAATAGCAGCATAATAAAGCTAGATTTAGAATAAAATAATATGGTAGGATAAGGTACGTACCCGTTACGCATTGCGGGCTTCCTTAGTACCCAAATAGTATGCTCGACCCCGAGGTGGACTAACATTGTATCCACGGTTTGGGTTATTTTCTTCAAGCATTACGGCTAGAGTCGGGTTATCCAGCTCTTGTCTCTGTGCCCTATTCAACTTAGGACAAGTATTTCGGAAGTTGTTTGGGCTGTTGCACTCATGGCATGTCTTTTGGTTGTTTCCTATATTGTCCGCATTCGCCTGCCTTCTAACTGATTTACACTGACTTGCAAAATGGCCAGACCGCTTGCAATTAAAACACACAGGGCATGGCTCAGACCTCTGATGATGATAAGCACATTTAGTACACTTAGGATGTAGACCCTCATACTTTTTCTGATTAGAAACAGTTGCCGCAAATCCTCTTGCTTTCTTATTATCAACCATTGTACCCATTTGCTCGCCCGATTCACCCGCTCCCTTCCTTTTGTCACTATTCTTCAAAGTTCCATTCCTAACCATCTCATCTGTTAGGGGCCCTGCTCTCAATATTGCACTTTGAATTGTGGGAGGTTCAGTTGTTTTTACTGTCCCATGGATCTCAGGAACAAGGCCATAGATGTACCTCTCAATCCTTTTGGATTCAGGGGTAACCAGATGAGGAACTAGTTTGGCTAGTTCATGAAACCGATCTGTGTAGGTTGCATGACCAGCCCCTACCATAGAGTGATGCCAAAACTCGTCCTCTAGTTTTTGCATTTCATTACTCGGGCAGTACTCTTCCTTCAGTAGTCCCTTAAAGTCGTCCCATGTCATGCCTACAGCTGCTTCTCTACTCCTTGCTTGAATATGCATGTTCCACCATGTCAATGCCTTCTCTGATAGCAAGCATGCAGAATATTTCACTCTCTGGTGGATTGCACAGTTACTGATGTCGATCACTGACTCCATCTTCTCGACCCATCGTGTATATGCCAATGCACCTCCTTTACCATTAAACTCAATTGGCTTGCATGACGTAAATTCCTTATACGTACATCCAGTCCTATGGTTGTTGTTGTTGTTGTTGTTGTTACCATTCCTTCCTCCATCATTTGTAGCGTCATTTATGCTTCCGTGGTTTCCCGAATTGTTCATGTGATTGCGAACTTGTGTGACTATAGTGGGAAGTAGGTTTTGTAGTTGTTGGGCAATAATGGTGGAGACATCTGGATTTCCACCATCGTTACTAGGGTTACTAGTGTCGTGAGCATCTCCTCTACCTCCACGTCCACCAGTTCTTCCACCATCATTACTAGGGTTACTAGTGTCGTGAGCAGCTCCTCTACCTCCACGACCACCAGTTCTTCCACCCCTTGGTGTTGCACCACCTCGGCTAGTGCTACGAGTTACTCTCTTTGGTGCCATGATATCTACAAGGAGGGACATTTTGTCGACGTTAGATATGAGGTGATATTCCTAGACTACTTAGTCTTAAATCTTGTCAATTTGAGTCAACGTTGATTAATGTAAGCATGGTCACATATGTCTACGTGAGTCGTGATGCATTTATAATTATGTTGGCCACCATAATTATAATTGCTTCCTTTCACACGTATACATATTACCAGGCACATATATCTCAACAATTGATACTACATAATTGGGTAGACTTTCTATCTACTCTTAAGTTGTGAAAGGGTAACGTAGTGTGGGTATCTAGAGAAGGTGATATGACGAAAAGGACTAGTCGCGCTTGTAGAAAGATTTGAGTGTCGTACAAGGACATATGAATCACTTCTAGGTATTAGAATCATATAAAGTAAGTATAAGGCAAATCATCAAATCTCTACAGGAAACGAATAACCTTTATTTAACTTAATCTTATGTCTTATCAAACAAGAACTGTCACAAGATTAAGTTAAATAAATAATTATTACTTAGCTCTAAATTTTTGATGACTTGACTATTGTCTGGGATTTCTCCTAAACAAACAATTAGAAATAAGCATATGCGCATGAAGTGTGTGTAAGGCTAAATAAAGAGGAAAGTCTTAATGTTTATAGCAGTTAGTCTAGGTAGTATATGCAACCTAGTTCTCTATAATCAAGGCTCTGATACCAATCTGTAACACTCCTAAAATATCGCAGCGGAAGACTGTGTCATTGGGGTGCTACTTCATAATACAAAGTACAAGGTATAGAAAACGACCTCTAAATGAGACGTTTTGAAAAGTTACCATTCGATTAATAAATTCCGAGTTACAAACTTGAGTTCCATAATACAATACCTAAGAGTTTTAAAACATATCGAATAGTAAAGATAAAAGCATAAGTCTTCAAAACATGCCAAGCGACTCTATGCTCCATGCAACAGCTATCACCTTACAGACCTGAGACAAACATGCTAAAGTGTCAACACAATGGTTGGTGAGTTCATAGAGTTTGTCTTAAAATAGTTGAAAAGCCTTAAAGAATGTTCACACAGCAAAGGCATTGTGAATCCACTCAGTTGCAAGTCCCGCCCATAACAACACTTGTAACCTGTGTATTCACAACCCACTGCTAAATATATAGTATGATTAAGACATGTATAAGTTCATCACAACAATTAAGTAATTAGTCGTGAGTCTCTACTTCATCTCCGAAGACCTCACTTGGGAGCCAATTCCCCAAGACAACTGGGAGCCAATTCCCAAAGACAACTGGGAGCCACTTCCCAAAGATAACTCGGAGCCACTTCCCAAAGATAACTACTAGCCACTCTTTTTGATTGAGCAAGGATTAGGACTTTGATTAGGACTTGGATTGAGCAAGCTTCTCTTTTTGCAATCTTTGATAAACCGAGGTTATTTGAAGATTATAACGACGCCTTCTTGAAAGTACGAAGCTATTTGAAGATTATAACTACGTATTTTTGGAGACTTTAAAGTTATAACAACTTTTCTTAGAAAATTTCCAAGATTGAAGACCAAACACTAGTTTTCTTTCAAAAACTAGTTAACTTTCTTACAAAATATAAGAAAAGTGCCTTAGGTTTTAGGACTTGAAGGTTATAAGAAGGTGTGGTGCAAGTTTTTTATGTGTTTCTAGTTGGCTATTTATAGGATGAGAAAAATAGTTAACCATATATTGGGTTAGAATTTAACCATGGTTAAGTTTACACTTGTAAACATCCTAGATATCAATGGTTAAGATTAAGCCATCTTTCATGGTGACTAGCCAAAAATGCCACATAGGGCAATAGTAAGGAGGTTAAGAGTTCTAGTTTTCTATCTTGTCTTACGGAGTGAGTTTTTGTCCCGGTAATCGCTAACGGTAAGTCGTTAAGTCATGAAACTTAAAATCAGGTATTCTAAAAATATGAAACTTATAAAAATGTTAGAACTTATTAATATAACCTATCTTAGCATATTTAATGAGTGATAAGTTCTATCGGGTTGCTTAAATGCTGTTAAAACTGGAAACGCGGGTCTAAAACGCGTAATTCGCGTAAAACGCTGAACTGGAAAACGTAAAATTCCAAAACTTTTGGAATTGTCATAAAATGAGTGAAATTCATATTTTTATTGTTTATAGTGTTTTATGGACATATCGGGATGCTGGAATGATGTTTAAACCTAAAAGTAAATCTCGGACACGGTTTTGTGAGTTTTGTAGAAATGATCCGACGAGTGTCAAACTATCGGATTATCATTAAAATAGTTTAACTTACGAGAATATGAAATAAAAATTTCGGGAGTGAATAGTGAAAGTGAATAGTAAAAATGAATAGTGAAATTTTTCGGGAATAGAAGTTAATCTGAAAATGCGAATTGTTACAATAATGTTGATATATTTGAGAATATGTTTGTTCATGATTAGATACATCCTGAGCATCCTGAGTCTATTAGTGACACTTATGTGGTGGAACAAAATGATAGTAATATCACTTTTGATACTCCAGATATGGTTCCTAATAGAGGTGAGCCTGCCTAGGATGGATCTTCTTATGAACAAGATCATGCTTTATTTGCTTCATTAATCAATAATTTCAAACATGAACTTGACAAGTGCAAAAACGACAATCGTGAAGCTAAGCAAGCGAATGTCTTTTTGAACAAAGAGATTGAGAGATTTAAGGAAATGGAAAAACGTTTTGAAAATGCAACAACAAGAAATGTTGAACTTGAAATTGAAATCTCAAACCTTAAATCTCACGCTCAAAAGTTTGAAATGTACGGAGAGTCTGTTCTTCGTGAAAAACGTTCCATTCAAAATCTGGATGCTCAAATGGTTCTTAACAATAGAAAGGTTCAAGGACTTTTATAAGAGAACAGTGATTTAAAAAGAGAAAATTCAAAGCTTCAGAAAACCACATCAAATTTTGAGATTGTTAATACAAAACTTGAGATTGAAAAACAAGAGTTTTTGAAATGAACAAACGATCTTGAGAACAAACTTTGAAAATTGGGACAGACTTCTCAGACTATCAACATGCTGCCTACTAAAGATGAGGAGGTTCATAAACAAACATCTGGGATTGGTTTTGTGAATAGTGCTCATGTGGAAAATGAAAAACCTTATTTTTTAAACAAAGTGCAAAAGTTGACACCTACTTTGTTTAACGCTGAAGATATGGGAAAAGGATTGTCAGCTGACCTTTTGTATGAGTCTCAAGATGGTTTAAAAGTTGAAGAGGAAAAACGTTTGAAAGTAAAACAAACAAAAAACGCACTCTCGTACCACGGCTTTGTGTATGGGTGTACACAATTGACAGATATACCAAAAGAACCTTTCAAAAGAAAAGACACAAATGTGAAAAGATTTTTCAAAGAACCTCAACTTGCTACTTATGATGCTAAGTTATGGCAAAATAGAGCAAGGAAACAATTTTGTAGTCTTAAACACCACATTGAGCAAACGTTAAAGGTCATTTGGTTTAAGCAAGAAAACATCGAAAACAACGTTTTTTCTAATCCTCTTTCATCAGATTTACGCCTTAAGTTAGAAGTCAAAAAGATTTTGAAAGATGAGATTGAACCTCGTGTGAAAGATATCAACTTATGTTTTGAGTACTTTGAAAAACATCTTGTAACTGAAATGAGAGAAGATCTAAAGTACGTTCACTCTCTTGAAGACGAATTTGATGAAAAATGCTTAATTCTGGACATTCAAAAAGAATTTTTCACAAATCAAATAGAGTCGTTCAAGTTAGTATCTGTCAACCATGAGTATGAGAATGTGAATTTTAAACAAACATCTTCTTTGAAATCTGAAAATCTTTATCTCAAAAAGAAAATCACCGAGGTTTCAAAAGAAGTAGCTGATGTCAAAGAAGAACTGTCAAAAAGAACTGCTAAGTTTGAGAAACATCTTGCAATGCTCGAAGCACAAAGTATCTCTTTCCAACTAAAACTGCAAGAGAAGAATGAGAAAATGTCTTCTAAAAACTCTTTGACATCAGTGCTTAAAGAAAAAGAAAATATTTTTGAAGAAAATTGTGATGATACCAAAGTCAAGTTTGATTTCGATGAACTTGATACAAAAAATCTTGAATTGGAACATGTTGTGGCATCATTACAAAAAGAAAATGAGCATTTGAAACTGACTTACAAAAACTTGTTTGATTCAATCAAGCGGTCAAGAGTTCAGAATCAAACTTCAAAAAAATATGACTCTCAGATAGCACAAAATCATCTATTTGAAAAAGAACATTCTGTGCTTCAAAAGAAAATTGTTGAATTGGAAAAGAAGATTGCACAACAAACCAAGGATTTTGGTGATGCCAAAAATGATTTTTCAATCGAAACAGACAAATATGAAAAATATTTTGCACATCTTGAAAATCAAAATGCTTCTTTGCAAGAAAAATTGGCATCATCAGATCATCTTTCTCTTCAAAAAGAATATAATGATTTGAGAACTTCATACAATGCCTTAAAAGCAAAGTTTGATGTTCTTAACCGGTCAAAAGGAAAATCTCAAGTTTCAAACGAGTCTAAACCACAAGTAAGTGTTTCAGAAAAGGTTTACACGGGTGAATCTTCAAAACCATTTTCAAAAATGGTTTCTCAATTTACCACCCATTCTTTGCAAAAAGGAAGGAAGTTTTCAAAGAGACCAAATTTTTCTGAAATATTTACTCCTCAAAAGGTTTCAAATGCAAGTGCTCATAAAGAAAAGAATCAAGGTTTTCAAACTCCATACTCTCGTTTTACTCCGGTAAAGCCAGTGTGGAAACCAAAGCAAAGCCGTTCAAAACATTTGAAATATTCATACTCTGAAATGCTTCCGCTACAACAAAGGAATGGATATGCTTTGAAAAATCCTAATTCTGGAAGGTTTCCATTCATCTCAAAAACGAATTTTCGAAATGAAACGCCGAGTTTCAACAATGGATGGAAAACTTCTTCTTCAAGTTTTAAAACTCCAAGCGAGACACTGAGTTTCTCAAACAAGTTTCAAAAGCAAAAGAGTTTTAAATCACCGTTGATTCCACGAGATTTATTTCAAAATGAAACACCGGTTTTCAGTCCTCGTTGGAATTCAACTTCTTTGTCTCGGATTGACACAACTTTCAAATGGATTTCAAAATATGGTAAACCCATTGGCACCGTGCTTAAATGGGTTCCAAAAGTTGTTGTCTAATCCAAAAATATCAATGTCTTCTTAGTACTTCTGCTAAGAACTCGGACTTCAACATCATGACTTCTTAGTATTTCAGCTAAGAACTCGTTCTTCAAAGAAAGGAAAGTGCTTAATCAAACAAAGGTTTTACATATTTTTTGAGCACTTATCCTAAAAAAAATTATGGCTTATGCACACATAACAGTGTATAACCCGCGATTTCCAAAGAAAGGACTATGTTGTACATTTCTGTGCGACAATCCTAAAATATAAGAAGACTTCTCACCAAAAAGCTTATCAAAGTCTTCTTATTTTTTTGAGCAAAATTTTGAAATTGTTTTTCAATACTTTTCACGATGTAGCTCAAGATATTACTCCCACAAATTCTTAAAGGCTTAAATTTACTCAAAATGTTCTATTTTTGAGGGGGGGGGGGGGGTTTAATAAAAAGATGTTCCAAAAATCATGCTTAAAGGAAACTCATACGGAATTAATAAACATCCGTTTCTCAAAAAAGCTATCCAAAAAGAAAAGGTTTTAATCATTTGGTATCAAAAATACCATGGATATGCTATTTTTGGGAGGGAGAAATGTGATCGTCTTAAATCTCAAAAGAGCTCGACTCAGATAGTACCAATGAATTGACGAAGCTTAAAATGTCAGTAATCGAAAAGACTTGTCCTGGACGGGTAATAATTTCAAGCTAGTCTAACTAGTGATGTAAGCGTGTCTCGAATAGGACTTGTCTGAGTAGAATCTACCGTATCGAGAGACTTTCTTTGGACTTGACCAGGACGGGTAATAATTTCAAGCTAGTCTAACTAGTGATGTAAGCGTGACTCGAATCGGTCATGTTCACTGAAAGTGGATCAATTCAAAAAGTGCAAACTCCTCACGCATGTGCAAATTTCTTAAAAATACATGAGCACATGTGAAGGGGGAGTCCTTCAAAAGAAACAAAAAACTCTCAAAGTGTCAACAAAAATGTGTTTATATTCATAAACACTTTGAGAGATTTTCGTAAATGGTTTCATGGAAATTATAGTATATTCATGAAGTTATAAGGTGACTAAGGTTAGGAAAAAATCGTCCTATGATCCGCTAGAGCCAGAGGGATCTACCCAAGGAAAAATCCAATAGATTAGAATTAGAAGTCCTTAGGTATGATTGAAAAAAGGAGAAAATGAGAAAGGAGAAAGAAGGGGTTGAAGAATTAAAAAGAAAAGTTATGAAAAAGGGTGAAAAGAAATAGCCCTCCAAATGTTCAACCTTAGGGCAGAAACCGGGTTCAATTTGTCACACCCCCAAAATACCTGAATGGCAGCGGAATGGAATACCTGAGGGTGTAACGGATCATAGCACACAACCAGGATATATTGAACGACCTAAAGTGTCGTTTATAAAATACATCGTTTGATTCATTCAAAATAACCAAAGTTATAAAACATAGGTCCCAAAGTTAGAAAAGGTTTAAAGAAACAAGTTTAGTACAATCAAACGATAGTTCAAAGTGCATGAAATCCAAAAGTGACGCGTCAGCCTTGATACACAAAGTGACTCCATGCAATGCCATGAGAAATGCCTTAGATACCTGAGAAATACATTGCGAAAAACGGTCAACATAAAGTTGGTGAATAATCATAGGTTTATAAGAAATTCGTAAGTACATAAGCCACCAGTATATAGTAAAGTGACATATTGTCAAAAAGTTACATTGTCTCTTAAGCTCATGACACCGAAGCTAGACGTACTAAAATATGCCCCAAAGGAGTGTTTACCAGACACTCGTACTATATTAGACATGAAATGCATTCGTTTTCCTTATGGAGCAACCCAAACACGAATGGAGGAGTCACCCTCGATAGATCTATCCACTCACTCTCGCTTGGCAATATAATTAACGGTTCATGATAATAAAGGGGACTTGCAGTGGTAGTACTAGCAACTTAAGCAATGTACGGAATTTAATACTTGGGCATGTACAAAAATAATAGTGCAATGTATTCTCCCCCGTGGGATTTAAAATCAAATAAGTACTAAAAACGGGGCTATGAAAACTCACCTCGAAATAATGGTACAAAGATGGTGCAATGAGGTGAAAGTAGTCGGGACAACGAGGCGCGAGCACTAGCCGCAACCTAAATGAATAACCATGATCTAACTTAGATCAAGCTGAAATGAAGTGAATGCACATGCACATGATACTCATACCACTCGTAATTTGAAAATACTAGTTATCGTCGTAGAAAAAATGGTTTCCATACTTAGGAAAAATAATTCCATTTAGTGAAGTATATAACTTGTCATAATAACTCGTACCAAAGTTAGCGTTAAAATCCTTGTATTGAAAACCTTGAAATACGTCGTTAAGTCGTATAAGTATTCCCTCGAGTCGTACGTATTCGTTTGATAAGAAAATAGTCCTTAGTAATATTTACTAGAAAATATACCGTTTAACGCGTACGTTATTATTTTTATTTGTGTCCATATATATATATATATAGTTTGACGATGTTAGAATGGTCATAACTTTGTCGTGTCAAGCTCGTTTTCCTTGTTCTTTATGTCCACGGATTCGTCTTTGTGTATACTAGTATATTTTAGACAACTCGGCTCTTTTAGGTTATGTTTAAGGCTTCAAAATACCCATCGTATTCTGCCCAACAGCAAGCAGTTTTCTGGAAAAGTAGTTTTCGTCGTCAAGTTTGCAAAAATCATAACTCCTTCGTTATAAACTCGTTTTAATCCATTCTTTCGCCTAAAGTTTCGTTTTTGAATGTATTTTCTAAATCTTTGGTCAAAACTTAGCCATCACTTACTGATTTTCCCACGAATTTAAAATAAGGACAGTAGGTATTTCAAAAGTTCCAAAAATCATTTCCAAGTCTCTAAACTAGTTCCATCCTTCACCAATCCACTTTCAACACCACAAGACTAATCTAATCCTACCATACACCTTCTTAGGGTGTCATGGGTCCTAAAATATCATCAAACCACTAGGTCTAACAAGAGTTTCATATGTTTCCATTTTTAGGGCTTCAAAGTTAAAATATACAAAATGAAGTGGTACAAGTTGATACATGTGTAAGATCTTATAAGAAAATTATATGAACATAATAATAACTTGTAAAAATCATAAAAATGAGTTTGTATACTTACTTGGTGGTTTAGAGAGTTTAGATGATAAAAAGCTTACTAATCCTTGAGTTTTTATTTCAAAACTCTAACAAGGATGATTATACTAACTAGTTTATGAAATGATCTTGTAAAATTTTTCTTCCTTGCTCCTTGTCTACCCCAATTCGAACCAAACTACCAAGAAAAGAGAGAAAACTAGCTAAGTTGTAAGTAAAAATGATTTTTATGTGAAAATGGGTTAAGAAAGTTTATTATATACTTGGACAATTGGGTTGGTGTGCATTAAATTAGTTTGGTGAGGCATTTAAAGTGTGAAGACCATGGGGGGGGGGGGGGGGGGCTTGGCCGGTTTTGGTGAGGGAAAAGGGGAAGGGTGTTGGGTGATTAGTTAGTAAATATTAGTGTTAGTAGTTAAGTGTAGTTAGTTTAGGTTTAGGTTTAAAGTTTAATCGGGTACCGGGTTTGTTAAAAATAAGTTTTGTTGAAGTTATTCGGGACGTAATAAAGTTATAAAAGTTGTAAAAATAAGTCGGGTACAAGTACGGAGAGTTAGGGTGATTATCGTTCAATTTTGATGAAAACCGTCGTTATTAAGTTAAGCGTACGATACGTATTAGTTAAATTTCCAAAATACCGGGTAAATTAATATTATAGTTTTTATATTATAGAAATGAGTATAAAAACGTATTAGGTTCATAATCGGGAGTGTCGGACACGTTAGACACTTTTATAGCTCGCGTATTAGCGTTTATTGAAATAAACGTACGTAATTCGTTAATCGTACCAAAAGTAGTAATTTAGATATCCTACGAGTGGAATAGTATGCACGTGCCCTAATGATGACATGCAGACTATTTCTAGTCCGTATGAAGTGTCCCTGACAATAATGCATGAATTCGCTCCTGAACCAATACGGTTACGCGAATTTGAACACTCGTAAACTAACTTTACGATAACATGAATAATGCACATGAATAGTAGTTTTCTCCCGGAAATGAATAGTGTCATGTGAATAGTAAAATTTCTGAATATGTCTCGGAATGTCAAATTGACCTCAAAAATGATGAATAGTAAAACGATGAATAGTGATCGATGAATAGTAATTTGTGAATAGTAGAATATCGAAGTTTGGAAAAATGACCTGAAATTGTGGGTTGTGACAGTCGCCCATCCAAAAAGGAATTCAGTCCCTGAATTCAGTCAGTGTTGGTCTCGGTACTAGGCTCGGTGAAAAGTTGTGGATACTTGCGTCGCATTTGGTCTTCTCGTTCCCAAGTAAACTCGGGTCCTCTTCGAGAATTCCAATGAACCTTCACGATCGGAATTCGACTTTGTTTCAACTGTTTGATCTCGCGATCCATGATTTCAACTGGTTCTTCCACAAAGTTAAGCTTGTCATCAAGTTGTATTTCTTCTAATGGTATAATGGCAGACTCGTCCGAAAGACATTTCTTGAGGTTCGAAACATGAAACGTGTTATGTACGTTGCTAAGTTCTGACGGAAGTTCAAGCTTGTAAGCAACCGGACCAATCCTCTCCAGGATCTTGAATGGTCCAATGTATCTCGGGTTCAATTTCCCGCGTTTTCCAAAACGTATTACGCCTTTCCAAGGCGAGACTTTCAACATAACTTTGTCTCCGATCTGGAATTCCAATGGTTTGCGTCGAACATCGGCGTAGCTTTTCTGTCGACTTCTAGCAGTTTCGAGTCTCTCTCGAATTTGAATGATCTTTTCTGTTGTTTCTTGTACCATCTCCGGGCCAGTACATTGTACTTCACCGACTTCAGCCCAACAAACTGGAGATCGACACTTACGACCATAAAGTGCCTCAAATGGTGCAGTCTTAATGCTCGAATGGTAACTGTTGTTGTAAGAAAACTCGATTAACGGCAAATGGTTAGCCCAACCATTTCCAAAGTCAATCACACATGCTCTAAGCATGTCCTCAAGTGTTTGTATAGTTCTCTCACTCTGACCATCGGTCTGAGGATGGTAAGCAGTGCTCATGTCTAACTTGGATCCAAAAGAATCTTGTAATGACCGCCAAAAGTTCGAAGTAAAACGACTATCTCTGTCGGAAATGATGGAAACTGGTGCACCGTGTCTTGAGACTATTTCCTTGACATAAAGTCTAGCAAGTTGTTCCATTGAATAAGTCTCTCTAATGGGTATGAAATGAGCTGATTTGGTAAGTCGATCGATGATTACCCAAATAGCATCGAAACCTCCTGACGTCTTAGGAAGTTTAGTGACAAAATCCATAGCAATACGTTCCCACTTCCATTGTGGAATCTCCGGTTGTTGAAGTAACCCTGACGGTTTCTGGTACTCGGCTTTCACTTTAGCACAAGTAAGACATTTGCTGACGTACATAGCTATTTCTGCCTTCATATTCGGCCACCAATAAAGCTTTTTGAGATCTTGGTACATCTTATCCGAACCTGGATGAATAGAGTACTTCGACTTGTGTGATTCATGCATAATCAATTCTCGCACTCCACCATAGAGTGGTATCCAACTTCGGTCCTTGAAGCATAACACTCCATCTGATCTCTTTACAAAGCCATTTTCGCTTTCTGGCATACCATAAAGTTTCTCATGCGGTCGGTTTTCTTCCTTGAGAGCCTCAATCTGAGCTTCTAGAATTTTCGATGGTAATGGCGAAATGATAGTCATTCCCAATGACCTGACTCTCAAAGGTTTGAGTCGTTCTTTTCGGCTAAGTGCATCTGCTACAACATTCGCTTTCCCTGGGTGATATCGGATTTCACAATCGTAATCACTCAACAACTCTAGCCAACGACGTTGTCTCATATTAAGTTCCTTCTGATCGAGTATATGCTGTAAGCTCTTGTGGTCGGTAAAAATTACACACTTAGTACCATAAAGGTAGTGTCTCCAAATCTTGAGTGCAAAAACTACCGCACCCAATTCCAAGTCATGAGTAGTGTAATTCTTCTCGTGTATCTTAAGCTGTCTAGATGCATAAGCTATCACCTTCTCGTGTTGCATTAGCACAGCTCCAAGTCCTTGATGCGAAGCATCGCAATATACCACAAAGTTCTCAATACCTTCAGGTAGTGACAAAATCGGCGCGCTACAAAGCTTTTGTTTCAATAGTTGAAACGCGGACTCTTGTTTTTCTCCCCACTCGTACTTCTCATTCTTTTGTGTCAGTTTCGTCAACGACTTCGCTATCTTAGAAAACCCTTCAATAAACCTTCTGTAATATCCGGCAAGTCCTAGGAATTGACGAATTTCCGTAGGAGACTTGGGCGTAGCCCAATCCTTAACTGCCTCGATCTTTGCCGGGTCGACTTGTAATCCTTGGCTATCAATAACATGACCAAGAAATTGAACTCTACGTATCCAAAAATCACACTTAGAAAATTTGGCATACAATTGCTCCTTCTTGAGTAGTTCCAGTATTGTTCTGAGGTGTTCTTCGTGATCTTCCTTACTCTTGGAATAAATCAAGATATCGTCAACGAATACGATCACAAACTTATCGAGATACGGTTTGCACACCCTATTCATGAGATCCATAAATACCGCAGGTGCGTTGGTTAATCCAAAAGGCATCACTTGAAACTCATAATGACCGTAGCGTGTTCTAAATGCCGTCTTCGGGATATCCTCTTCCCGAACTCTAAGTTGATGGTAACCAGATCTTAAATCAATCTTGGAATAAAAACTAGAACCTTGTAACTGGTCGAACAAGTCGTCAATTCTGGGGAGTGGATAACGGTTCTTAATCGTTAACTTGTTCAGCTCACGATAGTCGATGCACATTCTGAAGGTTCCGTCCTTCTTCTTCACAAACAAAACCGGTGCTCCCCAAGGCGAGGAACTCGGTCTAATGAATCCTTTGTCCAAAAGTTCTTGCAATTGATTCGACAATTCTTGCATTTCCGAAGGTGCAAGTCTATACGGTGCTCGTGCAATCGGTGCAGCTCCTGGCACTAATTCAATTTGAAACTCAACTTGTCGTGTAGGCGGAAGTCCTGGCAATTCTTCCGGAAAAACTTCTTGAAATTCCTTAACAATTGGCACATCTTCAAGTCGTTTCTCATCCGACTTCTTCTCCGTGATGTGAGCCAAAAATGCATAACAACCCTTCTTTATGTACTTCTCGGTTTTAATGCACGATATAATACTGAGTCTAGTTCCACTTCGCTCTCCGCGAACAACCAAAGTTTCACCGTTATAAGGAAGGTGAACAACTTTCTCATCACAAATAATTCTCGCTCGATGCCGAGATAACCAATCCATACCGATCACAACGTCGAAACTTCCAAGTTCTACAGGCATAAGGTCTATATTGAATGGATGGTTTAGGAAATTTATAGTGCAACCACGGATAATGGTGTTGGTGTTAACTAAAGATCCATCGGCTAATTCAACGATATAGGAAATGTCTAATGGGATTGGTTCTATGTTAAGCAAAGGTGCAAATGCAATAGACACAAAACTTCTATCCGCTCCTGAATCAAATAAAATGGATGCATAACGATTATTAACGAGGAACGTACCCGCAACAATATTCGGGTCTTCTTTGACATCGTCTCCTCCCATGACATAAGCTCTTCCTCGAGCCCTTCCATCTTGATTTCCAGTTCCTTGATTCTTCTTCTGTGGGCACTCACCCCTAAAGTGTCCAATTTCTCCACAGCCAAAACATGTTACCGGTGGCTTCTGATTGTTACCCAAGGTTGGAAATTTGCAATCTTTTATGTGATGACCAACCTTCTTGCAGTTACCGCATGCATTTGGGCAACGTCCTGGGTTATGATGCCTCTGACACCTTTCGCACTTGGGTAAATTACCCTCATATCCCCTCCTTTCAGTCGGTCCTGCAGCATAGGCCTTTGCCACTTCTTGTCTCTTAGGTGGCGGCTGAACAGCGTTTCCACCTTGGTTGTAATCGAACCTTCTCTTGTTGTTGTTATTGTTGTTTGGATTGTTGTTTCGGTTATGGGGATAGTTGCGGTTCCGATTGTTGTTATAGTTGTTGTTGTTCCGAGTGTTGGTGTAGTTGGTGTTGTTTGATCGGTTATTGTTGTTGACAGCAGATTTCCCTTTGACTACTTGGACCATGAGTTTCTGAGTTATACGAATAGCTTCTTCCATTGATTGAGGGTCAAAAGAAATCACATCTCCTCGGACACTTTCAGGCAATCCACCAACAAAGTTTTCCATCTTTTTCTCATCATCGGGAACCATAGTTGGACATAGTGCAGCCAACTCTTGAAACCTCCTGAAATAAGTCTCAATGTCATCACCTTTAGTCACAAGCTCATAAAATTCCGTTTCCATCTTTTGCACCTCAGTACGAGGGCAAAACTTCTTTGTCATCAATTTCTTGAATTCCTCCCAAGTAAGCTTGTGAGCATTTTCCATACCAATCGGCTGAGCATACGAATTCCACCAAGACATAGCTTCATCAAGAAGCATACCTGTAGCAAACTTCACCTTGCTAACTTCCGGGCATTCACACATGAGAAAAACATTCTCAGTCTTTTCGAACCAGCGGATTAGAGCAACCGCTCCTTCAGTGCCCTTAAATTTGACGGGATCACTAATCTTGAAATCTTTCCATGTACATCCACGCCTAGCAGTGGGTGGTTCAACGACCTCGGTATTAGAAGCAGCCTCAGCAGCCCTTGCAGCAACCTCAGCTCTCTCAACCTCCAGAGCTTCTGCAATACTATCCCTGACCAACTTGCGGATAGCGGCTTGAGTCATAGTGGGGGTTTCCTGTGCAGTCTTACCCTTCCTTGGTGCCATATTTCTGATAAATCATAATGGAAATAACCATGAGAAAAATCATAATAGAAATAGTCATCGTACCAAAGATATACACCCACAACATGTATATAAATATACAACCACAACAAATATAAATACAACCACGACATGTACGAATACAACCACAATCTGTGTCGATACAACCCAACACGTACGAATACAACCACGACATGTACGAATACAACCACAATCTGTGTCGATACAACCCAACACGTACGAATACAACCACGACATGTGTATATACAACCACAACCTGGATAAATACAATAATAACAAAGAGCAACCACGAAACATCACCAATATAATCACAACACATGAATATAATACATGAAAATTTCGGTCTACATGGACCGATATAATATATAGCACAACATTTCCACATAGTAGAGTCGCACTTGATAATATTTGTTTGTACAACAATCAAAAGATTATAAGTTCTTGAACTATGTCCCACATCCCGGGACTAGGAAAATAATACAAGCTAATATATAATACCAGTCCATGTCTAGGCTCCTCCCGGTGCTCTAGATGGTCCAGGCTCTCCCCTCAAGCGGCGAATCTCATGATCCATCGCCACCACAATCTCCTCAAGATGCTCAAGTCGTAACCGAGAAGAAGCATCCCTACGCTCCAAAACAACTACCCTCTCTCGAAGCAGTGTCAACTCATCTACCTGCTCCCACTGGGTCTCCTGTGTCGCCTGAGCTCTATCTCGAATCTCAGGTAACTCATCCCTAAGTAGCTCAATCTCCTCCTGATGCCTCAACTGTCGTGCCTCTAGTCCATGGTAAGACACATCAATACTAACTCTGCCCTGAACCAAATCCTCAACCTGCTCCTCAACAGCCTCAAGTCTAGTGGTAATGATCTCATCAACTCGATACCCCAACCTATCTACTTGCTCCTGCTGAGCACCCATCTGATCCTCTAATGTGACAGCTGTAGGGCTCCTAGCCGCAGCAGCTCTAGAACTCTCACCTATGTGGTACTCTGGTAGTGGTGAAAAGTCATCAGTCTCAGTGGTAAGTGAATCTGGAGTGGTAAGCCTTGCACGCTTCCGAAGCGGCAAGAGTGAGGTAGGCATAGGAGTAGTAGTGGGTAAGGCTGGTGGTGGTGGTGTAGGCACAATAGGACTCGGGAGACTCCTATAAGTAGATGTAGAAATACGAACCCTCTTCCTAGGGCCCTGAACAGTCTTCTCCCTAGGAAACATAAGTCTCGGCTCTGAATGGATAGTAGTAGTAGGAGATGATGGTATGTCAGTAGGTATAGTAGGATGGACATGGGGAGTAGGAGCCGTCTCCTCCTCCTCGAAAGGTTCGGTATCATCATCTGACGCCAAAAGTGGCAACTCAGGTGTAGGAGAAACAAGTGGTGAAACAGCAGTAGAGGACACAGAGTCCTCATCATCAGAATCTGAGATGGTGTAAAGTATGACAGTGTCGGGATACGAATACATGTCTCTGAGATAATCAAGGTGAAATAAATAAATAACTCGTATAATGGCATCACCAAAAATAAGTAAATATGCACTTATGATGAAATGATGATATGCTATGATAGTGTGGTTATAGTCTAGGGTCAATGATGCAACCTAGTTCGCTATAACCTTAGCTCTGGTACCAATCTGTCACACCCCCAAAATACCTGAATGGCAGCGGAATGGAATACCTGAGGGTGTAACGGATCATAGCACACAACCAGGATATATTGAACGACCTAAAGTGTCGTTTATAAAATACATCGTTTGATTCATTCAAAATAACCAAAGTTATAAAACATAGGTCCCAAAGTTAGAAAAGGTTTAAAGAAACAAGTTTAGTACAATCAAACGATAGTTCAAAGTGCATGAAATCCAAAAGTGACGCGTCAGCCTTGATACACAAAGTGACTCCATGCAATGCCATGAGAAATGCCTTAGATACCTGAGAAATACATTGCGAAAAACGGTCAACATAAAGTTGGTGAATAATCATAGGTTTATAAGAAATTCGTAAGTACATAAGCCACCAGTATATAGTAAAGTGACATATTGTCAAAAAGTTACATTGTCTCTTAAGCTCATGACACCGAAGCTAGACGTACTAAAATATGCCCCAAAGGAGTGTTTACCAGACACTCGTACTATATTAGACATGAAATGCATTCGTTTTCCTTATGGAGCAACCCAAACACGAATGGAGGAGTCACCCTCGATAGATCTATCCACTCACTCTCGCTTGGCAATATAATTAACGGTTCATGATAATAAAGGGGACTTGCAGTGGTAGTACTAGCAACTTAAGCAATGTACGGAATTTAATACTTGGGCATGTACAAAAATAATAGTGCAACGTATTCTCCCCCGTGGGATTTAAAATCAAATAAGTACTAAAAATGGGGCTATGAAAACTCACCTCGAAATAATGGTACAAAGATGGTGCAATGAGGTGAAAGTAGTCGGGACAACGAGGCGCGAGCACTAGCCGCAACCTAAATGAATAACCATGATCTAACTTAGATCAAGCTGAAATGAAGTGAATGCACATGCACATGATACTCATACCACTCGTAATTTGAAAATACTAGTTATCGTCGTAGAAAAAATGGTTTCCATACTTAGGAAAAATAATTCCATTTAGTGAAGTATATAACTTGTCATAATAACTCGTACCAAAGTTAGCGTTAAAATCCTTGTATTGAAAACCTTGAAATACGTCGTTAAGTCGTATAAGTATTCCCTCGAGTCGTACGTATTCGTTTGATAAGAAAATAGTCCTTAGTAATATTTACTAGAAAATATACCGTTTAACGCGTACGTTATTATTTTTATTTGTGTCCATATATATATATATATAGTTTGACGATGTTAGAATGGTCATAACTTTGTCGTGTCAAGCTCGTTTTCCTTGTTCTTTATGTCCACGGATTCGTCTTTGTGTATACTAGTATATTTTAGACAACTCGGCTCTTTTAGGTTACGTTTAAGGCTTCAAAATACCCATCGTATTCTGCCCAACAGCAAGCAGTTTTCTGGAAAAGTAGTTTTCGTCGTCAAGTTTGCAAAAATCATAACTCCTTCGTTATAAACTCGTTTTAATCCATTCTTTCGCCTAAAGTTTCGTTTTTGAATGTATTTTCTAAATCTTTGGTCAAAACTTAGCCATCACTTACTGATTTTCCCACGAATTTAAAATAAGGACAGTAGGTATTTCAAAAGTTCCAAAAATCATTTCCAAGTCTCTAAACTAGTTCCATCCTTCACCAATCCACTTTCAACACCACAAGACTAATCTAATCCTACCATACACCTTCTTAGGGTGTCATGGGTCCTAAAATATCATCAAACCACTAGGTCTAACAAGAGTTTCATATGTTTCCATTTTTAGGGCTTCAAAGTTAAAATATACAAAATGAAGTGGTACAAGTTGATACATGTGTAAGATCTTATAAGAAAATTATATGAACATAATAATAACTTGTAAAAATCATAAAAATGAGTTTGTATACTTACTTGGTGGTTTAGAGAGTTTAGATGATAAAAAGCTTACTAATCCTTGAGTTTTTATTTCAAAACTCTAACAAGGATGATTATACTAACTAGTTTATGAAATGATCTTGTAAAATTTTTCTTCCTTGCTCCTTGTCTACCCCAATTCGAACCAAACTACCAAGAAAAGAGAGAAAACTAGCTAAGTTGTAAGTAAAAATGATTTTTATGTGAAAATGGGTTAAGAAAGTTTATTATATACTTGGACAATTGGGTTGGTGTGCATTAAATTAGTTTGGTGAGGCATTTAAAGTGTGAAGACCATGGGGGGGGGGCTTGGCCGGTTTTGGTGAGGGAAAAGGGGAAGGGTGTTGGGTGATTAGTTAGTAAATATTAGTGTTAGTAGTTAAGTGTAGTTAGTTTAGGTTTAGGTTTAAAGTTTAATCGGGTACCGGGTTTGTTAAAAATAAGTTTTGTTGAAGTTATTCGGGACGTAATAAAGTTATAAAAGTTGTAAAAATAAGTCGGGTACAAGTACGGAGAGTTAGGGTGATTATCGTTCAATTTTGATGAAAACCGTCGTTATTAAGTTAAGCGTACGATACGTATTAGTTAAATTTCCAAAATACCGGGTAAATTAATATTATAGTTTTTATATTATAGAAATGAGTATAAAAACGTATTAGGTTCATAATCGGGAGTGTCGGACACGTTAGACACTTTTATAGCTCGCGTATTAGCGTTTATTGAAATAAACGTACGTAATTCGTTAATCGTACCAAAAGTAGTAATTTAGATATCCTACGAGTGGAATAGTATGCACGTGCCCTAATGATGACATGCAGACTATTTCTAGTCCGTATGAAGTGTCCCTGACAATAATGCATGAATTCGCTCCTGAACCAATACGGTTACGCGAATTTGAACACTCGTAAACTAACTTTACGATAACATGAATAATGCACATGAATAGTAGTTTTCTCCCGGAAATGAATAGTGTCATGTGAATAGTAAAATTTCTGAATATGTCTCGGAATGTCAAATTGACCTCAAAAATGATGAATAGTAAAACGATGAATAGTGATCGATGAATAGTAATTTGTGAATAGTAGAATATCGAAGTTTGGAAAAATGACCTGAAATTGTGGGTTGTGACACAATTCATATGCTATTGGTTGTTACTAAAGTGACACCGGTATTGAAGACAAGACGTCATGGACCCAGTGACGCACTGCACTTAACCTTCTAGCCACTCAAGTTCTCTCAAAAGAGCTTGTTTCATTCTCACGGGGAACCGGTGTAATCTATCAACGTATCTCATAGAGATGGTTGATATTGAAGCAGGAGACCCATCCCTAGTCTCCGCATAGGAAAACCAGATATGCACTTATCGAGTCTAGAGCCATGAGATTCATTAAAAGATCTCTTAGGATACACTTCCAATTGCATACACTTGTGTTCGCCAAAAAGGACACAAGGTGTAAGGGTCTTTTATGAGATCTACGGATCTTGCCTTATCTATCATGATGGTTACTATGTCTCAAACATTCTACAGTTGTGGGGTGATCTCCAGCAACTCACCTGAATCATTGATGTACTTTGGTGGATCTAGTAAGCCTTTTCAGGGGTATCTGATTCAGGAACGGCCTTGGTAAGGGTTAGAAGGAGTCTTCACACTATGCTGTTGACGATCTCTAATTCCGAACCTGTAAGTACCGGATGCTTTATTGCTAACTGTTTTATGCAGATACTCATGAATGTTCCTTGGAGAAAGACCGTTACCATCACTCAAAAATCTACATGCTCATACCCTACAAAGCTCTCTTCAAAGATCAAAGCAAAGCAAAGTTCTGAACGTTTCTAAGTCAAAGTCAAAGAATCTACAAACTAAAGAAACAAAGATTATAGTTAAAGAAAAGTGAACTTCTCAAAGATTCAAAGTCAAACAAAGTATGAGCATGTTGGAAAAGACGTAAAGACAACAGAGTAAAGATGTTAATCAAAGGCAAGAAAGCTCACAAAGCATGATTGGAACAAAGGAACTAGCAAAACTATTACACAACAAGACTCAAAGTTCAAAGAGAACAAGCTTCAAATATCAAAGATCAAGGTCACAAAAGAGAGATCTCAATGATTACCCTTAAGGGGAGATTGTTAGCATTAGAAGTGTTGATCATTTATGTAATCAAAGAGAGATCTCAATGATCGCCCTTAGGGGGAGATTGTTAGGATTAAAAGTGACGATCATTATTGAGTCAAATAGTTAGTTAAATATATTCATGTAATAGTTAGTGAAATGATAGTTTATTAAGGTTATGTAAAAGCCTTAATGGCTTGGCCCAAAAGAAGGCCCAAGAGAAAGCCCATGGTGGCCTAATGTAAAGACTATAAATACCCTCCTAAGCTTGTTAGGAAGGTGGGAGTTCATGCTTATTCAAGGTTTTATTTCACATAGTGCTCTCCACCTCTCTCTCTACTTTCTCTCTCTAGCTCTTCCATCTCTCTCTAACATCATAATCACAGGTGATAAAGCTAGATCTAAGGTCTTACATGTTCCCTATGCAAACAGTGAGTCAATGTACTACTCTAATTCCAATGACGATGAAGATGATGACTTCAATACGTTGAATCAAGGACTTGCTCTCATTGCTCGTTCCTTCAGCAAATTCTTGAACAAGACAAACAACCATCTTCGCTCTTCATCAAACACTAGGAATCAAGCTGTCATTCAAGATGGGAGGGTTGAGATATAGAATCGGAATTATGGACGATCAGGTGGTTATTCGGGAAATTCTGGAAATGAACAAAGTTTAACAACAATGGAGGGTTCATAAACAACTCCGGTGCTACTCAGAAAAGGAATGAAATTGTTGAAACTGGGAACTCTAACTCTGGGAATGCAGTGTGGTGCTACAACTGCAATGAGAAAGGTCATATTGCAACAACATGTCCAAAACCGAGAACTCGGGGCAGTAAGTTTCACAAGCAGGCATTACTTATGGCTCTCAAAGATGAAAAGGAATGACATTTAACTGAGCAGGAGAACAACTTCATGGCAAATGCGTACAACGATGATGATATGGAAGATCTGGAAGCTAATGCAGCTGTGATGCTTATGGCCAACATGCAGGAACTTCATATGAATGATTCAGGCCAAGTGTATCTTAAAGCATGCCTAATACATGAAATAGCATCACCCTCTGCTTCTGAATCAGATAAGGTGCAAGTTGTTCCATCTGACTTATCTTTATCTTCTCAAGAAGATGAACAAATGAACACAGTTGTTATATATGATGATGACATAGTTGTTTCATTTGGTAATCCTATTGAGAATGATAAACATGATCATGTAGAACAACATGAACCATTGTTTGATCCAGATCCTAACCTTATATTGTTGTCCAAACAACTGAATGCTCAACAATTGCAAATAATGAAATGCAATGAGAAAAATAAAGCTTTAAAAGAAACAAATGCGTCACTTACAAGAGACATTGAGTGTTACAAAATACAACTTTCAAATCCGGAACACAAGGTTAAACATGAAAAGAGTTTTGAAAAGGCTTTTCAAGAATATTACAATAAAGAACAAGATCTTCAACACAAAATGCAAGATTTAATTGAGTCAAATGGAAAGTTGGTTTCAAAACTTGAAAATAAAAAGTGTGAACTTCAAAAACAAGTTGAACAACTTCAAAAAGAGCTTTCAAAAACACAAACAGAGTTGTCAATTTGAAAAAAGGATTTTTGTGAACATAAAGTGCGAAAAAGGAAAAGTGAAGATAAATTAATCGGCGAAATTGTTGATCTTGAAAGACAACTAAAAGATTTTAGTAATGTTGTTTACAAAACCGGGAACTCAGTAACAACAATTCAGAATTTTACTTTGAAACCGAGACCCGATAAAGGTTTTGCACTTGGAGATTACAAATCAATGTTTCTTCACAAAGCATTCAAAGCAAATCCTAAAATTTATAGTATAGAACAAATGCTTAAAGACACGATTGTGCGCACTATTGTTTATGATACTGAGGAAGAGGAATAACTTGAAGAAGAGAGTCGATCAAAAATGAGTCAAGTTGAATATTGGAAACCATATGATTATTCAAAAGCTCCTCACATTTCGAAATCTTTTGTTCCTCAAAAAGAAATACTTGAGAAATCTTGGTATGTCACTGAGTCATATGTTTCATCTTATAATGCGGCTCCTGTCCAAACTGTGGCACAAATAAACGGTCCTTTACCATCTTCTGGTGACGTTACACCTTTACCAAAAAGTTGTCGTGTTCTAAACTATTTCAAAACTTTTATGGACGACATCGAAATTTTGGAAGAAACAATTGAACGTAACTCAGAGATCAAAATTGAAACTTTTCAATCCGCTTACGAGCGAGAAAAGAGAGATATTTTTCAAAAACAAATGTTGCCAATTGTTCAACATTTACGTCACTGTGCTACACGTTGGGAACAGGAACTTCAAAAAGAAGTTAAATCAATGATAAATATTTTCAACTCAAATGAAAATACGATTTTGGCTCAAAAGCAAAGAAACAGTGTTTTAAAAAATGATGTTGATCGACTCTTGGAAAAAGTTCTCAATGCTGATATTTTGTCTGTTATTATGAATGATCTCTATAAATCGGGTACTTCTATGCTTGTGGAAGATCACTGTGCTGATAATGATTTCCTGAACACCAAAATTGAGACATTAAAACAAGAAAATGATAAGATGAGAAAAAATAATGATGATGTTAAAAAACAGTTTTCAAAAGAAATTTGTCAACTTAAACAACGGCTTGAATGGTGTCAAGCTCAAAGTCTTGAACTGGAATTGCAGCTTCAAAATCAAAATGTTTCAAAATCTTGTCAGATTTGTAAAGACAGTGAGTCTTTCAAAAATAAGTGTCTTCAATATGAAAAGGAAATTGAAAAATTGCAAATTGACAATGCTGAATGGGAACAAAACCAGATTGATGTTGCACATTGCAATAGAAAACTTGAGTCTCAAATTCAAGATAAGAATCATCATTGAATTAAAAGAAAAGATTACGCTACTTGAAAAAGGAAAGTTTATTGACTCCACTGTGATAGCACCAGGAATGTGTCAAGTACACAAAACTGATAAGGGAAATTATGTCCAAAACACTAATGTTGACCCTTCCACTTCAACAGGACTAGTCTCCACTAATAGCGTTAGCAGACCCAAACGAAAAAGTAACAAGAAGAATAGGATCTTGCAACGTAAAAGAGGAACACTAGAAGCTCAAGAAGTAGAAGATCAACTTAGGAATTTGAATCAAACTCATGTTGCATCTGATTTAGATTCTAATCTTGCAAATTGTAATCAAAATCTCAATGTAACGAATGATGAACCTTTGAATGTTTTGAACATTAATGTATCTTGTGTGTTTTGTCGTAAAAATGTATCATCTGGTGATCATGCAAAATGTGTAGCTAATTCTCTCTTAAATCGTCATAAGAAACGTAGGACAGGCATTCCTTCTAGGCCCACTATTGCCTCTAAGTCTATATTAGGAGAACCGCCATCTACGGTTTATAATGATGTTGTAGTTACCCCCATAATTGAACAGAACAAATCTAGGAACAAGCCCAAAACTAGTGAAGTCACCAAAAAGAAAGCGAGAACTAGTTGGAATTGGCAACGTTGGTTACAATATAAACCAGACTTTAAATGGATTCCTAAATAATAGAATACATGTGCTTCTAACCAACAGGAACCCACACTTTCTTTGGGTTCCACCCTTACTTCTGTTTCATCCTCATCGTCTTCTTATGATGCAGGTGGTTCAGATTGTTCTCTAGATTGTTGATAGCGGATGCACCTGACATATGACACGCAATCTCAAACTGTTAGTCAACCTTGTTTCAAAGTTTATCGGAACTGTCAGATTCGGGAATGATCATTACGCTCTAATTATGGGATACGGTGACTATGTAAGTGGGAACATTGAAATCAGTTGTGTATATTATGTGGAAGGCCTAGGTCACAACCTCTTTTCAGTCAATCAATTTTGTGATGGGGATTTAGAAGTGGCATTTCGTGAGAAAACTTGTTTCTTTCCTGACTTACAAGGAAATGATCTTATGTCTGGCTCACGTGGTTCAAATCTTTATACTATATCGATGTCTGACATGATTGCAACATCTTCGATATGTCTTCTCTCCAAAGCAGAATCAACTAAATCTTGTTTATGGCATAAACGTCTTTCGCACTTGAATTTCAAAACTATGACTAAACTTGCTCGTCATAAACTTGTTGATGGTTTTCCAAGATTCCGTTTTACCAAAGATCACTTATGTTCGGCTTGTGAACAAGGAAAAAGTACTCGAGCTCATTTTCCTTCAAAAACCGAGCACAATACGAATCATGTTTTACAATTGCTTCATATGGATTTGTGTGGCCCGATGCGTGTTCAAAGTATCAACGATAAATGCTACATACTTGTAATTGTTGACGATTACTCCAGATGGACTTGGGTTTATTTTCTACGAAGTAAAGATCAAGCTCCTTCAAAGATCATCACCTTTCTCACTAAAATTCAAGTTCATTTATGCAACACGGTCCGAATGGTCAGAACTGACAATGGTACAGAATTTAAGAATCAGACACTTCGGTCATATTTTGAGAAAGTGGGAATTGAACATCAAACATCTATTGCAAGAAGCCCAGAACAAAATGGAGTTGTTGAAAGATGCAACAGGACGTTAGTGGAAGCTGCAAGAACCATGTTGATAAATGCCCACTTACCAGATTACTTATGGGCGGAAGCTGTTTCAACTGCATGTTACACCCAAAACCGTTGCATAATTCAAAACGCCATCGCAAAACACCTTATCAACTTGTTCACAAAAGAAAACCAAACATTGATTACTTTCATGTATTTTGAGCACTTTGTTATCCGAAAAATGATCGTGATGATTTAGGTAAACTTAAAGCAAAAGCTGACATAGGAGTGTTCGTTGGATATTGTGAAAATTCCAAAGGCTTTCGGATATGGAATCGTCGTACAAGATAAATTCAAGAAACTATTCATGCCAATTTCGATGAACTCACACAAATGGCTTCTGAGAAAAACAGCTTAGGACCTGAATCCAACCGTCTTAACTTTCTGGACTCTTCGGCTGAACCATTGCCTCTCAATCGCAAAGAATTGGAAACTCTGTTTGCTCCACTGTTTGATGATACAATTGAATACCGTTCTTCTGAAGTCTCCCCACTTTCCGCTGCACAACCTAAAAGTATTCAAATACCTGACTCACCTCAACAAACTACTAAAACTGTTGAGAAAGACGGTCCACCAATTGCATCTTCCATAACAGCAGAATAAACCGCATCCAACTCACGACAATCGGCTGAAGATTCTACACCACAATCAGTTCCACAACCCGCAGAGTATGATCCAAATGCGTTCTTTAACCCGTTTGCACCGGCTCTGTTAGCCTCGCTATTTTATTAAGATAACGTCACACAAGTGAAATAGACTAGATATGTAGCTAGTAGTAACTTCAGGGACTATTAGTGATCATTAGGCAAACTTATTATGTAATTGATGCGTGGGGATCGCACCAGGCTTTACTTCTCAAGGGATCTCGAGAAGCTTACAACCCCCACCAGGCAGTGTTCCTGATCGTTGTAGTATAATATAGTGACAAGTACCGGGGGATTGATCGTTCAGCTAGGAATAGTGTCGCTAGGATTAGAAAACCTAATTACTAGTGCTAAAGATGACGGATGATTCTTTTTGTATTTTTATATTTTTTAGAAAGCAAAGTAAAATCTCAGGTTTGAAGGATTTGGGCGGAATTAGTTGCTAGTCAACTAACCCAATACTAAAGATGCAATCAAAATAAAATACTAGAAATGAAAATAAACTAAATTATACTAAGGTTGTGAGCAATAAGTGGAGAAAATGTGTTTACTTAGATTTCACTACTCCCTAGATATCTTTTACACGTTAATTACTTGTTATATTTGCGTGGATGACGGATTGTATTCCTTAATACCATTCATGGGGTGGCGCACTTACTTCCCCAATCCTATGAGTGCCTACTTCACTCCTATGTCGAGCCGGCTAAGAAGCTCCTAACATGGGATCATTAGAATTTACTCATGCATTAAATACAACCAATAAATCATAGTGCACATCGGTTCATGTTTCCTAAGACGTTCAAGCATGTTACCATTTGGAGATCTGCTAGTTTTCTTAAGCCTAACATCGAAATCATTCACCCAATACAACCATAAACAAGTAATCAACACATAATTAACATCTAGGTTTCATTAGATCCAAGCAAACACAAGATAGATCTAGCCTAGCATGGTGGAATTAAGACAAGAACAAGATATAGACAACCAGCACATAGACATATTGATTGAATTAAAAGAACACTTATCTCAATTACACTTGTAAGGTTTCAAGGGCTGAAAACCCTTGAAAAACCTGTAAAAATCATATTAGGTTCGGCCTTAGGGTTTCTCCAAAACTTCCTCTCTTAATGTGTGAAAATTAGAAAACTATATATAGGAAATAGGGTCTGACGGCGTCAAGACCAATTAGGTAACGCCGTCATCTCGCAGACAAAATAAATCTCGGACTGCCTTGATCCAGATCTGACGCCGTCAAGTGTTATGTGTTTCTAGGCCGTCACCACTTTTACTCTTGACGCTCTTCCTTGTGAGGCCTTCATTTCAGCACTGGGTCGTCATGAAAATTACTCTTGACGCCATCAAAATGTTGCTCTTGACGCCGTCACCTACTGTTCCCAGCTTGGAAAATTGAGACTTTGCAGTTTTCTTCACTTTTATGCTCCAAAAACGTCCAAAATACCTTCTTTTCCAGATTTCACTCCCAAAGTACCTAAAATCACAAAAGGAACGATTTAGGGCAATATTTGATCAAATAAATTCAATTCCGGGCTTAAATGACCCCCTAAAAGTGGTTCATTTTTCGCCTCATCAGTAATGAGCCTATAAATACCCCTCATGACTCTCCATGAGGGGTGTGGGAAATTGTGTAATTGTTCTTTCATTTTTAATATATTCCATTTTCTTCACCCTCTCTTTACTTTCTCTCACTAGAAACATGTATCCTTTCATCATGTTTGATCAACCAAGACCTCCCGAACCACTTAAATCATACATATTTTCGGTCCTACAATTGGCATCAGAGCTATGGTGGTATTGATTTGTGTGATTCGTATATGTTTTGAAGCTGTTTTTGTACCCATTTTTTTTATCTGGAAAATTTTTTTTCCTTTTCTTTTATGATAACGGTTTCTTCTCATGTTGATGTATCTAAATGGTCAAAACAAAAAACAAGTCATAACTGTTTGTGTCATCCTTTGTCCAAACAGTTTCATACACTGTTATGAGTATTATTTTGTGACTTGTTTTGTTCCATTTCCGTGAATATTGTGGTCTATATTGGTTTAAATACATGGTCTCAACTGCCAGAAAAAGATGGTCGGAAAACTCATCGGAATCAGCATAAAGTCGCCGGAATCTGGTCGGAATTTCTTGTATAAGAAATTTTCGATATGTACTATTTTTCGAGATTACATTTTCAAAAAGTACTTGTTTTCGAGATTATGTTTTCGAAATGTACTATTTTTCGAGAATACTCATTTTCGAAATTTTTTACGTTTTTCGAAAACTCACTTTCTCGATAAAAAAGTATTCTCGATAAATGATGCAATGTATTCTCGATAAAAGATTACAAAGTTTCGCAAACACAAGGTTACAAAGTTTCGAAATTTTTGTAAAATGTTTCGAAAACACAAAATGTAAACTTTCGAAAATACATAAGTAAGATGAAGGAGAGATGACGACCAGCGACCACAAACCTTATACCAAAGACTCATTTGACCTCAGTTGTTTAGACATCATCAGTCCAACGTGTATACACAACTGTAATTTCAAAAGAAAACAAACCAGATCTATATCACTAAGTATCTACGAACTCAGTTCAAACCTTAACCATTCTAGACACCACCAATATATCCTCACAAGTCACTCCTTAACTCTCATCAATCTAACATGACAAAACAATTAAATGATATCAGCTTCATTATTTTTCCGTGCAATACAACTGAAACAACAAGACTTTTGGAAGTCAAACACACAAAAAATAATTCATCATCGATCTATTGAAGCCTTGCTTCATTTAATATCCGAAAACTCAAAGATAAGGATTATAACAACTATGTTATACTTTTTTTTTCTTTGGTTCGTTCATTGACTAGAAGCAACAACGAAAAAACATATGTTGAAACCTACCCTAACCTTCCAAAAGGATCTTGAAGCCGTGGTTTTGGTGATTGTGGTCTTCTATGATTCGTTAAGCTTAACTGAAAGAATACGGGTGTAGTGGGTAGACGAAGATATTCATATTCGGATTATTATGATAGATGATGATGATTGAGATTTTTTTTACCGTGATAAGATTGAGAGGAAATGGTAAGATAAGAAAAGGAGGCGGATTTATTACTGATTATTTGTAGGGTTATGTTTGGATGCAAAATGGGATTTGATTTATATCATTTTCTAACCGTGTATTGAAAGTGATTTGGATCGGGTCATCTTTTCTCGGAACGGGCTAAGGTTGGGTTGAATTGCTATACTTAAAGGTTTTGGTGTAAAGTTGGTATTTGGGAATTAAATTTCACGGAGTATACATTATTCACGGCTAGATTTATTTTGTTTAACAAAAATGACTACGGCGTTATTGTACGGTATTATTAATTTGACTTTGAAGGGGTATTTCATGAGGTGCACTTATTTATCTCAAAGTCTAGGGGTGGTTGGATGCATGACTTTTGAAGATAGCTTGTCTGCGCAAATTAAAAAATTCAGTCTTGACAATCTAGTTATTACTGATGTAAGGAGTTACGTTGTAGTGCTCACAGTATAGCTATCACTTAAAGGAGTTACGTTGTAGTACTCAGTGTCACACGAAGATGTGGATTGTTCAAACGGCGAATATTTCATGCAACCTCATACTTAAAGGAGTTACATTGTAGTGCTCAGTATAGGTATTAAGTCACATCTATCGTACACGCATTAAGTCACAAGATGAGATGATTACTTCTTTTTCAAGCTGGTCATATCGGGCTGTCTCCATATCTGGTCATTACTAGTAGCCGGTGAATACAAAGGAGGTTCGTTTAAAGGTTGATTTGAGAGAAGTATTGAGAGTATACTTTTGCGACATATACTCACAAAATATGCTTTCATGGTCTATCTATATTGCATCAGAAGTGTAAAGTACGGGTAATTAAGGCATGTACACAAAATAGTATGATGATTTCGATAAATCGCAACCATCAGGAGGGAGAAGAACATGGCAAAAGAAGTTGTGTTTCATCTCTAGTACGTTGGTTGTTTGATGGAATTGTGCTTACACTATAATCGAAGAAGTACTAATGATGTATACATCGGAGTTTATTACCAACCTTCTGTGAATGTTATGTGAGTTATATTGTCATGATGCTCCCTGAACGACAACCATGTGCCTACACTTTTGAATCTACTTTATCCACTGCGTGAGGAAAAGAGAGTTGTCGGTTCAGGTGGGAGCAGGAAAAAGAAATAAAGGCTCACTAGTTAGGAGGGAGTAATAACCTAACTAGACCATTACAGTTGAAGTTCAGAGCTACAAAGACCTTTGTCGTCAGTGTCAAATATCATACGCCGAGATCGTCGGAAGAGAGAACTTCAAGTCTACCTCAGTATCTAGACTACAGAGACTCTGCGCTTCAACAACGTCAACATAGTTTACTATTGTTGTAATTTTACATTGTTAATGTATTTATAGGTCTCATTGTAACCATTCACGTGTGACGATATCTTGGAGGGAGATTGTTAGCCTCGCTATTTTATTAAGATAACGTCACACAAGTGAAATGGACTAGATATGTAGCTAGTAGTAACTTTAGGGACTATTAGTAATCATTAGGCAAACTTATTATATAATGAGCCTATAAATACCCCTCATGACTCTCCATGAGGGGTGTGGGAAATTGTGTATCATTTACTTTGTCATTAATATAAACCATTTTTCTCCACCCTCTCTCTACTTTCTCTCTCTATAAAGATGAATACTTTCATCTTCTTTGATCAACCAACACCTCCCGAACCACATGAATCATACATATTTTCGGTCCTACAGGCTCCAACATTTCCTGAGATAGTTGAGTCGTCCACACGCAATTTGGATCCTGCTAACATGCAAGATACCTATCAACTTCACCCTTCGACACACAAATGGACTAGAGATCATCCCTTAGTTCAAATTATTGGCCATCCAGATGCACCAATCATGACAAGACAACGACTTCACACAGATGGTGAAACTTGCATCTATGCACTCACAGTTTGTAAAGAAGAACCTAAGAACATCAAAGAAGCAATGACTTATGATAACTGGATTGAATCTATGCAAGAGGAATTTCAGCAATTCAAAAGATTAGAATTCTAGGAATTAGTTGAATGACCCGACGGAGTCTTTGTCATTAGGCTAAAATGGATTTGGAAAAACAAGCTGGATGCAGAAGGCACTGTCATACGTAACAAATCACGCTTGGTAGCTAAAGGATACTTCCAAGAAGAAGGAATTGATTTTGAAGAATCATTTGCTCCAGTTGCTAGAATTGAAGTTGTTCGGATCTTTCTGGCCTATGCTGCTCATAGGAACATGGTTGTTTATCAAATGGATGTGAACACGGCATTTTTGAATGGTGAACTCCATGAAGTTGTCTATGTTAGCCAACCAGAAGGCTTCATTGATCCTGAGCGTCCCAATCACGTTTATCGACTCAAAAAGGCTCTTTACGGACTCAAGCAATCCCCAAGGGTGTGGTATGATAAACAATCTATTTTCTTGTTGGCCAATAAATTTTCTAAAGGTTCAGTGGATCCAACGTTATTTACAAAAACATACGGGGTGGACTTACTTATTGTTCAAATATATATCGATGACATTATTTTTGCTTCAACAAACAAAAGTTACTCAAATGAATTTGCAAATTTAGTGAAAGAAAATTTTGAAATGTCCATGATGGGTGAACTTTCGTACTTTTTAGGACTACAAGTTCATCAATCACCCCGTGGAACTTTTCTAAATCAGTCCAAATATGCTTTGGAAATTTTAAAGAAACATGGAATGATGAGTTGTGATACTTATAATACACCAATGGCCTATACCACAAAACTAGATGCTGATATACATGGGACTCCGGTTGACCCTACCAAATACCGAAGTATTATTGGGTCACTCATGTATCTCACAGCTAGTAGACCTGATATAGTATTTGTTGTCTACATGTGTTCTCGTTATCAGTCCAAACGAACTGAAAGGCACCTCAATGAGGCTAAAAGAATCCTTCGATACATAAAGGGAACCATTAACTTGGGAATCTGGTGTCCGAAGGATTCTGGTTTTGAACTAATTGTTTTTTCAGACGCTGACCATGCAGGATGTTTAGACACACGCAAAAGTAAATCTGGTGGATTACAGTTTCTCGGAGATAAACTTGTGTCTTGGCAATCTAAGAAGCAGGACTGCACATCACTGTCGTCAACAGAATCAGAATACGTAGCTATGTCTACTTGTTGTGCTCAAGTCATTTGGATGAGATCACAGCTTAAGGACTACGGCTACCTATTCAATAAGATTCCGATCTACTGTGACTCCAAAAGTGCCATTGCCATTTCCTGCAACACTGTTCATCATTGCAAATTCAAACACATTGATCTCCGCTATCATTTCATCAAGGAGCATGTCGAAAAGGGTACAATTGAATTATATTTTGTGGGAACTGAATACCAATTGGCAGACTTACTCACTAAAGTATTACCTCCAACAAGGTTTGCTGATCTAGTCCACCAAAATGGTATGCGATATTTGACTCCAGAAGATCTGGAAAAGTTTTTAAAACACAAGTGATTGTCAAACATCAAAACTATCTTTGTTAATATTTTTTCCAAAAACAAAATACAAAAATATAAAACCAACAAAAACTCAAAAAGATTTAACCTTTTCTATTTTACCTTAAAAAAAATAAATAAATAAATAAATAAATAAATAAATAAAAGAGCAAGTGCAAACCTCTCTTTTCAACACTTTATTTTTTACAAATTTCAAAAAAAAAAAAAAAAAAAAAAAAAAAAAAAAAAAAAAAAAAATCAAAAACAAGTGTTGAGGGGGAGTCATGGTAATTTAAAAATTTTCAAAAATTTTACATCGTACTTGCATTTTACCAAAAATATCTTCTATTTCAAAAATTATATGTGTTGCTTAAAAGGTTTTTCGGGTTACTCTCCTTGACTATTGAAACAAATTTTCAAATTAAAAGGCATCGGTCTAAGGTCAAGGGGAGCATATTCTATATATAATGTTTCTTTCTTATACATGGCGTAACTTACTAATGTTTGATTGTGAGTTAAAATGTATTTAGTTTGAGATACTATTAAGGTTAAGGGACCATAGTAGTCAACACATGAAACTAGTACTAACCCTTAGTCAAAACAATTTGACCAACCTCATTTACTCCACCTGCAACTATTCTGATTTCACATTTACTACACCACCAAACACATCGACGGATCTTACTCATTCTTCAAATCCACACACTTTTCATCAAATCTGTAAGTGCTAAAAGGTTTTGATCATGATTATATTCATTGGTTTTCAATTTTATCTAGATCTTACGGCCAGTTTTATCAATAATCGTTAAAATCGCTTTAGGGTTTGCGTAAAATGAAACTAAGTGATTTAGGGTGTTTGAGATAGAATTGGTTAGTGGGATTTGATCCTAAGATGAGTCTATACATGTTGTTTACCTTTAATCATACCCAGAAACATTATTTGATGAATTCTTACCTAGGGTTCATACGTATGTTTTAGGGGTTTCTGATTAATGATGTTTAGTTTCTATTAAATGTGATGAGGCGAAAAATAACCACTTTTAGGGGGTCATTTAAGCCCGGAATTGAATTTATTTGATCAAATATTGCCCTAAATCGTTCCTTTTGTGATTTTAGGTACTTTGGGAGTGAAATCCGAAAAAGAATGCATTTTGGACGTTTTTGGAGCATAAAAGTGAAGAAAACGGCAAAGTCTAAATTTTCCAAGCTGGGAACAGTAGGTGACGGCGTCAAGAGTAAAACCTTGACGGCGTCGAGAGTGATTTGCATGACGGCCCAGTACAAACGTGACGGCGTCACAAGTAGAGCGTCAAGAGAAAAAGACGTGACGGCCTAAAAGACCATAACACATGATGGCATCAGATGTAGATCAAGGCAGTTCGAGAAGTATTTTGGCGGCGAGGTGACGGCGTCACCTATTTGGTCTTGACGCCGTCAGCCCCTATTTCCTATATATAATTTTCTAATTTTTACACATTAAGAGAGGAAGTTTTGGAGAAACCCTAAGGCCGAGAATAATACGATTTTTACAGGTTTTTCAAGGGTTTTCAGCCCTTGAAACCTTACAAGTGTAATTGAGATAAGTATTATTTTAATTCAATCAATATGTCTATGTGTTGGTTGTCTATATCTTGTTCTTGTCTTGATTCTACCATGCTAGGCTAGATCTATCTTGTGTTTGCTTAGATCTAATGAAACCTAGATGTTAATTATGTGTTGATTACTTGTTTATGGTTGTATTGGATGAATGATTTCGATGTTAGGCATAAAAAAACTGGCAGATCTCCAAATGGTAACATGCTTGAACGTCTTAAGAAACATGAACCAATGTGCACTAGGTTTTATTGGTTGTATTTAATGCATGAGTAAATTCTAATGATCCCATGTTAGGAGCTTCTTAGCCGGCTCGACATAGGAGTGAAGTAGGCACTCATAGGATTGGGGAAGTAAGTGCGCCACCCCATGAATGGTATTTAGGAATATAATCCGTCATCCACGCAACTATAACAAGTAATTAACGTGTAAAAGATGTCTAGGGAGTAGTGAAATCTAAGTAAACACATTTTCTCCACATATTGCTCACAACCTTAGTATAATTTAGTTTATTTTCATTTCTAGTATTTTATTTTGATTGCATCTTAGTATTGGGTTAGTTGACTAGCAACTAATTCCGCCCAAATCCTTCAAACCCGAGATTTTACTTTGCTTTCTAAAAAATATAAAAACACAAAAATAATCTTCCATCATCTTTAGCACTAGTAATTAGGTTTTCTAATCCTAGCGACACTATTCCTAGCTGAACGATCAATCCCCCGGTACTTGTCACTATACTATACTACAGCGATCAGGTACACTGCCTGGTGGGGGTTGTAAGCTTCTCAAGATCCCTTGACAGGTAAAGCCTGGTGCGATTCCCAGATATCAAGTTTTTGGCGCCGCAGCCCGGGGAATAGTTATTGTCTTGGTTAGAACTTCTTTTTATTAGGTCTACTTGCTAGATTCCTTTCTAGTAAGATTTTATTTTTATTTTTAGGTTTCTTTAGTCTATCTTAATTCTTTGTGTCTTTGTTCGTAACTCTTCACCATCTGACATCATGGACAACGGGAACATCTTTGAACCCGTCATCCAACCACAACAAAACCCACCACTAGAACCCCTTAGGCCCCGAACCTTAGGAGAGTATTCCCGACCTAGCCACCAAGGCTACCGAAACACCATTGAGCTCACCGGAGCCAATGTGACCCCCTTGCATCCGACACCATCCGGTTGGTGCAAAGCGGATGTGCATTCCATGGACTTCGTTCCTAAGATCCAAATCAAGATCTTAAGGACTTCCTTAAAATCGTAGATTCCATAGACCTAGATGTTGCAACTAGAGAGACTACCCGATTACGCCTATTCCAATTCTCTCTACGGGATCAAGCTACTCAATGGCTTGAGCGTTTACCCGCGGGATCCATCACCACATGGGATAATCTCGCCAATCACTTCCTTACGCAATTCTTCCCACCGGAAAAGACTGCAATGCTTAGAAGGGACATTTTGATGTTTGAACAACATCGGGGTGAGACTTTCTATGAAGCATGGGCTCGTTTTAAGGGTCTACTCCATAAGGTCCCTCATCATGGTATAAACCTTTGGCTATTAGTTCAGATTTTCTACGACCATGTTGACTATCACACTAAACGTACAATCGATAGGGCCGCAGGAGGGAAACTGCGTGATAAGAACGCCGAGGAGTCCTGGGCAATTATTGAGGAGCTCGCCGCCGATAATCAAGAGATATGGGAATTTAAGCATGCAATAAACGCAGCCATCAATGCAGTCTCAACACCTGGGGGGCCCACCGAGCTACCTGATGAAATCCTATGCAAACTCGAGGCAAAGGTTGACTATTTTGAGGAAAGGAAACAGAAACCATTTAGTCTTAGACGAGCTACTGTCAATTCTGTCTCGAAACCGACTTCAAAACCATTATCTGAATCACCCTCTAGAGAAAACATCAAAACGTTTCAAAACTATGCCCCACCTTATTCCCCACCCGAGGAGCTTAGCTCGGAGTTTGAAGCTAGGATGAGAGAATACATGGCAGCTCATTCTGATCGGCTCGCTAGATTCGAGGAAGCAGTTTATAAGCAAAAAGAGGAGATTCAAGAGAAGATGAATGAGATGATGAGTCTATTGGAGGAATATGCCAACCTGAGAACCCCCGAAAGAATGCTACTAAGGAAAGAAAGCGTCACCCCCACTACCCAATTTGTTAATTCCATCACAATTGTCCACAAGGATGATGAGAAGGTAGAAGCCTCTACTAAACAGACCTTAGAAGAGCCACCAAAATCCCAACCCTTGAGTCACTACCTAAAACATGATATAAACGAAAACACCATAACAAATTGGATAAAGGGTGATGGGTGTAACCAACCTTCCAAACAGGGTTCGGAGAAAGAGGAAGGGGAAAAAGATGAGTGTGATACGTTACCTAGGGGGCCAATATTCGTGAAACTATTGGTACAAAAGGTGGCTACTAAGCAGGTGACGTGTGGGAACTTTGAGATACCAGCTAGCATCGGGGATTTGAAATATCTTAATGCTTTCGCCGACCAAGGATCGGAAGTAAATCTTATGCCCCTCACTATTTATAACCAACTAACATCAAAAATGCCAGCCCCCACTCGTGTTAGGTTGTCCCTCGTTGGACACTCATATGTATATCCCCTAGGAATCGCAGAAGATGTATTAGTTAATGTCGCAGGGTTTATGTACCCTGTTGATTTTATGTTCATCGACGATAAGGGAGATGGATGCATGCCAATAATCCTCGGGGCACCATTCCTTGCCACCGCTAGAGCTGTCATTAAGTATGAAGGGAGGAAAATTGAGCTTAAATCTGGGAAAAGAAAGATTAGCTTCCCCATGGCCCCACGAAATGGGCATGAGAATGTGAGTTGGAGAAAGCTCAAAAACAATATTGACACGACACCCATTCGCGTTCAGAATAAAATTCGTGCATGGGAGGCAAGAATCAAAAGCTACAAGGAGGCTAAGTATGAAAGAAGCAAAAGCGATAAGGTTCAGGTCGAATTCGAACATACTCAACCAGCAGAAAATCATGTACCATTTGAGGAAGGTAACTTGGTACTCCTTAGACACTCGAAAATAACAATACCACCCAATAAACCAAGTCCTTGGTGGTATGGGCCTTTCACGATTGAAGGCGTGAGCCAAGATGGGATGGCTAACCTAAGAAGTAAAGTAGGTGGAGAGGTGATTGCAAGTGTCGATAGGTTAAGGCACTACCACCACAATAGTAATGATCACAACTATATGGGGTACATCATCTCAAGGGATGAGGTCACGTAGTAACCCATGACCTTGAGTCTAGCTACAAGACTCGTAAATAAAGAAAAGCGCTTCTTGGGAGGCAACCCATACTTTGTGTGATTTTAGTTTGTTTGTTTGTTATTTGCTTCCGTATGCATGCTTTATTTTTATTGTTGGTAGATCATGTTTCTCAATTAAAATTTGGAAATACTTTACTTTGTTGTTTTGGCCTAGTCTTAACTCCACCTAAAGGTATTTTTGCAAAAGATATGTGTAAGGGGAAACCCCAAATATGTTTTTTAAGAAACAAGCCGATCATGATCCTCCACAATATTAAATGAACATGTATATTCGTATTTGTTAGAGTCAAATGCTTGTATTGAGTCATAATGAAGTTTTGCAGGATTTTCCAGGAAGTAGGACCAAGTTTTTCCAGAAATTTTCCGGAAACTTAACATAAGAATTTCTGCAGGTCAATCTTGACGGCGTCACGAGTTTACTCTTGACGGCGTCACGGGTAAAAGTTTGGAAATTTTACCGGTTTTGTTTTTCTAACGGAGTCTAACCTGGTCACCTAATTATCCATACCGAGCGAATCAGGGGAGTATTTGATTTCATTCTTTTTACTTTTTCACTTTTACATTCTTTACTTGAACATTGGGGACAATGTTCATCTTAAGTGTAAGGGGAGGGTAAAATGATGATACCTTACAAATACACTTTCGCTTGAGTTTGTTTGTTTAATAGTAGATGTGTAATAAAACTATGAGAAATACTTGTTAGTGCAATTTTAGCGCCAAATTTAAATTTTTTTACAACATTTAGGAGTGAAACTTTAGCCATAGCAAGCGTCTCATGGATAGGAGATTGTATGACTAGCACATAACCGTATATTTAGAAAAATTTTCCACCCAAATATGTGAGGTTCGCCTTTAGATTTGATAGGAAAAACATTCATTATTAGTGCTTATGAGTGTACCGGTAGCATTTAGATTCTAGAACTTGCGTTAGTGATGCATCCCGAGACCGCTAGTGAGACTACATTCGTGTGGTAGAATTTACTACATGATAAGAAGCATCAGGATCACCCTTGTGTTAAACCCGTATTATAATTACTTGACCATTTAAGTCATATTACTTGACTACTTAAGTCAATTAATTTTTCCCACACCCTTAGCGTTGTACTCATTTTTAGTACACGAAACCCCTAGTACACCCCTCCGAGCCTATCTTTTCGTTTCTAACTTTAAGCATTTTACTTAAAGGAAGAATTTGTTACACCCCACTTAAATGTACACCCAAATCGCCTTAGCCTTCCGTGTATGCACTCATCTTTAGTGCATTATTGTTATTTGTTAAACCCTAAGTTAACTATCTAATTGATTACATGGTTGCTAAGTCGAGTTATATCCTTGTACATATTGTTTTGGGACTCATGGGTAAAGTACTTATTTTATGGAGTAATGGGGAAGAACATCATTTATTACCCCCATACGTACGTTAATCTTAAAAGTACTCCAAATGTTTTGATTTTCTTAATTCGAGTTATTAGTTTAGTTCATTGTAAAGTATGTAAAGATTCAAGTGTAAGGGGAATCTCCATTCCCTATGATGTATTATTTTGGATGGTAGGGTAAGAGTGTATGCAAAAAAAAAAAAAAAAAAAAAAAAAAAATAGGAAAAAACATACGGACTACCATCCCTTTTCATTCTATGTTCATTTTATGTTTTTATTATTTTCCATTTATTAGCTTAAGTCGAGTCTAGTCTTGGCTTAGCAACGCCACCTTGTACATGTAATTAACCAAGATTGTTAACTCGCCACCAGTAAAGACTACCTATATCCAACAAAACCGTGTATTTCATGTCCCCACACCTAACGTTACAACCCTTTAAAAGACCTCTTTGATAGTTTATCCTAGGTGCTTACGCCATGTGGTGGAGGTTTGATCCTTTCCCAAGCCTATGGTAATCTATTTTGCTATGACAGGTAGTGAGAGATATCTTCCATTTCCATATTGTAATTTATACTTTATTACACCCGAGAGATGTGAGTATCTAAACACTATTTGTGACGTGCTAGTGTATGACCTCTGTGCTTGTCTATTGGTCTTTAGTGGAACGATTATTTATTGTAATTACTTTTATATTGGTGTTAAATGACCCCTAACTTGTATTTTGAGTAGAATAAAAGCGCATTTGCTTGAGGACAAGCAAATATCAAGTGTAAGGGTATATGATGAGGCGAAAAATGAACCACTTTTAGGGGGTCATTTAAGCCCGGAATTGAATTTATTGGATCAAATATTGCCCTAAATCGTTCCTTTTGTGATTTTTGGTACTTTGGGAGTGAAATCTGGAAAATAAGACATTTTGGACGTTTTTGGAGCATAAAAGTGAAGAAAACGGCAAAGTCTCAATTTTCCAAGCTGGGAACAGTAGGTGACGGCGTCAAGAGTAAAACCTTGACGGCGTCAAGAGTGATTTGCATGACGGCCGAGTACAAACGTGACGGCGTCACAAGTATAGCGTCAAGAGAAAAAGACGTGACGGCCTAAAAGACCATAACACATGACGGCGTCAGATGTAGATCAAGGCAGTCCGAGAAGTATTTTGGCGGCGAGGTGACGGCGTCACCGATTTGGTCTTGACGCCGTCAGCCCCTATTTCCTATATATAGTTTTCTAATTTTTACGCATTAAGAGAGGAAGTTTTGGAGAAACCCTAAGGCCGAGAATAATACGATTTTTACAGGTTTTTCAAGGGTTTTCAGCCCTTGAAACCTTACAAGTGTAATTGAGATAAGTATTCTTTTAATTCAATCAATATGTCTATGTGTTGGTTGTCTATATCTTGTTCTTGTCTTGATTCTACCATGCTAGGCTAGATCTATCTTGTGTTTGCTTAGATCTAATGAAACCTAGATGTTAATTATGTGTTGATTACTTGTTTATGGTTGTATTGGATGAATGATTTCGATGTTAGGCTTAAGAAAACTGGCAGATCTCCAAATGGTAACATGCTTGAACGTCTTAGGAAACATGAACCGATGTGCACTAGGTTTTATTGGTTGTATTTAATGCATGAGTAAATTCTAATAATCCCATGTTAGGAGCTTCTTAGCCGGCTCGACATAGGAGTGAAGTAGGCACTCATAGGATTGGGGAAGTAAGTGCGCCACCCCATGAATGGTATTAAGGAATACAATCCGTCATCCACGCAACTATAACAAGTAATTAACGTGTAAAAGATGTCTAGGGAGTAGTGAAATCTAAGTAAACACATTTTCTCCACATATTGCTCACAACCTTAGTATAATTTAGTTTATTTTCATTTCTAGTATTTTATTTTGATTGCATCTTAGTATTGGGTTAGTTGACTAGCAACTAATTCCGCCCAAATCCTTCAAACCCGAGATTTTACTTTGCTTTCTAAAAAGTATAAAAACACAAAAATAATCTTCCATCATATTTAGCACTAGTAATTAGGTTTTATAATCCTAGTGACACTATTCCTAGCTGAACGATCAATCCCCCGGTACTTGTCACTATACTATACTACAACGATCAGGTACACTGCCTGGTGGGGGTTGTAAGCTTCTCAAGATCCCTTGAGAGGTAAAGGCTGGTGCGATTCCCACGTATCAAAATGCGTGGGATAGTGTTTGGTTGTGGTTAGGAACATGTTTTGGTGGTTTAATTGTTTCAGAAACGTGTTTGGATCTAGTATCTTTGATTTAGGGTTCTTGCGCACTAGCAGCTATGATCATGCGTTTTTGTGGATAATAAATGTTACAATTTGGTCAATATGTTCCTTAGCATGTGTATAACACTCGCCTTACTTCCATTTCTACCCAGAATCATGTTTTAATGAATTGTGATTGAGTATTCTTGCGTAATTACGCAATAGATTTTTTTAGCATGTCTGCGCAAAAGTTTTTTGTGATATGTGTGTTTGGGAAGGATTTGGATAGTGTATTGATAAGTGGTTGTGTTTAAATCATTCAGGAATCAAAGATACGTAATTTTTGAAGGTGATTTTCAATCAAAACGTTCTTACGCAAAAGATGACTCATCTTACGCGTAAGATTCGACCCTTTGGCAAACCTGTCTTGGATAAGACAGTGTTTACGCATGAGATGTTTTCTTACGCATAAGTATTTCTTACGCATAAGTTTTATCTTACGCATAAGTCAAAACTTACGCCTAAGTTATAACTTACGCATAAGATTCAATCTTTTGCATAAGCTTAAATCTTACGCAAAAGATTTATCTTTACGCATAAGACTTGGCATACGCAAAAGATTAATTCTTACGCATAAGATTATAAGTTATGCGTAGATTCTGATCTTACGCTTAATATAATGTCTTTCGCATAAGAAATGTTATGCGTAGGATTTCCATATCTTACGCGTAACATTGCTGATTCCATGAAATTATTTCTAAGTGTTGTAATTTTTCAAATGTATAAACACTTGTATTATTTAACACATATTGTGCTTTAATTGTGATCAAATTCTATTGAGTTTAAACATCTTTTATACAAGTTAATCATAACACAAACACCCACTGATCAATCCAATTCTGCATAAACCAGTAAATGAATAAACGTGCTAACAAATTATATTATTGTAATGTCTATGTTTGTGTATGATCAATTCAGATGGCCCAACAAGAAAACATTCCACAAGACCAAGAACCTGAACCAAAGCTCACATGGGAAGAAACTTTTCCCGAAGATTACACCAGAGAGATTGGGAAGAACAACCTAAGGGTCAACTTCAATAAAATCACATGCAATGAATCCTCTTGCATTGTAGCTGTGGATGCTCTACTCTATCACCCATACAAAATCCTACTTACCAAAACTGCATCAGTGGCCAGCTTCTACATTCACCAATTTTGGCACACCATTCAACTGGACCTTTGCGCAGAATCTTTCACTTGTATGCTTCATAAGAGACAAGTCACTGTGGACAAAGATACTCTTCATGCCATTCTTGGTTTACCCGAACTAGGTCCAGATGAACAGTACCACCCAGTCCCAAATGAAGAAGAACTAATTGCATGGTTACGGGATATTGGATATGATGAGTCAGAAGAGGTAGTGACTAGACACTCAAAGGTCAACACAAGATTTCTTCCGCAACCATGGAGAACTCTTTACATTCTCATTGCCAAGTCGTTATCTGGAAGAGATGTTGGTCACGATCACCCCAAACTACAACATTTCAAACTCTTCTGGGCTATGGCTAATGTCAAATTGGTGGACTTTGCTAGTATTATCTGGGAAGATATTGTTTGGCACATACAACACAAGTCTTCTAGACCATTACAGTTGAAGTTCAGAGCTACAAAGACCTTTGTCGTCAGTGTCAAATATCATACACCGAGATCGTCGGAAGAGAGAACTTCAAGTCTACCTCAGTATCTAGACTACAGAGACTCTGCGCTTCAACAACGTCAACATAGTTTACTATTGTTGTAATTTTACATTGTTAATGTATTTATAGGTCTCATTGTAACCATTCACGTGTGACGATATCTTGGAGGGAGATTGTTAGCCTCGCTATTTTATTAAGATAACGTCACACAAGTGAAATGGACCAGATATGTAGCTAGTAGTAACTTCAGGGACTATTAGTGATCATTAGGCAAACTTATTATGTAATGAGCCTATAAATACCCCTCATTACTCTCCATGAGGGGTGTGGGAAATTGTGTATCATTTACTTTGTCATTAATATAAACCATTTTTCTCCACCCTCTCTCTACTTTCTCTTTCTAGAAAGATGAATACTTTCATCTTCTTTGATCAACCAAGACCTCCCGAACCGCATGAATCATACATATTTTCGGTCCTACATGCTCCAACATTTCCTGAGATAGCTGAGTCGTCCACACGCAATTTGGATCCTGCTAACATGCAAGATACCTATCAACTTCACCCTTCGACACACAAATGGACTAGAGATCATCCCTTAGTTCAAATTATTGGCCATCCAGATGCACCAATCATGACAAGACAACGACTTCACACAGATGGTGAAACTTGCATCTATGCACTCACAGTTTTTCAAGAAGAACCTAAGAACATCAAAGAAGCAATGACTTATGATAACTGGATTGAATCTATGCAAGAGGAATTTCAGCAATTCAAAAGATTAGAAGTCTAGGAATTAGTTGAAAGACCCGACGGAGTCTTTGTCATTGGGCTAAAATGGATTTGGAAAAACAAGCTGGATGCAGAAGGCACTGTCATACATAACAAATCACGCTTGGTAGCTAAAGGATACTTCCAAGAAGAAGGAATTGATTTTGGAGAATCATTTGCTCCAGTTGCTAAACTTGAAGCTGTTCGGATCTTTCTGGCCTATGCTGCTCATAGGAACATGGTTGTTTATCAAATGGATATGAAAACGGCATTTTTGAATGGTGAACTCCATGAAGTTGTCTATGTTAGCTAACCAGAAGGCTTCGTTGATCCTGAGCGTCCCAATCACGTTTATCGACTCAAAAAGGCTCTTTACGGACTCAAGCAATCCCCAAGGGTGTGGTATGATAAACTATCTATTTTCTTGTTGGCCAATAAATTTTCTAAAGGTTCGGTGGATCCAACGTTATTTACAAAAACATACGGGGCGGACTTACTTATTGTTCAAATATATATCGATGACATTATTTTTGCTTCAACAAACAGAAGTTACTCAAATGAATTTGCAAATTTAATGAAAGAAAATTTTGAAATGTCCATGATGGGTGAACTTTCGTTCTTTTTAGGACTACAAGTTCATCAATCACCCCGTGGAACTTTTCTAAATCAGTCCAAATATGCTTTGGAAATTTTAAAGAAATATGGAATGATGAGTTGTGATACTTATAATACACCAATGGCCTATACCACAAAACTAGATGCTGATATACATGGGACTCTGGTTGACCCTACCGAATACTGAAGTATTATTGGGTCACTCATGTATCTCACAGCTAGTAGACCTGATATAGTATTTGTTGTCTACATGTGTTCTCGTTATCAGTCCAAACCAACTGAAAGGCACCTCAATGAGGCTAAAAGAATCCTTCGATACATAAAGGGAACCATTAACTTGGGAATCTGGTATCCGAAGGATTCTGGTTTTGAACTAATTGCTTTTTCAGACGCTGACCATGCAGGATGTTTAGACACACGCAAAAGTACATCTGGTGGATTACAGTTTCTCGGAGATAAACTTGTGTCTTGGCAATCTAAGAAGCAGGACTGCACATCACTGTCGTCAACAGAATCAGAATACGTAGCTATGTCTACTTGTTGTGCTCAAGTCATTTGGATGAGATCACAGCTTAAGGACTACGGCTACCTATTCAATAAGATTCCGATCTAATGTGACTCCAAAAGTGCCATTGCCATTTCCTACAACACTGTTCATCATTGCAAATCCAAAACACATTGATCTCCGCTATCATTTCATCAAGGAGCATGTCGAAAAGGGTACAATTGAATTATATTTTGTGGGAACTGAATACCAATTGGCAGACTTACTCACTAAAGTATTACCTCCAACAAGGTTTGCTGATCTAGTCCACCAAAATGGTATGCGATATTTGACTCTAGAAGATCTGGAAAAGTTTTTAAAACACAAGTGATTGTCAAACATCAAAACTATCTTTGTTAATATTTTTTCCAAAAACAAAATACAAAAATATAAAACCAACAAAAACTCAAAAAGATTTAACCTTTTCTATTTTACCTTAAAAAAAAAAAAAAAAAACGCAAGTGCAAGCCTCTCTTTTCAGCACTTTATTTTTTACAAATTTAAAAAAAAAAAAAAAAAAAAAAAAAAAAAAAAAAAAAAAAAAAATCAAAAACAAGTGTTGAGGGGGAGTCATGGTAATTTAAAAATTTTCAAAAATTTTACATCGTACTTGCATTTTACCAAAAATATCTTCTGTTTCAAAAATTATATGTGTTGCTTAAAAGGTTTTTCGGGTTACTCTCCTTGACTATTGAAACAAATTTTCAAATTAAAAGGCATCGGTCTAAGGTCAAGGGGAGCATATTCTATATATAATGTTTCTTTCTTATACATGGTGTAACTTACTAATGTTAGATTGTGAGTTAAAATGTATTTAGTTTGAGATACTATTAAGGTTAAGGGACCATAGTAGTCAACACATGAAACTAGTATTAACCCTTAGTCAAAACAATTTGACCAACCTCATTTACTCCACCTGCAACTATTCTGATTTCACATTTACTACACCACCAAACACATCGACGGATCTCACTCATTCTGCAAATCCACACACCTTTCATCAAATCTGTAAGTGCTAAAAGGTTTTGATCATGATTATATTCATTGGTTTTCAATTTTATCTAGATCCTACGGCCGGATTTATCAATAATCGTTAAAATCGCTTTAGGGTTTGCGTAAAATTAAACTAAGTGATTTAGAGTGTTTGAGATAGAATTGGTTAGTGGGATTTGATCCTAAGATGAGTCTATACATGTTGTTTACCTTTAATCATACCCAGAAACATTATTTGATGAATTCTTACCTAGGGTTCATACGTATGTTTTAGGGGTTTCTGATTAATGATGTTTAGTTGCTATTAAATGCGTGGGATAGTGTTTGTTTGTGGTTAGGAACATGTTTTGATGGTTTAATTGTTTTAGAAACGTGTTTGGATCTAGTATCTTTGATTTAGGGTTCTTGCGCACTAGCAGCTATAATCATGCGTTTTTGTGGATAATAAATGTTACAATTTGGTCAATATGTTCCTTAGCATGTGTATAACACTCGCCTTACTTCCATTTCTACCCAGAATCATGTTTTAATGAATTGTGATTGAGTATTCTTGCGTAATTACGCAAAAGATTTTTTTAGCATGTCTACGCAAAAGTTTTTTGTGATATATGTGTTTGGGATGGATTTGGATAGTGTATTGATAAGTGGTTGTGTTTAAATCATTCAGGAATCAAAGATACGTAATTTTTGAAGGTGATTTTCAATCAAAACGTTCTTACGCAAAAGATGACTCATCTTATGCGTAAGATGAAATCTTACGCGTAAGATTCGACCCTTTGGCAAACCTGTCTTGGATAAGACAGTGTTTACGCATGAGATGTTTTCTTACGCATAAGTATTCTTACGCATAAGTTTTATCTTACGCATAAGTCAAAACTTACGCCTAAGTTATAACTTACGCATAAGATTCAATCTTTTGCATAAGCTTAAATCTTACGCAAAAGATTTATCTTTACGCATAAGACTTGGCATACGCAAAAGATTAATTCTTACGCATAAGATTATAAGTTATGCGCAGATTCTGATCTTACGCTTAATATAATGTCTTACGCATAAGAAATGTTATGCGTAGGATTTCCATATCTTACGCGTAACATTGCTAATTCAATGAAATTTTTTCTAAGTGTTGTAATTTTTCAAATGTATAAACACTTGTATTATTTAACACATATTGTGCTTTAATTGCGATCAAATTCTATTGAGTTTAATCATCATTTATACAAGTTAATCATAACATAACATTTGAACACAAACAACCACTGATCAATCCAATTCTACATAAACCAGTAAATGAATAAACGTGCTAACAAATTATATTATTGTAATGTCAGTGTTTGTGTATGATCAATTCAGATGGCCCAACAAGAAAACATTCCACAAGAACAAGAACCTGAACCAAAGCTCACATGGGAAGAAACTTTTCCCGAAGATTACACCAGAGAGATTGGAAAGAACAACCTAAAGGTCAACTTCAATAAAATCACATGCAATGAATCCTCTTGCATTGTAGCTATGGATGCTCTACCCTATCACCCATACAAAATCCTACTCACCAAAACTGCATCAGTGGCCAGCTTCTACATTCACCAATTTTGGCACACCATTCAACTGGACCTTTGCGAAGAATCTTTCACCTGTATGCTTCATAAGAGACAAGTCACTGTGGACAAAGATACTCTTCGTGCCGTTCTTGGTTTACCCGAACTAGGTCCAGATGAACAGTACCACCCAGTCCCAAATGAAGAAGAACTAATTGCATGGTTACGGGATATTGGATATGATGAGTTAGAAGAGGTAGTGACTAGACACTCAAAGGTCAACACAAGATTTCTTCCACAACCATGGAGAACTCTTTACATTCTCATTGCCAAGTCGTTATCTGGCAGAGATGTTGGTCACGACCACCCCAAAATACAACATTTCAAACTCTTCTGGGCTATGGCTAATGTCAAATTGGTGGACTTTGCTAGTATTATCTGGGAAGATATTGTTTGGCACATACAACATAAATCTGCTAAGATTCCATTTGTTCATTTCACCAAGTTACTCATACAAAGCTTCCTTCATGAGTATGACGACATTCCTCCAAGACTGGATGATGAAGAAAAGAACACATTCAGAAATGAGTCCACTCTCAAGCAGATTAAGAGACTTGACACCAGTACACGAAAGCAAGGAATGAAACTACCCGCATGTCTTCTAAATGATAAAGTAAAGAAATGCAAGAATTACAAGTATTACGTTCAAGCTCTCAAGGAAGCCAAAGTAGGGTTCTTAGACGAAGTTCCTCTTCCATCTTTTATGCAGAAAAAGGGAAAGAAAGGTAGCAAGTCTGGCAGCTCCGAAAGTTCTACAAAATCTGCTCAAAAGCCTCACAAGAGATCACTAAAATCAGAATACCAGTCAAGAAACCAGTTCCTGAACCCACACCACCATCTTCTCCAAAACCATCTGATTCAGAGACCAAATCCGATAGCGGTCCAGTTTATAGGGAAGCTTATGCAAGCAGCAAACAAGATGAGGATCAAGACATGACTATCGAAGATTAGGACAGAGATATCGATGAATTTGTTGAAGCAGTAGAGAAACAAACTACCTTCATCCAAAGACCATTAACTGAAGAAGATGCAAGATTGGAAGAAGAACGGTTAAGGGGTGAAAAGCTAAAGAAACCTATAACTGAAGAGCAAGAAAGACAAGAAGAGGCTCATACTAACATTGGTCTATCTGTGGAAGAAGAGAATGAAAGAGCTCTCAAGTTAGGTATCCTCCACAGCAAAATCGACTCCTTCAAAGCTGATCAACCTCCACCGCCTCTGTTTACTCAGACAAGCGAGGCTGGCGGATCTAGCAGTATTCCTGAGGCAGGTGGATCTAGCAGTATTCCTGAGTCCACTCTAGTTGGTCAAACTCAGGAAACTGGAACCAATGCTGAAATGATAGTCTACGAAACTCCCACAGTATCACCTGAAGACGTAGAAATGCAAAATGCTTCAAAAAGGGGAGAAGATGATGAGGAGGACCATATGGATACAGATTTTCCACACCTTATGACCATGGAAGAGATGGAGAAAAGAGAAAAGGCTCAAGAGGAAAAACTCAAAAGAAAAAAAGAAGCAGAAGAGGCAAGGCTTAAGGAAGAAGAACAAACCAAATTTGATGAAGCTATAAGAATGGAAGAAAGCAGAAAAGCTGAAGAGGCAGAAAAACTTGCTGAAGAATTTAGGCTGCAAGAAGAAAATAGGAAAAGAAAAGAAGAAGAAGTCAGACTAGCAGAAGAACTAAGGCTAAAAGAAGAAGCTGATAAGTTAGCAAAAGATCAGAGATTAAAGGCTGAAGCAGAGAAAGTAACTGAAGAGAAAGAAGAGCCCAAGAACAAACCCGAATCACCAAAAGGAGATGATAAGGATACCTCCACCTACATTGAATCTTCTCAATCATCACCTCCAGCATCACAACCAACACATGACGAATCAATCAAGAAACCTTCAAGTCTTGAAGCCTCAGTTGCATCAAAGTTGATAAAAAGGGCAGTAAAGAGAGTTCGTGAAAAGAAGAAAAACAAATTAGAAGATCATGTTGAATCACTAGCTAGTCAAGTTGCCGAATTGACAAAGCAAATGACTAATGTTCAAGAAATGAATGAAAAGGTGTATGCCTTCTTAGCTAAATATGTGCAAGAAGACATGGAAGCTACATTGGCTACTCAAGCAAATCAGTACATGGACCAACACTTAGTTGAAAAATTGAAAGAGTTGCTGAAGCTGTTGAAAGATGAACTCACCAAGATTGCTGAACAAGCTGTCAAGAAAGTGATCAGAACTACTTCATTCACTCTCCGAGCTGACAAAACACCTTTACCGCAACAAGAGATGACATTGGACGAATTAGAGACTAAGCTCTTCAACAAATTGGCAAGTAAGTTCACCATGACACCTGAAGAAATTAAAGTCTAGGAAGCTTAACAAGCCAAGATGTCCAAGGAATCATGCAGCACTGAAGCCGACAAGTTGAAGCGTCAAAGAGATGATGAAGACAAAGATCCTAACTCTCAGGCAAAGAAGCAAAAGAAAGCCGAAGGACCCTCATCTCAACACAAAGAACCTGTCATTCCTCCGACAACCACAACGTCAACTCACCAACCAAAGGCATCCGGTTTAGGTCCAAAAGCCCAAGACCACTTCGAGTACACCGGCGGAGATGATTTCCCTCAGCCCGATGACATACCAGAACCTTCATCAACAAAGAAGAAAGAAAAGAAACGCAAACATACTCAACACAAACCTGACACCTCTTCGAAAGGCAAAGAACCTAAGAAACCCAAAAATATTCTCAAATGATTGGACGAAGACAAAACTGCTGAGTACTCCTGGTTTGATGAAATGGTCAAAGCTCAACCACCCCTTGCAGAAAATCAATCACCATTAGATGGCCGAACTATGGAATATGCACAACTCCTGCAACGAGACTACGATTTAAAGGAAATGAGCAAGAAAGAGCTGAGAAGAGTAAAGAATGCAGCATTCAACTTATTGAAAGAAAGCTCTGCTAACCCTGTTGAACTCGAGTATCACCTGGAAAACATTGCCCGAGCAATGTCAAACGACATAGACTGGCTAAACCCCGAGTCCAACATTGATTACTACTCAAAGAATAAAGGGCTTTACTACACCGATTGGACCAAACCTCTACCCCTGGTTGGGAAGCCTAAGCAAGAATGACTTCCTTACAAATTCTTCTTCAATAATGACTTGGAGTTTCTACAACACGAAAGCAAGATAGAGACGAAGTATGCCACATCACTCACCTTCTCAATCCCTGCTGCTAGATACCTCAACAACGCCATCGAAGAAGAAGCCTCAGACTTATTCGTGGATAAAGTTGTTGCCTATGACCGGAATGCACTCTACGGGATTCACCATTGGCTAGAAAACCGGGCACAGTATTATCGAAGCAGCAGACTCAGTCAAACAATGGGAAATGTGATGAGTGAGTTGAAGATTGTCTCCATTCAGTATATCTCTACAATCACTCACTTTGGGTACTCCTTTCTCAACAAGATCGTGCTCAAAAGACTAGATGAAAGAGAGTATGAGATTTCCGAGTCAGACTTTCCACGATTGCTCCTCAATGACTTCGAAGATATGCATCTACTCAAAGTCCAAGGAAAGCTGTGCAACCTACCTAAAGAAATGCAGCTTGCTTTCATCACAGCTCTTCTCATCTTCATGCGACACCTCCTCATCAAAGAATAAGTAGAAGATCTTCAACTAGGAGTAGAAAATTACCAAAAGAAGTTGAATCTAACAAAACCAAACTTTACAATGTCCCCAACCTTCAACACGAATCTCAATACACCTTGATCAAGCAGCCAGCCTTCGGATTCACCTATCGCAGTGTCAACCGACACAACTGCTTCATGGCATATGATGAAATCTACAAGTTCTGTGATGAAACACTGAAGTTTGTCAGAGATGGAATCAAAGGCCGACTAGATGACGTTGCACTATACAAGTCCAAAAGCTGGAATACCGATGAGGCCAGACAAGCTCGTAGATTCATCACAAGGATTGAGAACCGGCTGAAGCGTAGGGATCAGATAAGGAGATTTGAAAGCTATGTGGGAGGCAGACCAGGTTTTCCAGTGTTGACGTTTTAGAGACCCGAATGGTAGAAGTTTGTAAGATCTTGAATTGATTTTTCAATACTTATATTCATAATGGCGTGTGCACGCATTACAGTGTACAATCCAAACTTGTAAAGAAAGGACCCTGAGGTACGCATCAGTGCCTCAATCCTAATATAAGGAGCGAAGGCTTCTTACTTTTGAGTAGAATTAATCAATTGTTTTATTATTTTCATAATTCTACTCAAAAGGACAAGTATTTCACCTCAATAAGACCTAATCACTTGTTGAAGGGGAGCACTTGTCAAACAAAACTACTTTGTTCTTAAAAGTTAAACGTTCTTGGTAAATCTCTCAATAAGACTCAAAAAGGCATATTTTAATCTAAAAAGATCATCAAAAACATCATTTCGTATGCTATTTTTGAAGGGGAGAAAATGTAAAAGTGATTAAAATATAAGTGGTCAAAAAGCTGAAAGTTGTATCTTGTGCGAGCTAGCCTCATAATTGACCCAGGAATTGACGAAACATGAAAGTTAGTAATCTCGAAAAGACTTATCCTTGACGGATAATAACATCAAGTTAGTTACTAGAGCTAGTTGTCACCTAAAAGCTGACAATGGACCTCTCTAACTAACCACGTATGCGTGTCTCGAAAAGGATTTGTCTTAGTAGAAATGTACCATCTCGAGAAGCTTTCTGTGGACTTGACCAGGCCGGGTAATAACTTCAAGCTAGTTAAACTAGTGTTGTAAGCGTGTCTCGAATCGGTCTTGTTCACTGAAAGTGGATCAATTCAAAAAGTGTTTGCTCCTCCTGCATGTGCAAATTTATTAATTACTTATGAGCACATGTAAAGGGGGAGCCCTTCAAAAGTGAACACAAAACTCTCAAAGTGTTAAACAAAATGTTTGATAATCTCAAACACTTTGAGAGATATTCAATCAAAGGTTTCATGGCAATTGTCGGATAATCATGAAGTTATAAGGTGATTAAGATAGGAAAAACCGTCCTATGATCTGCCAGAGCCGGAGGAATCTACCCAAGGTCATCACCGATAGGTAGAATTAGAAGTCCTTAGGCATGATACGAAAAAAAGGAGAAAATAATGGAAGGGGAAAGAATGAGTTGAAGAATTAAAAAGAAAAGTAAAGAAAAGGGTGAAAAGAAATAGCCCTCCATATGTTTAACCTTAGGGCAGACACCGGGTTCAACTCGTATGCTACTGGTTGTTGCTAAGGCAACACCGGTATTGAAGATAAAGTCGTCATGGACCCAGTGACGCAACGCACTAAACCTTCTTAACCACTCAAGTTCTCTTAAAAGAACTTGTTTCATTCTCACGGGGAACCAGGGTAATCTATCGACTTATCTCTTAGAGATGGTTGATATTGAAGCAGGAGAGCCCTCCCTAGTTTCCACATAGGAAACCTAAGTGTGCACTTATCGAGTCTAGAGCCATGAGATACATCAAAGATCTCTTAGGAACACTTAGTGTTTCTACAACTGGTATTCTACATCAATGGACACCAGCTGTAAATTATCGAGTCCTTCGCAGATCTCAGCAATCTGTCGAGAACGTTTATGAGGGAATTACATAAGTATTTCTTAATGATTGAACGGAAATTCCTGCCAGGGTCAACATCAAACAGCCCTGACAGCAGGTCACTTCGGTAACCCTTCACGGGTTACGCTTAGTGTTCGCGGTGGTTCCATAGCCGGTCTATAGTCGTGGAGTGAACCTCAGCGACTCACCCAGTCATTGAGCTACTCAGTAGGTCTCGTAAGCTCCTCCGGGGGTATCTGACATGGGAATGGCCTTGACAAGGATTAGAAGGAGTCTCCACACTATGTTGTTGACGAGCTCTAATTCCTTATCTGTAAGTACCGGTTGATTATTGCTAACTGTTTACCTGCAGGTACATATCACCTCCATGATGGTAGATTCCAGCATGCTCATGCATTCATCTTAAAGTCATTGAAAGCTCCCCCAAAGATCTAAGTACCACAAAGTTCAAAAGATAGATTCTACGCCAAAAAGAAGAATCTACAAAGTTTAAAGACTAAAGATCAATATGAAAGAAAAGGAACTTTGTGCACTTGAAAAACAAAGTCCAAAGATGTATGAGCATGTTGGAATGGCGGACAACCACCAAAGACGATGAAGTGATGAAAGGCAGATGACTACACAATCACTACATTATCACCAAAGAACAAAGACTAAGAGAAAAGAACATTCATCTTACAACATTTTTGAAGACATCAAAAGTTATACATGTCATAAGTCAAAGACAGAGATGAAGACGTCCAGCAACCGTGATGACCGACCCTTAGGGGGAGATTGTTGGGAACATACTTTTGTATTTAGTCAAGTCTCGGTAATTACATTTTGTAATAAGTTGCTTTAGTATTAGTTTTATTTATGTTTAAGTTAATGGGTAATATGTAAAAGCCCATAAGGCTTATAAAGCCCACGTAGAAAGCATGAAAGGGACTAGGGAATGTTGCCCTAGCTTCTCTCCTATAAATACAAGGCTTATGTAACTTTAAACTTTGTTGGTTATTTTGATATGTTAATGAAACTCTTGCACTTTTACTTTTCATAAATCTAATAATCAACCAATCCTTATATCTATCTCATTCTTACTTGTGTAACATCAATATGGGCACCTAACACGTATGGTACAGATAGCAGGCTTAATGGGCCTGGACTATCCTAAATAAACTAGGCTCCGGCCCTACAAGAAAAACGGGCTCCGACCTACCGATCAAACTGGGCCCCGGCCCAGCAAGACAATAAAGCCAGAGATGGCTAAAGCCCATGCTACGAGCATGGCACGAACCGGACAAACAAAGGATGTATATGAGTGGCACTTCCGAAGTATGCTCACGGATCAGCCCCCGGTCTGGAAAACCATCCACTTCCGCAACAATCGATTAAGCTGCGGATCCTTGCCCGTCAAAGGTCCCACCTCGGCCGCTATGGTAATATGTGAAATATCATGAAACTCTAATATTTCCGTTACCTATAAAAGGAAACCTCAATTCACACTTTCGAGGTATGACTTTCTCACTCATCCCAACATACAAATATTTTTCTCACAACATGAGTACTTATTCTCACGCCGGAGCTTAATCGTGGGGTCCGTCCTCATGATAAGGCTAACGGTGTGCTTCTATTTGTGCAGTAACTCATTCCTCTACTTGGATTAGTGCATAAGCTATACAACGGACGATCCATTAAGATCAGCCCAGCACGGACAAAGCCCAGTGTTAACCCATCCACACTTTTTGCACTAACAATTTTATTTATTCTTGTCTTACGAGTTTTCCTTTCACATGATGTCAAAACACATAGATTGGAATATCGATAACATGTTTAATTTGTTTTGATGATTTCGATGATATTAAAGAAGAGATATTTTTTCAGTCCCAAAATTTCAAATATAAACGATTTATGGGAGTAAATTATTGTTCATTGAACAGTAAAAGGTCTAGAAAAAGGCAAAAAGTAATCTCTCTAGTTCATTTGCATTGCGGAGAGAAGCTTATAAAAATTGAAAAAAAGGAACCCCTTTTATTTACTTGCAATTACAAAAACAGTACCTAAGTTAACTCTGGATAGTTTTTTTAACCAAGAATTACATGAATGTCCCTCCAGTTTACTCCCGTTGCAAACATAGTCGCACAAAATATGCAAAAATTATCCTGTGTCACTACTTTCGATTAGGAAATAGTCTATACGTAAATCTGGGAACAATTTATGTAATGAAAAATATATAAATAGTCTATGTAGTTACCAACTTATTCCAAAAACGATCCCTGTCCCATGACCCGCAGTAGAGCGCGGACAAAAAATTCCTCGTTATATTAAATTTCTATTTTTAGTTTTTAAAAATTTAAAGAAAATAAGACCGTCACATTTTGCACTAATAAAATTTCATTTTGATTTATGAAAAACTGATTAAAATTCATAAGATAAAACTTGTTTTGTGCAAACCTAAACAAAGATTTAAATGATTAACTTAATTTAAATGTTTACTGATTAAAACTTATAAGATAAAACTTGTTTTGTGCAAACCAAAACAAAGATTTAAATAATTAAGTTAATTTAAACGTAGCCCTTAAGCTGCGTTTAACATTTTCTTAATTTGAAATGGCTGAAATATTAAGTACGAAACACATCACTTTTTTTTAAAGACATCAATATATAGAACCACAAAAAAAGCGTTACAAACAAACGGCATTTCACCTCTTCAAACAAGACGATTAAAGAGACCGGAACCCGACCAAGAACAACACAAAAGAAGCTACAACAAACAACGAACTAACAATACTGTATATACCAACCAAACCAACAGCCATATACTGAAACAAAGAAAAATAGAAGTATTCCAAACTATTGAGTTCCCTCTGCAACCCCACAAAACCATCTTCACAGAAGATGCACACGATCTCTAACAGTTGAAACCATACACGCATATACTTTAACCTATGGATGCATTTACAGGGTCAATGCACCAATCATTCCAAGACATAATTTTCCTTTTTGCTCAATGTGAAATCCAGAAGTACGCGAGAACTTGTACTTCGTCGCATATTGTCGATAGGCTCAATATCTTATTCTGAAACACTCTCTTGTTACGGATACACCTTACTAAGTACAACATTGCCCAACAAACTGCTTGCCAACATTTCTCTTCCCATGACGTTATAATTATTGTCACCACTATGATTAATTATATCTCCAATAGACCCAACATTAAAATTACCCTTGTTCCACCATTTAAATACTTTTTCCCATCCTGCCATAACTCTTGGGCAAGACATAAAACAATGCTCAAAAGTTTCCACAACGGTATCACAGTGAGGGCAAAGAATTTTGTTGAGATCCATACCAAAATGATGTAACCATGAGCGAATAGGAAGGCGTCTATGTTGGAGCCGCCACACAAAGATGCAGATTTTTCTTGGGTTGTATGTGTTCTACTTAGTCTTTTGAGCCGTAACCGTTGAGTTTAGAATAAGTTCATCAATCTTTTCTCTAAGACATTTAACCGTGAAGGCACCTTTATCATCAAGAAGCCAACTCCATGAATCTAAATGAACAGTAGGAACAAAAAAGTTAGTTAACCTCGTCAATTCCATGAGTTCACTTATAGCTCTATCCCTTGGATTTCTCGCCCAACTCCATTCCCACGCCCACCCATCGTCCCTCCAACATCTCTTCTCTCCAACCGAGATATCTTTATGAATTTCTCATCTAAAAAGCCTTGGAAATTTTTCACATAAAGTCACATTTTCACCAACCCTTTTATCCAACCAAAAACGAGTATTATATCCATTTCCTACTTTTCTCCCAAAAGATGAACAAAGTTATACCCGACAGATCTATGATTCTCCCCACTTTTATAGTACTGCTCCATGTACTTCCACTCCGTCTAACTCCTTCATTATACTCGGTCAATCCACCATCACTTCCATATTAACTTTTTATAATTTTAACCAATAATCGGTTTTCTTCAACTCGAAACCGCCACCACCACTTGCCAAGTAACGCCCAGTTAAATGCTTTTAAGCTCCCAATATTAAGACCACCTTATATTGTGGCGCCATTTTTTTGGTGTAATTTTTCAATTAAGTATTTATTTTTCCAAAGAAACACTTGTGAAAGTATTTCCCCCGTCGTAGTCCCAACAAAGGATGAATTCGAGTCGTCGGTTCGTGATCGTGAAACGTGAAGTGAATGGTATAAAAAGTGGTATTTTGGTTTTTTACGCTACGAATAATGGAATAACAATTAAAAATGAGCAATAAAGCTATAGGAACAAGTAACGGGGCCCAAGTATACCTAAAACGTAAATTTAAACTAAAAACGGGAATTAAAAACGTAACGTAACGAGCTAAAACGTGAAATCTAAGAAATTCTAATCCTACGGGCATAAAAACAATTTTCCCAAATTCTAGTAATAAAAGAAAATTTCCAGAAAAAGAAAAATGATTTTTTTGGCTTTTTATATATTTAATATGATTTAAAAACTATTAAAAGAAATTAAATGCTTAAAAAAAGGTAAAACTAATCAAATAAATTTGAGATTTTTTCTAAAAATTCTCTATATGATACTAAGCCTAGGAAAAATAGAAAAAATGAAATTACTTTTGAAAATAAGCAGAAAATAAGTCTACAGTCCCAATAAGCTAAAATGGATCAAAGGTAATAAGTAAAAAATAAAGGAGATGGTAACTAATAAAAGACCCTAGGGCGTTTGGTATTGTGAGTGTAGTGTGAGTTGTTGGTGTTCAGGAGACCAGGGTTCGAATCCCTTGGTCTACCTTTTTTTTTTTTTTTTGCAAAACTTTTTTTTTTCTTTTGAACAAACTTGTTAATCATCTAAAAACAAAGAACTTTTTTGAAAGCTTTAATTTTGGAAAAGAGTAATAAGCTTTGGAGAAACTTCTAAGTTCAACAGTTACTAAAAGGCTTAAATTGCAATTATATGGAGCTAAAAACTATCCTAAGGGCCTAAAGCTACAAGCTAAGGGATGCATAAGCTTAAACACCACAAGCTAAGGCTTCTAATCTAAGAAATTAAATCAAGTAAAAACCAAAGAACTAGAAAACTAAATTACAGGCAGATATGAGCTTTTATGAGCTTGTGGCAGCAGCTTATGTGAAGGCTAGTTACTCAATGGCACGTAAAACTGTAAATAAAAAAAACAGCCCTAAGGGGGGTTTTGGGCCTTATTAAAAACCTATCAGAAAATTTCTAAAAAAAGAAACTAAAAATATGTCTAAGTAGACAAGCCACCAAACTCAATAATCACCAAGTTTTAGAAAATTTTGGACAAGTAATGAAGAAATGAAAAATAAAAATCACAAGCTGATTTTGACTTTAGGAAAATGGACTTGCAGGCTTAAATGGGTGATTTCTACCCGATCAAAAGCTAGTAAGAAAAATTCTAAAAATTAAAGTAAAAATGGGAATAAGTAAACAAGCAATTAAACTACTTAATTCCATAATTGCATATGATTTGGACTAAAAATGAGAATTGTTAGGAAAACGCTTATTCATATGAAGACTCGGTCACCCCGAGTATAGTTTAGCATGTTGTAGCTCGTAGTAGTTATCATATTAGTTAGTACGTAGTTTAGTGTTAGTTAGTATTTGTGGAGTCAGGTCGGGTCTTTACCCACTATCAGCCCGCTCCACAGCCCATTTCAGGGGGCGTTTTATTGTAACTATAAATACCCCTTTCCTAGCTTGGAAGGGGTTGGGCCTTTCACTTTAATCTAACATTTCTCTATTTTCTCTCGAATGCTCCCAACTTCATCTCTTTCTCTCTCTAACTTCTCACTAGAAAACATAACCTAAAATCATCCTAAACACTAAACCATCCATGTTCTCATATAAGAGTATACTACAATTGGTATCAGAGCCATGGTTCTATCCTAGGATTAGTGGTGTGCTCGAATTTAGTGTGGTTTTGGTGTCTTTGGATGGTTCGAACATATTTACTAGTTCTCTCACTAGTTTGGTTTCGTTAGATGTTTTTCTTGGTGTTTTTCTTGTACTTTCTTGATTAGTTGTGTTATAAGTTCCTAGCTTTGCATTTGGAGTGGTTGAATCATTCATTTGTTAGGTGTAAGAATCCCCTGACAAGTAATGTTGTCACTACTGAAAGGACTTGTATTGAATCCCCTGCTTTCCTCTCTACACATGAGGTGGATGCTTCACACCAACAGGTCACAAGGCAACATCAAGCTCCAAATGTTCATGTTTCTGATTATGACAAGGATCCTGATCAGGATTTACCCATCTATGACTCATGTCCATTGGAAGAGACTGATAGTGATGTCATGTCTAATTCAATCTACACGAATCTTATTTGGGAGAATTGTGACCAGGATACTACAAAAGGTGATGTGTCAGATCCTTTGGTTTCAAACAAACTCACAAAATCAAATGAAACGGTTGACATACATATTTTTAAAGAACTATCAAACAAATTTTCTCAATTGGAAAAGCACTGCATTTCTCTTGAAATTGCGATGCAACAAAATGAAGAACAGTTTATAATCAACCAACCACGCAAGAACTCAGAACTTCCCGAGGTCCGCGAATATTTCATGATTAATGAGTTAAAAGCTCAAATTGAAACCAAAGATCTGATAATCAACCGCCTTAAGCACCATATTAATGTGATGAATGATATGTGTAGTAACCTTAAGGTCAAAGCCACACAAGATAACAATATTGACTCTAAAACCTTTGCTGAGTTAGAGCACAAGGTAACTGTGTTGCATAATGAAAATGAAACCTTGAGAAGACACTCTAAAACCCTAAATGAATTCATCAAAGAAGAGAGATCAAAAAGTGCCAAACACCTGAAGTCCTTAACTGCACACAATGATGAGGTCAAAACTAAGCTTCAGAAGAAAGACTTCGAGATCACAATATTAAAAAATGAATTGTTAAAAGTAACCAGGAAAGATATGAACACTAAGTTTGATAAATCCTCCATCTTGGGAGCACCTCCACCCATACCACATAGAAAACCTAGGACTACTAGACAACTATCTGCCTTTAGTATGAATCAATCAAATTTTTCTATAACAAGGTGTGCACCCCAAGTAGATACAAAACAGGAATTATCGTAACCAGTCACTTCGCAATGTCACCATAAGGTTGTACCAACTCTAGAGAATCTCATCAGGAAAGACTATGAAGTGAATGTAGGTATCACAAACAAGGTGAAAACTCCATCACTTAAAGACAAATATCCCATAAGGCTTAGTTCACCATCTATAAGGCAGTCCTTCATTGAACTAGGATGATCTGATTATATGCTCTCTAAAACTTGCCTTAAGTGGGTCCCTACGGGTAGAATCTTTAAGTTGATTGGTCTTAGTTGGATACCCATGAGGTCTACTGAAAAAACCAAAGTTAACGGTATGACCCCCACTGTACGGGACTCTAACGACACTAACTCATGCCAAGACAAGCAAAATCTTCATGTTGGTGCAGGGTCTTCTATCTTATGTGCAGGATCTCCTTCAGAGAAGCTCAAAGTTTGGTGACAAAAAGGCTCACTCCCTATTGTAATAGGGACTCAGGAGAACAGACAATGTTGAACGTTGCATGATGACTCCTGGTAATCTTCCTATCAGGACTCAGACTTCAGTGATGGTGATGTGTATGAACGTCTAAGATCGTTCATCCAGTATCCTTTGTATATATATACTTATACAGTTTCATGTAGAATTAGCTAACTCTTAAATTCTAGCAATCACAATTTTTTTGCATTGGCAAGTCTTTTGGCATCGATAACATTTACGGTCCTAGAAATTTCATTCAATAATGGCACAGGTCTTTAAATGAAGTTCGAACAAAAGTTTAAATCTTGCCATTATGGCTTGCTATTAGTTCTGATAGCAACCTGCTCATTTTTTTTTATAATTCTTGCATCTCTCTGGTCAATCAACAACCTTATGATTTGGATTCTTAAACTCAGGTCATTGATTGAGGGGGTGAGTGTATTTTGATATATGCATCTGTGGTGTATCTCTGCTTAATATTTATGTGTATCTGTGGTGTATCTCTTTTTGATGTTTATGTGTCTCTCTTAAATGCTTATGCATCTGTGGTGTATCTTTGCTTAATGTTTATGTGTATCTGTGGTGTATCTCTTTTTGATGTTTATGTGTCACTCTTAAATGCTTAATTTGACTACTGATCACATGTAGAGGGACTTACCTTGTAATTACACCATCCAAACTTATATAGAGGGTCTGTTTGGTCATTTTTTAAAAGAGAAAAAGTGTGTTTATTATAGCGAGTTGGTCATTTTGAAAATAGAGGGTCTGTTTGGTCATTTATTGAAAGTGAAAAGGAAAGTATATATATATGCTAGATAGAAAGTTGGTCTATTCACTTGGTCATCTATACCCTCTCCAACTCGCTGATCAAATTTTTGATTTTTCTATGTTCAATCGCTTCATCCTAACTTGTCTTGATCTAACCTTTGGACTATAATGATTACTTGGTCATGATTATCTCCTGTAACACTTGTCTAAACCATTGTTTTATTTTCTCCTAGGTCACTCCATTCTTTTGATTGATACTGTCACACCCCCAATTTACCTGACTTGCAGCGGAATGGAATACCTGGGGGTGTCTGTCATAGCACCACAGTTACAGTTACATTGAACGACCTAAAGTGTCGTTTGGAAAATACTGCATTTGATCATTGAAATAATTCAGAGTTTACAAAATGAGGTCCCCAAAATGTGTTGCATGTTCATGAAAAACAAGTCATACTAGATCAAATGTTTACATAAGTGCATGAAATAATGATGAGACGCGTCGACTCCGCGACTCCATGAAGGTCCAAATGCATGTCACATGAGCTACTTTAATAACCTGAAATACATTGCTAAAACGTCAACACGAATGTTGGTGAATTCCATAGGTTTGTAAAATGTACTGATGTACGGCCACCACAAGTAAAAATGCAAGATACAAATCTCGTGAAAATTGTACAATAGCCTTAAGCTCATGACACCGAAGCTATGACTGATGAAATTCTATGCCCCTCCCGAATGTTCTGCCGAAACATTCAAATGTAAAAGACATGACATGCATCCGCTTACTGTTGGTATCCACTACCACGGATGGAGGCGTCACCCTCGATAGATCTATCCACTCACTCTCGCTTAACGGTAAATTAACGGTTCATGATGTTACAGGGGACTTAGCACTTGGCAAGGTAACTTAAGCTATGTACATGTTTGAATACTTGGGCTCGTACTGAAATAATTGATGCAATGTATTCCCCCCGTGGGATTTGAAAACAATCAAAAATGTTGAATTGAAAACGGGGCTATGAAAACTCACCTTAACTGATGAAACTGTGATGAAATGAAATGAACACCAATGAACAATTTGCTGTCGTAACCCAATATGATGGTACCATGAACATGTACTGAGCTGAAAAACAAGGCGCGCATACAAGCCGCAACCTAATGTGAATGATGAACGATCTACTTTAGATCATGAAATGATGTTATGAATGTCCATGCACATGTTCCTATACCACTCTACTCTTTGAAAAACACTTGTTGTTACCAAAAGTATGTATTCCAAGACTTAGGAAAATATTGCTATTAGAAAAATAAACTAGTTGTAATATATATACTTATATATATATCGTATGTACCAATGTTTGTGTTGAAATACTCGGGTTGTAATCCTTGAATTGATGAAAACATACTCATAATAACTAATACTACGTTAGTTATAAAGCTCGGTACTTGATATTATGTTTAGCTTAAAAATGCACTTCGTAGTTTTTGCGCCAAATTATATTAAAAGCTGTCAATTATAAAAGGGTTTTAGCCGATATTCAAACGAGTATATCTTTGTCGTTACTTGTCCGTTTTACTTGTTCTTTATATCCACGGTTTCGTCTTAGTATGTAGTAATATATTTTGGAAAGCTCGGCTCCTCCGGGTTACGTCTAAAGTCTCTTTTTGTCCAATGAAAAACGTCCAACAGCAAACATTTTCTGAAAAAATACTTTTCGTCTACAATCTTGCAAAAATCATAACTCCTTCGTTATAGACTCTTTTTAATCCGTTCTTTCGCCTACGGATTCGTTTTTGAAAGTATTTTCTAAAAATTTTGCCAAAGTTTCCTTGGTGTTTACTGATTTTCCAAATTTTTACAAAACGGGACAGCATGTCTAAAATAGGTTCCAAATCAAGTTTCCAAGGTTAAAAACTAATTTCTACCATCACCAAACCTCTTGTAATCACCACAAAGCTAATCTAATCCTACCATACACCTTCTTAGGGTGCCATGGACTCCTAACCAAGTTATTAGAGCTAGGGGATTCATAACTAAAAAGTTAGGGTTTGTATGTTTCTTTTTAGCCAAAATAAAGTGTGGTATAGCTACTTGTACATGGTTTTTAGCATGATACTTATGAAATACATGTAAAAATAGAATGATTCATGAAAAAATAAAGATGAAAACTTACTTGATAAAATGAGATGATTATATGATGATTATGCTTGTTGTTCTTGTGTTTTTCTTGCTTGATTCTTGATTAGACTTGTAAAATGAACAACTTTTGTGTTTTACTTCATGAAAAATGATCACTTGATCATGGTGATGTTTTTGGGTCGTGGGTATGAAGTGAGAATGGAGAGGATGAGCAAATTTTGATCTTTCTAAAAGGTGTGATTATGATTCTTGATTTTTAGTAAGTTATGTTTAAAGAGGTTTATTAGTTAAATAAGGGAAATCAATGCACAAGGTTAAAAGGGTGTGGTCTTGGGCAGGTTTTTGGTGTGAAAAGGAGTAGCCAAAACGGTTTTGATCACTTAGAAAATATAGTGTAGCGTTAAGTGTTATTACGCGTTATTCGTTAAAATCGGGTACCGGGTTTTATAGCAATAAACGTTCACGAAGTTAACCGGGATGAAATAAAGTTATAATAATGATAAAAACATATTAAAAATATGTTGGGTACATTTACTGAGTGATCGGGTGATTATTGTTTAGTTTTCACGAAAACCGTCGTTATATTTATACGCGTACGTTATAAATAAAATAAATTTCCAAAATACTGGGTAACTGAATGTTATAACTTTTATGATGTTAAAATGGATATAAAAATATGTCGGGACCATTGTGGGAATATTTAGATATATTCGTCGTGTATAAACCGGGTGTTAACGTTTATTTAGAAATCGTAATACGTAAAACGTTAAATATACTGAATATAGTAATTTGAAAATCCTGAGAGTGGTATAACATGTAAATGACCTACTGATGATATGCAGACTATCTCCAGTCCGTATGAAATGTCATTACTAATAATGCATGAATTCGCACCTGAACCAATATGGTTACGCGAATTTGAATACCCGTAAACTAAATTTACGATGAAATGTGTAATGCACGTGAATGATGAAATCTTTTCCCGCAATGAATAGTGTTCCATGAATAGTAAATTTCCCAAAAGTTTCTCAGAATATCAAATTGACCTCGAAAACGATGAATAGTAAACTGATGAATAGTGTTTTGATGAATAGTGTTTGATGAATAGTGTTTTTCCAAAGTTCGGGAAATGACCTGAAATGGTGAGTTGTGACAGTCTTCCCCCCTAAAAGGAACTTCGTCCCGAAGTTCAGTTTATGTTGGTCTCTGAGAATGTATTGATGAAAAGGTGATGATATTCGAGAATTCCAGCGAACTCTAACGATAGGAATTCGACTCTGTTTCAACTGTTTGACCACACGGTCCATGATTTCTGTTGGTTCTCTTTCATGGTCTGAGATTGTCATTTGGGTTGGATCCCTTCCAATGGAATCATGAGTGACTCATCTGAAAGTCATTTCTGGGGATCTGAAAATGTGAAATATGTTCGTGTTATCCTGTTGTTCTCTGGCAATGTTCAAGTCTGACGGCCACTAGGCCTACCCTGTGTGAAATATAAATGGTCCAGTGTATATTGGTGTAACTTTCCAAGTTTTCTGAATGATAACATGCCTTTCCTAGGCAGAACTTTCTGCATAACTCTGCAGAACTTGAAGTTTTAATGGTTTACGACTTATTGAACTTGTAACTGATTCTTGACTTGTAGGAAATTCTGGTTATCTCATGAATGCCTACTGAACTAGTGAGTTAAGCTTTTTCTGAGTTTGGCCCATCAATCGATGGTCTGCGCTTCTTGATGTTTTAAATGTGACACTAGTAATATATACTGCTGAATTCTGCCAGAACTCAAGTTTGTATGCTAGTTGGTCGATTCTAAAATGAATCTTAAATAGTCCAATATGCTAAAGGTTCAACCTTTCTTGTTATCCAATTTGTATCGTGCCAATCCAAGGCAATGCTTTTAACTTAGTTTGTTCTCCTACCTGAATCTGGTTGGTTTGTTGTTCAGGATATCCAATCAAAATGATGTGTGTTATGTACCAATCTAACTTCTGCCAGTTTCTCGTTGTTGGTGTGATAACTATTGTTGTAGATGAATTTGATTTATGTTAAGTGATTAGTCCAACCATTTCTAAGGTCAATCACTCATGCTCTGAGCATACTTTCCTATGTTTGAATTGTTCTCTCGCTTTGACCATCGTTCTGAGGATGATAGGTGATGTTCACATCTAAATGGGTTTCTGAAGGAAATCCTGAAATGAATACCTGAGGTCCAAGTTGAATCGGTTTCCTTAACAGGAAATACTGAAATGGGTACAATAAACCTTTGTGACTAATTCCATAATGTTCGGTCCTTCGAACTTGCCGTTATCTGAAGGGATAGCATATAGGTAAGAATTTGATTCCTTGTGTTTTGTTCCAACGGATGATAAAACATATGTTTTTCTTTGCCTATTGGGTTTGGTCTCCACTACTGAAGTTCGTGATCAATTTGTGATGTTCCTCCTAATTCCTTCATCACATAATCCAAATATTCTCTATTGTCCAGTCACAAATCCTAAATGCATAAGCCATGTTGTAGGGAAATTTGTTCTGGAAATTTGTCTCGCGATTATGAGTTTTAGTTGAAATCCTTTTCTGAATAAACGAATTTAGAAAATGGAGCAGATGATTTACTAAGTAATATTTTTCCTGATGATTCAAAATCCAGTAATTATGAAATAGGAACTGTTTTCAAACATGTTGTGATTAAGACTGCTTACCAAAGTTTGATATCTATGTATATTTCTCATTGTACAATAGTGTTGCTAAAGTTTGACCAAAAAGGATCGCACTTGTTCAAAATAGGAATTTCAGAAATCATTTTTCCACAGGGTATGTGATTTATGTAAACGCATCAACTTTATTTAAAAGTGAAAACACTGAAAAGGATAAAATGGTAGAATAGGAAATGTTCGCTTAAATGCATAGATGTCTAACACTTAGTTCCTGAAGTTGGATAATGTCTATTGATGGTTATCTGGCATAACTACAAGCATAGATATTTAGACTAACTTAAGTCCTGAAATTGTTCATCGTTGTAATTGGCAAGACGAAGGTATCACTTGATGTTGTGTCGATGAATGTCTATTCTGTTTTCCCATGTAGATAAGGAGATATGTTCCGGTTTGATCCCTTGCTTAGTATGAAGGTGAGGTTATCTGAAATTTCTAGTGACATAAGGCCTTAGAGGAAATTACATCGATATACTTGATTCAAACAATTGTCCTTTGTGAAAACTTACTGCAGGAAAGTTTATGTATGGATGAGGCCATGTTTAAATGAAATGCTCTACAGTCTCAATTAGAAGCTTGGTTTATTTCTATTGTGTTGTCCTGCGGACATTTATTGAGTTCAATCCTGTAGCTCAGTATAGCTAGTACCCTTGAAAAATGACATTGGACAACTAAGTCAGAGATGGTGTTTAGGATAGTCTCGCAGTATCTGAGGATTGTTGTTGAGTTATGAATTCTCTCTCTATATACTTCTAGTTCTGGTTAGTAGTTCTGTAATCCTTTCGTTGCTTTTATTGTATAAAGGAATCCTGCATGTAATTGATATGGAAAGTCTCTTCTAGGGAATTCAATGGGAAGAATCCAACTTAATGGCTAAGTGAGTGACAGGTAGGGTAAGTATCCAGGGATAGTTCGGCAAAATGGATGTTTATGAATGAGTTCCTTTGTTTACAAAACTTTTGGATGAAGATTGTTATCAACAATCCTTTGAAAAGGTAATTATTTCCTTCATGGCATAATCCTTCCTGAATTTTACATAGGTGATCAGGCTATGTATAATTGAGGACTAATGATGCGATGTTGGATTTTGTCAAAATATCATAACTTTTCTCAAAAGTTTTAGATGGTGTTCAACGCATTGTTATTAAAATGGTATCCTGATGTTTTCTTTCAAGTAACATGAAAATTGCTTCGCGTAACAATAGTAAATACTTGGTGTAATGACAGAAAAATCAATGTATAGGATGGTAATAAAATAGCTTACTTCAGAAAATTTTTCTGTAAAACGGTTTCCCCATATGATAGTAAAATAGATTGAATGGTGTATTGGATACGTGGGTGAATCTTGTCGAATGGTAATAGTCTACTAGATGTCATCTAGTTCATGGCAAGTGGGAATGGAAAAGGAAATGACAATGATGGTACTAGTGAATGGAATACTACCCTCTTTCGTGCTACCTCGCGACATCCAAAAGGTAAAACTAAAGTACACACTGTGGGAAGACCAATAGTGTAATAAGTAACTGATGGTGGTGATAGTACCTGAGTAGTAAGTGCCCTACTAGTGATGGAAAGAAAACACACTATCTTCCTTGCAATAAACATCCTAATAAGTCCATTAAGATAAATTCTGAATACACTACCAAAAGGCATTCTATGTACGGGCTGAATGATAGGAAGACTCTGTTCCTATGGCAAATCAATAGTACTAATGGTGGTGTAAGTGCAACTGATGGTATAATGGTAGTGGAAGATGACAAGGCATCTTCAATGTCAGAATCCGATAAAAGGATATCAGGGTGAGTATCTGAAGACATGTCACTTGTGAACCAGGTCAATAAAATGATATACATATACGGATATGAGTATAAATAACTCGCACAGGGTATGTATGAAACAACATGTATCATGATTATGCACTTATGATGAAATGATGAGATGCTATGATGATGTGGTTATAGTCTAGGGTCCAAGATACATCCTAGTTCGCTATAACCTTAGCTCTGATGCCAATCTGTCACACCCCCAATTTACCTGACTTGCAGCGGAATGGAATACCTGGGGGTGTCTGTCATAGCACCACAGTTACAGTTACATTGAACGACCTAAAGTGTCGTTTGGAAAATACTGCATTTGATCATTGAAATAATTCAGAGTTTACAAAATGAGGTCCCCAAAATGTGTTGCATGTTCATGAAAAACAAGTCATACTAGATCAAATGTTTACATAAGTGCATGAAATAATGATGAGACGCGTCGACTCCGCGACTCCATGAAGGTCCAAATGCATGTCACATGAGCTACTTTAATAACCTGAAATACATTGCTAAAACGTCAACACGAATGTTGGTGAATTCCATAGGTTTGTAAAATGTACTGATGTACGGCCACCACAAGTAAAAATGCAAGATACAAATCTCGTGAAAATTGTACAATAGCCTTAAGCTCATGACACCGAAGCTATGACTGATGAAATTCTATGCCCCTCCCGAATGTTCTGCCGAAACATTCAAATGTAAAAGACATGACATGCATCCGCTTACTGTTGGTATCCACTACCACGGATGGAGGCGTCACCCTCGATAGATCTATCCACTCACTCTCGCTTAACGGTAAATTAACGGTTCATGATGTTACAGGGGACTTAGCACTTGGCAAGGTAACTTAAGCTATGTACATGTTTGAATACTTGGGCTCGTACTGAAATAATTGATGCAATGTATTCCCCCCGTGGGATTTGAAAACAATCAAAAATGTTGAATTGAAAACGGGGCTATGAAAACTCACCTTAACTGATGAAACTGTGATGAAATGAAATGAACACCAATGAACAATTTGCTGTCGTAACCCAATATGATGGTACCATGAACATGTACTGAGCTGAAAAACAAGGCGCGCATACAAGCCGCAACCTAATGTGAATGATGAACGATCTACTTTAGATCATGAAATGATGTTATGAATGTCCATGCACATGTTCCTATACCACTCTACTCTTTGAAAAACACTTGTTGTTACCAAAAGTATGTATTCCAAGACTTAGGAAAATATTGCTATTAGAAAAATAAACTAGTTGTAATATATATACTTATATATATATCGTATGTACCAATGTTTGTGTTGAAATACTCGGGTTGTAATCCTTGAATTGATGAAAACATACTCATAATAACTAATACTACGTTAGTTATAAAGCTCGGTACTTGATATTATGTTTAGCTTAAAAATGCACTTCGTAGTTTTTGCGCCAAATTATATTAAAAGCTGTCAATTATAAAAGGGTTTTAGCCGATATTCAAACGAGTATATCTTTGTCGTTACTTGTCCGTTTTACTTGTTCTTTATATCCACGGTTTCGTCTTAGTATGTAGTAATATATTTTGGAAAGCTCGGCTCCTCCGGGTTACGTCTAAAGTCTCTTTTTGTCCAATGAAAAACGTCCAACAGCAAACATTTTCTGAAAAAATACTTTTCGTCTACAATCTTGCAAAAATCATAACTCCTTCGTTATAGACTCTTTTTAATCCGTTCTTTCGCCTACGGATTCGTTTTTGAAAGTATTTTCTAAAAATTTTGCCAAAGTTTCCTTGGTGTTTACTGATTTTCCAGATTTTTACAAAACGGGACAGCATGTCTAAAATAGGTTCCAAATCAAGTTTCCAAGGTTAAAAACTAATTTCTACCATCACCAAACCTCTTGTAATCACCACAAAGCTAATCTAATCCTACCATACACCTTCTTAGGGTGCCATGGACTCCTAACCAAGTTATTAGAGCTAGGGGATTCATAACTAAAAAGTTAGGGTTTGTATGTTTCTTTTTAGCCAAAATAAAGTGTGGTATAGCTACTTGTACATGGTTTTTAGCATGATACTTATGAAATACATGTAAAAATAGAATGATTCATGAAAAAATAAAGATAAAAACTTACTTGATAAAATGAGATGATTATATGATGATTATGCTTGTTGTTCTTGTGTTTTTCTTGCTTGATTCTTGATTAGACTTGTAAAATGAACAACTTTTGTGTTTTACTTCATGAAAAATGATCACTTGATCATGGTGATGTTTTTGGGTCGTGGGTATGAAGTGAGAATGGAGAGGATGAGCAAATTTTGATCTTTCTAAAAGGTGTGATTATGATTCTTGATTTTTAGTAAGTTATGTTTAAAGAGGTTTATTAGTTAAATAAGGGAAATCAATGCACAAGGTTAAAAGGGTGTGGTCTTGGGCAGGTTTTTGGTGTGAAAAGGAGTAGCCAAAACGGTTTTGATCACTTAGAAAATATAGTGTAGCGTTAAGTGTTATTACGCGTTATTCGTTAAAATCGGGTACCGGGTTTTATAGCAATAAACGTTCACGAAGTTAACCGGGATGAAATAAAGTTATAATAATGATAAAAACATATTAAAAATATGTTGGGTACATTTACTGAGTGATCGGGTGATTATTGTTTAGTTTTCACGAAAACCGTCGTTATATTTATACGCGTACGTTATAAATAAAATAAATTTCCAAAATACTGGGTAACTGAATGTTATAACTTTTATGATGTTAAAATGGATATAAAAATATGTCGGGACCATTGTGGGAATATTTAGATATATTCGTCGTGTATAAACCGGGTGTTAACGTTTATTTAGAAATCGTAATACGTAAAACGTTAAATATACTGAATATAGTAATTTGAAAATCCTGAGAGTGGTATAACATGTAAATGACCTACTGATGATATGCAGACTATCTCCAATCCGTATGAAATGTCATTACTGATAATGCATGAATTCGCACCTGAACCAATATGGTTACGCGAATTTGAATACCCGTAAACTAAATTTACGATGAAATGTGTAATGCACGTGAATGATGAAATCTTTTCCCGCAATGAATAGTGTTCCATGAATAGTAAATTTCCCAAAAGTTTCTCAGAATATCAAATTGACCTCGAAAACGATGAATAGTAAACTGATGAATAGTGTTTTGATGAATAGTGTTTTTCCAAAGTTCGGGAAATGACCTGAAATGGTGAGTTGTGACAGATACTAAGTGGTTAGTGCTTATTCTTGAGTTATACTTGTTGGGGTATGATCGGTGGGCTGTTGGGGTGATATCCCACCCCTTGCGCCCTAGTATCTTTGTGTGTATTTACTCTAGGATTTTTGAGTCGCTTGCATTTGTACCTAGGATTCTACAAGGTGGTTTATACCTTGTGTTATGTTAAGGGACTGTAAGGTTTTGATTTATTTGTGTATTGAATGGATAGTATGGATCTTGGTCTTGTTCGATTGATTACTGGGTGTTAGGGTGTGTTCCTGCTAGCGAATTGATAACATTCATGTTGGCGAATTGTTGAAACTCTTGATAGTGAGTTGCCACTGTTTCTTGGTAGCGAGTTGTTAGATTTCCTGGTAGCGAGTTGATGCATGTTTCCTGCTAGCGAGTTATCAGATCTCTTATTAGCAGGTTGCCTGATCCTGTTTTTTTAGCGAGTTGTCTTATTTAAGGATAGCGGATTGTCCTACTTTGGCCAGCGGGTTGACATGGATGTTAATTAGCGAGTTGCCATTACTCATGTTAGCGAATTGACCTTGTTATCTTATTTAGCAAGTTGGCATAACATCTTAATGAGTTGTCCCTGATTATTGTTAGGAGGTTGCTTAGGTTATATGTGGATTTTGATCACGCGTAGTGTTATTTGTATATATTCCATTGATTGTGTGCCTCTCCATGGTATGTTTGCTTTCTATGGTTTGTCATGTAATGTTGCTTGGTATGTATGTGGTGTGTGGCTCATTTGATTTCAGTCTTGATCTTATGTTTACACTCATCTCTCTTAAGTGTACACTTGTAGATTATGTTACTTAAATCTCGTGCGTTCATGTTGTAATACATGGGGTTTTTGTGTGTGTGAATCTAAGGATCTAACTTTCCGCTAACCATTCATGTGTACCTTTTGTGGTGTGTTATTGTGATCCTGCAGTTAAGTGGCAGACATTAATGTTCCAGCTGAACTGGGTCCTGTATCACCGCCACCCATACGATCTGATGATGAAATCTTACTGTTCAATGAATGGGTCACCACTGGGAAAAGTAATCTCTACATAGACACGAATAAACCTCAGAATAATCCCACATACAAGATTGTTGTGGATATTTTAAAGAACACGTCCTTCTTCAAGGCTTTTACTGTATCATCATCAATTCCGTCTATTTACATCCAGCAATTTTGGAACACTATGACCTACAACAAGGACAACAACACTTATCGTTGTCAACTCGACGAGCAATGGTTTGTGATCACTAAAGAAACACTCCGGAATGCACTTCAGATCAACCCGATCCTTCCTGACAAACCATTTTCATTCCCTCCAAATCCCGATGCCCTACTACAGTTTGTCAACGATCTTGGGTATCCTAAAGAGGTCACCACACTATCCTCTATGTCCACCAATGAAATGCACCAACCATGGAGAGTGCTTATCACACTCATCAACCTATGTCTCACTGGAAAGACATCTGGTCATGAAAGACTACGTGCTCCTGCACTACAGATTCTGTGGGGTATATTCAAAAGGAAAAATATTGATTTTGCTGAACGTATCTGGGGAGAATTTGCTCACTCAATTAACACGTTCTTAGATGACAAGATGAAGCTGGAGACTCACCAAGAAAGCAAGAAGTGGAAATCCAAGTCTCTAATCCCCAGTGTCAGGTTCACAAAGCTCATTATACTCTACCTTCAACAAACTCATAATCTACACCCTAGAACCCGATCCCCTGTGCACTTGGCATCCGATGAACACTGTGTGGGAAATCTCAAGTTTGTTGCTAAGGGTACGGATCAGGAAGTGTTTGGAATGGATATACCCGAAGCTCTTATCTCCAGCAATATCCTTGACGCACCTTATTACAAGAGTTATCTGAACAAGGTTGCTGTGTATCGCAAACAATCAACCGTCAAGACCACTACAAGCAAACCTACATCAAAGAAATGCAAAGATGTCTCAACTACTGAGGTGGCGTCAAGTGGTACTAAGAAACACAAAAGAAGCAAAACTGCCAGTAAATCCGGGTCAAAGAAAACCAAGAAAGCGCAAGCTACAGATACAGATGACAATCAACTTGAAATACTGTCACCAATAGAAGCTGCTGAAATTCAGAAGGCTGTCGAAGAAAGCCTCAAACCCCCCTTTGACAGGAGTCAGCATTAAAGAGCCGAAGTCTGGTAAACTTAAGCAACTGTCGGAGACTATCGGGAAAGGTAAGAGTGTCGTAACCGAGGAACAAGCTGCACATACACTCCTTCACATCTCATCACCTGCCTCAAAATTAAAAGAACCTCATTAGGAATTCAAGAAACGATCCCCTGAATCATCTAAACCTAACGAGGTTTCCTCTGAAGACACAGGAGCAGCTACAAAGTCATGAGCTCTTCATTGAATCCAGTGACTCAGAGTCCAACTTAAACACTCCTAAGAATGAAGAAAAGGTTCCTGTAACTGCCACCATGGAAAAGCCATCTAGGGACTCACCTCCACCAGAATTCGTACCCACTGCTGAACCCCACTTGACACTGCAAGATGATTTTGTGGCATCTATTTATCATGGGGTTCAAGTGAACCTAAAGATGAAATCTGACGAACAAAAGCTGCTTGTTGAACCTGATACATCAACGGGAACTCTTTCCTCATTCAAGCAATTAGATCATGATTTCACCTATGGGGATCTCGATGTCGATGACAACCCTAAAGGGAAGGAAACCTCTAAACCTACCAATGAGAGTGAAGTCATCTCTATGGTAAACATTCCCATCGAACAAGACACGTCTACCATTCCCACTATGACCATACCGATTCCCACCACTACATCATCAAGAGATACTTCCACAGCTGCACCCACTACCACCATCCCTCCAATCACTCATGAAAACCTATCATCTCAAGTTGAAAGGGCCCTGTCTACTGCTGAGAGGGCAAATGTTGAAATTCTAGACATCAGGACCACGCTTGAGAAGCACCGGGATGTACTTAAAGATCTCCAACAGCTCAACCTGTATCAAGTCATCCACCATCAAGCTTCTAGAATCTCTAAGCTCGAACATCTCAACATTAATGCATTGGTACGTGATGCTGTTGATGATCAGGTGTCTGATGTTGTTAAACGTGCCATGGAGGCACCACTCAAAGCTCGATTCAGAGACTTATCCACTTTTGAGATGAAAGATATGTTGCATCAACGAATGTTTGAAACAGATCATCACAAAGCACATGAGGCACATCAATAGATGTATGAGTCACTGGAACGGTCTATGAAGGTTGACAACGCCGATGAGCTTGAGAAAGATTTGGTTGAAGAACGAAGAAGAAAGAAACGTAAACAGAACATCCCTAAACCACCATCACGGGCTCCTCCTCAACCACCTCCTCCTCCACCACCTTCAGGATCTGCTGGAGCGCCTGGGTTGTCTGGTGGAGCTGGTACACACCAATCTATGCAACCACCTCACGTACCACAATCATCTTTTCAGAAGGATCAGCCTGACCCTACAACTGAATCCAGTCATCCCAAGTCTTCCCGACATGTCACTTACAAAGCATAGACGACAACTGAAACCCGACATATGCCATCAGTCTCTATAGAACATGATCTGGTCTATGATAATGGATTACCCGACGAAGACCCTTCGTCTGCTGAGGAGGAAGATGGTGACGATGATAACACGGCTCCTCACAAGTCTAAACGGGATCAATGGTGGAAATTGTTTACATGAAGAGATGGGTCTCCTACTACTCTTGTAACCATTACTGAGGATGTTATTGGCACATGGTGGAAACTCGATGAAGCAGAACAAGAGTCTCTTTCCCCTGAACCTGAGTGGATGATCACCTCCAACGATCAGTCTGTCCCTGATAACAACTAGGCATATGCTGTCGCAGATAACTATGTTCCTCCTCCCACAAACTCCCTACTAGCTCAGACAGGAGATATGGGTGCATTCATTCAATGGTATTGCAAGAAACAAGGGATATCCAGACTCACCAAAAAGGACTTGGAGGGACCCGCTTACGAGATTGTCAAAGCTTTCCATCCTGCTATAGTGCATCTACAGTATCAAATGGAAGAATGTCACCAGATGCTTATTGATCAAGTTGAAGACGACATCCTTGAATACAATCTCGGGAAACCACTTCCTCTTGGAGGATCTCCAGGTCGACTCATTTTTCAAGCAGACTTCTTCTTCAACAAAGACCTTGAGTATCTTTGCTCTGGCAACAAACTTGCACTATCCATCACCAAGATGAAAGCTGCTCGCTATACAAATGTAGGTTTGGAACAAATGGTACCGGATAATATGTGGTGTGACGAAGAGTACAAATATGATATAGCAGCATCCTTTGGTATCTTCCACTGGTGGTACAAAAAGCATGAGTTCTATATTGCAAGACACACTGCTGCTTGTGATCCCAAACCTGCCTACTCGAAGAAAAGAATTCTGAGTGTAATTCGAGTTGAGATCTTTCCCACCTGTGGATACAATTACATGAAAAAGATTGTTCTTTGACGGTCACGCTATTGGGAGCATGTCATATCCGAGGGTCACTTCAAGCATCTACACCCTAATGATTTTGAAGATCTTTACTTGCTACATCTCCAAGGAAAGCTGGATCACCTTCCTGCACTTGAAAGAAAAACTCTAGTCTTTGCCGTCACTCAGTGGATCTGTGGGCTTGTTATCAGGCAAAGATTTAAGGACTTCCAGCTTGGTATTGAAAGTTATCAGACTCAACTCAACCTCACAAGACCTCGATGGGAAGCAAGAGACATGGAATTCAGGAAAGATTACGCAGTCATTGAGACTCCTAGAGTTGTGGTCTTTACTGATTGTTTTAACACTCGAATGCTAATGAAACTTGAAGAGATTCACCACTTCAGTGATGGAACTCTCGAACAGGTGGAAGCTGCTCTGGATCTAAGGATCAAAGAATACAGAATTGCTAAGGATGGGAAGTACACTGCATTCTGGACTACAGAGGTGTTCCAAAGAAACAAGCAATTTCTTCAAGCCATCAGAAAACTCTTGCTGGAAAGATGAATTTTTCGAAGTCTGGAATGTTTTGTTGGTGGGAGAATTCGTGATGGGGACTACAGGCTCATGGAACGTACCATCTAACTGTGCTTCATCATGTTATGTAATAGTTGTATTAATCTTTTGATGACTTGTAACTATGTAATCATGTGAACTTGTCCTGCACTGATGCACTAAATGTAGTGTGTGTGGTTACATTCTTGATTATGTACATTTCATTATGGTTTACTATTACTTCACATAGCAACCCGATCTTATTATTGGGGAAAGTTCGTCGCCAAAAAGACGACTGTTCCTAACAAAGGCATGAATTACTTTATACGCGTGCCTTTCCGATCTGATGTACGCTTAAGTGCATCATTTCTGGTAAAAGAAGAGAAGTCTTCTTTCCATCTCAAATACTTTTCCTTCAAAGATTCTTTGGGAAAGTATTTGCTCCAAACTTGGTGGTACCATGGTTTTTGAAGATCAAACAAACTCGAAATGTTGTGTAAAATTTTCCACTCAATCGATGCTAAAAGAATTAATACTTTGTGCAAAATGTTTAATTTTAAATGTGTCATCGATTGAGGGGGAGAACGATTTCAAAAAACTATATATCATCAAAACAAGATCTTTGTGCATAACTACAGTAGATTAAGTGTAATTGTTATGTGTTAGTATATGAATTTTTCATGAGTTTCTCGCTAAACTCAAAATTATTTATAAACTAATCATCTCTAACACATAACATACTCCCTCAAAGTTTGAGGGGGAGCTAACATGTCGTCTCAAAATCAGTCATTCTTAAATATGACACATCTTTCTCCAAAAATCTTTAAACTTATTTAAATCACTTGGGATCACAAATCTCAATTGGTTTGAAATTTTTGATCGGGGGAGAAAATGTGACTTAAATATGAAAAACTGATTAAAATGTGATGTTTTGAACTCAGACGTATGCTCTTCCCCATGTGCTAAACTCTTTTGTATATCAATGCACATATTGAGGGGGAGCAAATGATTTGTGTAAAAGGATCCTTGCATCTTAAGAGTTTGAGACTCAGACTTGACTCATGAGTTTACGAAACACAATTGTCTTGAATCGAAAGGACTAGTCCTGGACGGATACTAACTTCAAGCTGGTCTAACCAGTGATGTAAGCGTGTTTCGAAAAGGACTTGTCTGAGTAGAATATACCGTTTCGAGAAACCTTGGGTGAATCTGATCGGGCCGGGTAATAACTTCAAGCTAGTTTAACTAGTGATGTAACCGTGTCTCGAATGCCCGGTCATGTTCACTTAAGGTAGATCAATTCAAAAAGTGCAACTCTTCCCGACATGTGCAAATTTTGAAATCAATAAATATGAGCACATGTTAAGGGGGAGCATTTGAAAATGACAAAACTTTCAATGTGTTAACAAAATGTGTTTCTCAATCATAAACACGTTGAGAGAATTTTCAATGATTTAGTTGATGGCAACATAGGATAGTCATGAAGTTATAAGGTGGCTAAGGTTAGAAAAACCGTCCTATGATCCGCCAGAGCCGGAGGGATCTACCCATGGACAATACCAAATAGATAGTATTAGAAAGTCCGTAGGTATGATTATGAAAAAATGAGAAATGTGAGAATGGAGAAAGAAGGGGTTGAAGAATTAAAAAGAAATGAAATGAGAAAGGGTGAAAAGAAATAGCCCTCCAATTATTCAACCTTAGGGCAGAAACAGGGTTCAATTCATAATCTACTGATGGATGCTAAGGCGACATTGGTATTGAAGACAAGACGTCATGGACCCAGTGACGCACTGCACTAAACCTTCTAGCCACTCAAGTTATCTTAAAAGAACTTGTTTCATTCTCACGGGGAACCGGTGTAATCTATCATCTTATCTCTTAGAGATGGTTGATATTGAAGTAGGAGACCTCTCCCTAATCTCCGCATAGGAAAACCAAATGCACTTATTGTGTCTAGAGCCTCGAGATGCATACAAAGATCTCATAGGAACACATGCTACTTCTATCCTGGATGTTCAACATTAAGAACACCAGTGGTAAACTTATGAGTCCTACGCAGATCTTAGCAATCTGCCAGAACATTTATGAGGGACGTTACTATTGTAACTCCCAGTGATTGAATAGAAATTCCTGCCAGGGTCAACATCAAGCAGCCCTGAAAGCAGGTCACTTAGGTAATTCCTTGTGGATTACGCTTAGTGGTCGCGATGGTTACAAATGATCAACAGTCGTGGAGTGATCTCCAGCGACTCACCCATTCGTTGATCTACTTAGGTAGTTTGTGTAAATCCTCTCAGGTTTTACCGATTGGGAACGGTCTTGGTAAGGATTAGAAGGAGTCTTCACACTATGCTGTTGACAATCTCTAATTCAAAACCTATAAGTACAGGATGATTTGCTGCTAACTGTCTACTTGCAGGAATTTCTGACGGTTGCGGTTGATTGCTGAAAAGATGCTGATCCATCAACACATGCTCACACTTCGACATCACAATCTAATAAATCATGATCATTAATGTGGATTCATTTATGCTTCTACAACTCTGATGCAGAAGATCATGATCCTGAAAAGTTTGAGCATGCCAACACAAAGATGTTCTTATCACATGGAGACGTTACTACTCAAGGATGACTTTCAGAGACTCATTTGGATGATGAACTTGAAGCAATTTCCAAAGATCATCCATCACATTGAACAAGTCATCTAGAGTCTACCGCTTAATGCACAAAGATCTCAACAATGAAGAATCAAAAGGCTACGAGCTACAAAGATGTCGTCAAAGACCTGAATGCTATGATTCAATATTTATTTTCCGGGGTGACCTCCCTAGGGGGAGATTGTTAGGAATATGTTTATTCATATGAAGACTCGGTCACCCCGAGTATAGTTTAGCATGTTGTAGCTCATAGTAGTTATCATATTAGTTAGTACGTAGTTTAGTGTTAGTTAGTATTTTTGGAGTCGGGTCGGGTCTTTACCCACTGTCAGCCCGCTCCACAGCCCGTTTCAGGGGGCGTTTTATTGTAACTATAAATACCCCTTTCCTAGCTTGGAAGGGGTTGGACCTTTCACTTTAATCTAACATTTCTCTATTTTCTCTCAAAGGCTCCCAACTTCATCTCTTTCTCTCTCTAACTTCTCACTAGAAAACATAACCTAAAATCATCCTAAACACTAAACCATCCATGTTCTCATATTAGAGCATACTACAAGAATTTTAAAAATAAAAAACACAACCTGGTTTGAACATTCTTTTTTCTTTTTGACTTTTTCAGGTTTGATGAACTTTTAACCAAAATGAGATTTAATGGTCCTAAACTGAATCTAGATGTTGTTATAAGCTGACTTGAGACTTGATTAACCTCAGTATAACTATAATCTACCTACGTCTAAGATTGTAGCAGCTAAAATTCCAAAATCAACACAGAAAAGCATTTTGAAATGGATTTTGATTTTTGACTATTTATGAGATGAACTATGAGTTTTATGACTCATCTAACCTAAATGCACCTAACGTGAGGTATCTTAGCTGAATTACGCATCTACAAATAACTCTAACATAGAAATGAAAGTAATACCAAACACCCCTATATCTAACTATTTTTTGTTTTCAACTGTTTTAGTCTATATTAAGCTATGTAACTGATGCAAAATGACTAACTAAACTACATAAACTATGATAAAGCTGAAATGACAGTGAGATAAGCAATCTAATAAGCTAAACTAGTAGAACTAAATAGGACAGTTAAATGCAAAGACCGAACACTATTGAGAATTAGTAAATGAAAACAAGAGGAATGACAACTAATGAGCTCAAGTACACCAAATAATCATATAAATCATATAGAAGCACAGTATTGAGCAATATATAAGCAAATGCAAATTTATGAGAAATTATACTAAAATGTAAATGAGACTTACAATAACCACGGCTGCAATTTAATTAAAATGGAAGAAGAATAAAGAGAAACTCATCAAGGAATTCTATAAGGACCTAAGGTCTTCATCTTGATCATCAAATAAGAGCTTGAGTGTTGATTCACCATATGGTTGACTTTTGTTGACTATTGTCAAAACTTGAGAATGAGACTGAAATTCACTAATTTAAACTGGCAGAAACTAAAGGAGAACTTGAATGAGCTTATGAGATCACAAGAACATTAAACAATTAATTGAGAGCTTAAAGTCAGTTGCATAAGACTTTAATTAAAAACTAATTTGCATTAATTGAAAGTTTGATTACAATAGAAAGACGGATAAAAAGTTGAATACAAGCTTAAGCTAAATTAAGCTTACTCCTAAAGCTACACTAAATTAACCTACTCCTAACAGCCTCTAATGTGAGTGGGAGGGGGTCCTTTTATAGGCTTCTGCTGAAGGTTCTAGGAGCTTGAGAAGCTTCTCAATCAATAAATCTAGTCCCTTGTATTACTTCTCATGTGGAACTCAATAGGACAACCATTGGATTACTTCAATGAGGTGTATCCTCCAATCATATGCAGGGATTCCATCGAACCCATTCCATCTTCTTACTCTCATCAGTACCCCCCAAAAAACCCGTTGTCTCACACTTTCTAACTTTTTAATGATACTCGTGGGTGCATGGAATAAGGAGAAGAAATATAATGGTAAGCTACTTAAAACCATTTTGACCAACGCTAATCTACCACCAAAAGATATAGTTTTTGCTTTCTAGTTAGCCAATCTTTTTTCGAATTTTCTACAAAACACATCACATTTAACAAGCTTTGTTGGCAAGCATTGATTGCATAAACCCAAAGGATTAATTTGATTAGAGTGAGCTGCAAAAATCATCCATATGATTTGTTAAATTTAACAATAATAATCTCTTGTTGATACTTTTGGCAAGATCATTTTACATGTGCAACGTTTAGCAGTAGCACATTACATCCTGTTGGTAATTCAAAAGACGAAACAAATACCAAATCGAACAAATAAAGCGGAAGCTTTATTTAACTTACCAAATCAAATTCAAAGGTACCAAACCAAAAACTAATTCAAAAGGTAGCAAACACAAATTCAAAAAGTACGAAGAAAACTAATGTCATTGATCTCTATTTATAAGAAACTAAAACTAATGTCATTGATCTCAATTTATAAGAAACTAATGACCTAAAAATATTGCCAAATCCTAAACCAACTCAAACTAGGAAACAAACCAAATTTACGAAACAAACCCTTAAGTTTAAGCCACTTTCTAAAAATCTCCACCGTGACTTGAACTCCTTCTTATGTTCCAAAGCAAATTCAAAATTCAAATTTCCAGATTCCAAACACTAGAGATACTAGCCAAATTCAAAATGAACGATCAGTTCCCACAAAACGATCCAAAACAAATCGAATAAATACAAACGCCGATAATATTCAAAATGAACAATCAAACATTAACCAACAAATTCAAACTTGCTTAACTAAACAAACAAATCGGCTAAAATGATCTTCAACAAAGGCAATCAAATTAGGGCAACCAAGTTCAAAAGCCCGACAAACGAAAATCCCTAATTTTTCAAACTAACAAATTTCCAATGATCGAACAAAATTCAAACGACTTGAACCAAGCCTTCAAACACCAAATCGATCTTCAAATTCCGAATGTCAAATTCTAATTCTAGTGATCCACTTATTTTATAAGTATTACGGTCCAACTTTAAACTTATTATCCAAGTATGAAACAAATTCAAATTAATAAATAACTTGATGAACGGGCTTTAATAGTGCAAACATCCCAAATATGATACGAATAATAATTCTAATGACCCACTTATATAATAAAAACTACTGTCCAAATTCCAAACAATCAAAATTCAAACAAAACAAATACCAAAAGAGCTAAGACCAAATATTGTCCAATAATAACCAACTTCCCTCTTCTAATCCAAAAACCAAAAGGAAAAACAGGTAGCCAAAGAAACAAATTCAAGCCACAGCAACCCAACTTGATGTATCAGATTCCAGACTGACTGGTTTGTCGAAAATGACAAATTCAATAACGATCTAAAAATTATTATTCCAAATCAATATGGAAAAAACCAACAATAAAACAAATCAGGAACAACAACCGATCCTAGATTTTTTCTTCTTCTTCGTGGCTAAACAAATCTAACTCTTGATACCACCTGTTAGTAATTCAAAAGACAAAACAAATACCAAATCAAACAAACAAAGCGGAAACTTTATTTAAATTAATAAAACCAAGGTTGTCAGGACCGCGATCCTGATCGTAGGATCGTACGATCCTACGATCCTACATTTGAAAAACGAGCAGGATCGTAGTAGGATCTTAATTCTTTCAGGATCGGTATAGGATCGTAGGATCGCACGCAGGATCGTAGGATCGTAAACGATCCGATCCTACTACAAGCCCATGTTTTTATCTCAAGGGGAGCAAGATCGTTGTAGGAGCGTAGGATCGCACACAGGATCGTGGGATCGTGAACGATCCGATCCTACTAGAAGCTTATGTTTCTTATTGTTTTTTCTTTTATCATTCATTTAAAGTCATTTATCATATAAAATATTCTATAAAAGTATAACCTACAACTCTTATATAATAATATATACATTTTCATAGGATCTTACGATCCCGATCCGATCCTACGATCCCGATCTTGTGAAGCCGAAAACGATCCTAGGTAGGATCCCGATCCTGACAACCTTGAATAAAACAAATACAAAACCAAATTCAAAAGGTACCAAACCAAAAACTAATTCAAACGTTACCGAATACAAATTCAAAAGGTATAAAAAAAAAAACTAATATCATTGATCCCTATATAAGAAACTAATGGCCTAAAAATATTACCAAATCCTAAACCAACTCAAACTAGAAAACAAAGTAAATTTACGAAACAAACTCTTAAGTTTAAGTCACTTTCTACAGCACCGCCATTTGCTGCCGTCACCATCATCATATCATTTAAATAAAACCCACTTTAGTAGATACTTTAGGATTAAAGCATGGTTAACGAAGTCCTTTAATTAGAGCAGCTAAGTACGTAGCATCGCACTAAAGATGGTTATATCCTTTGGCTTCAAGTTTCACTTTTTGGTTTTCTTAACAATCAACTGTCGATGACGTTAGTTATTTACAAGAGTCGTAAATTCTATTCTTATCTAGCCAACATCAACAAAAATTACACAATATGCAGGTCAATTCGCCCTTGACATGTTGACAGTTAAACATCTTTAAATTCTATTCTTATAAATGAATTGTGGTTTGTGACATAAATTTTTCGCTCATGGGTAAAAATACAGTATAAAACTCAGAACACTACTTGTAAATACGATGCATAAATGTGAACATACCTTTTTACGTTAGTATAACTACTACCTAAATACGACCCATTTATTAATCATGTCAGAAAAATGTGTAACCCATTTGTGACATGTTTAACCTATTTAATTAAATAGGTTAAATAGTGAATAAGGTTGGTGGTTTGTTGTTTTAAATAGGTTAAATGCAAAAATGATATAAGGATATATAATATGATAAAAATAACTATACACCAATATTCAGATTTATAAGTGTCAATTTCAATGATATGTAAGGTTAATCGTAATTTATTTATATTAAGTACATAAAAAAATACATTAAATCAACATCAAACATAAAAATCATGTTATATATAGTTTATTTTTTGGGTCTTATATAATTAAACGGGTTCATGAATTGACCTGTTTAATAATTAGTCAACTCAAACACGACTCGTTTATTAAAAATGTTAGGCGGATTAACCTACTTTTTACCCATACGTGTTTATTATCATCCCAAACCTGTTTAACTTCGTGTCAGGTTCGATTCGTATAATTTACCGTATCTTTTCAAATATTATCGGCCCTAATTTTTTCCCTTTCGAAAACTTTCAAATTTGAAGAGTATTTTATCCGTGATTAACTCCTCAAAAACAGGACCAGAAATCTTTTGAGTAGCTGAGGGCATCCACTATGGATGAACCTATTAAAGGTTTATAAAATTATCACATCCTATAATGTCATTAATTCTTAAAACTTTTTATGTTATGAACATATTGTTACTATGGATAAACCTTTTGAGGTTTATAAAATTTCTTCAACATTTGAATGTCATTTATTATTTAGTTGAAAAGAAAAGGAAATAAACATTTTTTGGACCTCTTCAAGATCTTAAACTTTTTCATGCCACATAGGCATGAAATGGTTCCTCACTATGATATAAAAATTCTTGGACCTCTTCATAATTGTTTAGACATATTCTTAAACTTCTATAATGGATGTTGTGACAACTTACTCCGTTGGCTTTTATTAGATTGTAAACTCAGTTGATTGGTCGATTCAAGTATGCAACACATCATTCTGATGACCCTCGCAAGTTGAAAATAATAATAATAATAATAATAATAATAATAATAATAATAATAATAAAAATGATGTTTATCACTGTCATAAAATTTCTTTTCATTTTAATATTCATTTTATATTCTTATGAATATAATATGTTTCTTGAACGGTATATTTTTAAGATGCTTGTGTGCTATTCCGTAGTTTCAGATTATGGCTATGTTTGAGGAGGGGCTTTTATGGGGTTTGAGCTTTTAAAATAAGTCGGTTAAAAACTTTAACCCCATAAAAGAGGTTAAAAACTTAAGCCTGGGGCTTTTGAAGAATAAATTACTTATTTACCCATAAAAATATCTAACATATACAAAAACTCATTTAATTATGTCTTTTTTAGTAATTTTACAATAATAAGCCTCAGCCTCAGCCCATTTGCCAAACAAGTTTATAAAAATACAAATTTTAGTTTCGGCTTATAATATAAGCCCTAGCCCCAGCCCCAGCCCCAGCTCTAGCCCCAGCCTATATAAAAGGTTTGATACTTGCATCATTACAAAATTTGTAAGTAGCTCTTTGCAGAAGAGTTGAGATCCATAAAAACTCCATATATGCAATAGAACCTATCAACAAATCTTAGCCAGCCATTTATATTTTTCATTTTTCTTAAAACAACATATCTTGCAAACGGTAAATCTTCAAGCTACAAAAAAGTAACGTCGTGATGAGAATTAAATCATCTTTCTATAGATATGCATTGTTTTATAATTTCAATGATTTTTTTTTTTCACACAGAAAAATCATATATGATTCGTAAAAATCACATATGATTTGATTTTTACAAATCACATATGATTCTTACGAATCATATATGATTCGTAAAAATCATATATGATTCGTAAAAATCACGTATTATTTGCTTTTAACGAATCACATATGATTTTTACAAATCATATATGATTTTTCTGGGCAGAACTTTAGAAAAAAAAATCGTCAAAAAAAAAAGTTCGTCGAAAGTATATAATAATGCATATATATACTACATATAAAGGAAAAATGGTCAATATTGAAAAGTGGAAAATTAAAAAGTCAAATAATGTGAAATCTTGAAAAATCTTATTAAAGAAAATTATGAAATGTAATTAATACTTTTATTAAAACACCTCATTACTTAAAAATACAACGATTTATTCACATTGTACAACCAATTAAAAACATATCTACCAAATTAAATACAACCAATTAATACAAATCAGAAACCGGGTTGACCCGGGACGCTTCAAACCCGACGGGTTGAACCGGTTTAATTTGACCCGTTTTCGACCCAACCTAGCAAGTTGACCCGGTTTAAATCGACTAATTTTTCGACCGAAACAGTTCAACCGGTTGAACCACCTGGGTCAAACCGGGTTTCAAAACATTATGTTTAATTCCCAAATCTTCAAACTTTTATTACTTTTCATTTATAACTTATAAACTTTTTTTTTATTAATAAACTATTTGTCGCTATAAAATCTCGTTGCTATGCACGGATACTCGTCTAGTCTATAGAAAGATAATTTAATTTTTGTCGCGATAGTATTTTTTTCGCGTAACGATTTACGGTTTGCGAGATATTTAATTTTTAAAAAAATAATGAAAGTTTATTTTTTTATTTTGATAAAAAGAATTAGTGACTAAGATTGCTTGATTGGTTTTATGGTAAAACTTGGTTCTACAAGAATCTTTTAGCCCTCGGAGAATTTGCTTATGTATTTATTAGGTTTAGGATATTCCCTCGAGATATCCACTTTGCGAAACAGATAAGGATGCAAACATAACACAAATATGTAAATGGTTGCTGAATGCTGATAATAGATGATCGGCATACACCCACAAGCATGCATAATCTTTTTTCTGTATTACATTCATGATTGCAAAGTGTAGTTAGAATAACATATATAGCTATAGTCTATATACAACCGTACCGGACTACCGGCCATGTACTCAATCATATAAAATATACGGCTGAATCTTAAGCAAGATAAAACTCTAATGATATAACAAGTCGATCATGCATAGAAATCTAGCTAGGATGTTTATGCTCTGAGTAGTGCATTACTTCGGGCCTAACCGCCTAACGACGACCACCAGTCTTCTCTAGTTCTCCATCCACATAGCACATTAAAATTTTACTTCGGGTCATTGTTCCCAATTCGTGATCATGTCATAATACCTTTCTCATTGCCAATTCCTAGTTACAATCAATTAGACCTTAAATTTTCTCTCTCCACATTTCTAAGTAATTATTAGTTTTTATAATTCCTCATGAATGATTCATTAATATTAATCTACAATATATAGTTTACATTTCTTGGAGAATAAGCTAATTAAGTGGGCTAAACCCATATCATTAATAAACACACTAATGGGCTAAATATTAATATGCTAATACCTCCTCGCAGTTGGAGTGGGAGGTCTTTAGACCTTCAAATTGGAGCGAAAATCAAGAAATAGAGACAAATTCGAACTTGAACCGAAGCAACATAGTCACGGACAAAATGAATATCAATCTCAATATGCTTGATACGTTGGTGTTGCACTAGATTAGTAGACAAATTTATTGCTCTAACATTATCACAATAAACTAATGTGGCGGTAAACAAAGGAGCGTGAAGCTAACGTAAAAGATTACGCACCTAAGCAGTCTCAGCAACCACATTAGCAATACCTCTATATTCAGCTTCAGCACTAGAGCGAGACAAGGTAAGTTGCCGCTTGGCAGACCATGACAATAAGTTATCACCAAGAAAAACACAATAACCCGAGGTATATCGACGAGTAACCGGACAACCACCCAATCAGCATCAGTATAAGCAGTAAGCTGAGATGTAGAAGATACATGAATTTGAAGGCCATGATCAATAGTACCGCGCACATAGCGTAAAATACACTTTAAAGTAGCCAAATGTGGCTCTTGTGGATCATGCATGTAAAGACAAACCTGTTGAACTATCGTAAGAAATGTCAGGGCGTTAAATTTGAGATATTGAAGTGCCCCGGCCAAGCTCCGATATAACGTAAAATCACTAAAAGGATCACCATTAGCTCCTAATTGAGACTTGGTATCCACAAGAGTCCTGCATGGGTTACACTTTTGTATATGTGCACGCTTAAGAATTTCCTCAACATAAGTTGGCTTGGATACAAATAAACTTGTAGATGACTGCTGAGCAATAATTTCCAAGAAAATAATTCAAAGAACCAAGGTCCGTCATAGCAAACTGATGAGACGAAAAGTGTACCGCTTTTAGGGGGTCATTTAAACCCTAAGTCGTGATTATTTGATCAAATATTACCTCAAATCGTTTCTTTTGTCATTTTAGGTACTTTGGAGAAGAAATCTGGAAAAGAAAGCATTTTGGACGTTTTTGGAGCGAAAAGTGAAGAAAACGGCAAAGTCTCCAAATCAAGCTGGAAATAGTACTTGACGGCGTCACACTTTGGAAGTGACGGCGTCACGTATTGGCAAAGAGATGGATAAAAAGTTACACGAGACGCGCCAGAACGTTTTTGGGAAATAACACATGACGGCGTCACCAAGGCCGTCAAGAGCAAATTACATGTGACGACCAAGAATGAATTAACACATGACGGTGTCAGATCTGGATCTAGGCAATACGAGAAGAATATTGGCGGCTAGTTGACGACGTCAGGATTATAACGTGACGCCGTCAGACCTGTATTCTCGATATATAGTTTTCTAATTTTAATTCATTAGAGAGAGAACTTTTTGGAGAACTTGGGAACAAACCCTAGGTCGAATTTTACGGGGTTTTTCACCCTACTTTCATACATGTTTCAATAAAGATAAGTCTTCCAATAATCATTCAATATGTCTATGTGTTGTTTGATTCTATCTTATGCTTGTCTTTACTTTAACATGCTAGGCTAGGTTTGTTTGTGTTTGCTTAGATGTAATGTGATGAGTGTGTAAATACTCATCATTTTTACCGTATTTTAACTGCCAAAACACGTGAAAATACTCAGAAATGCATCAAAACAATGAAAATATCCCAAAGATCGTATTTTATATGTTTCAAATGCAAAATGATTGAAAACAAACGAAAAACAAACAAAGTTTGCATAATTGGCAGTTTCAGTCCCCCAGCTTTCAAAAGTTATCAAAACTAGTCCCTAAGCATTTATTTTAAAAGAAAAGTCAACCCAAGTTTCTTAAAAGTCAAAAGAAATCACAAATGATCTTTGGGTAAAAAAATTTCAAAAATGTACAAGTATGGCCCCTGGAATTTCAGAATTTGCAATATTGGTCCCTGTACTTTCAGAAAATGGCAGAATTAGTCTCTGTTGGAATATTTTGGATAAAAAGTCAACTTTGGTTCTTGGAAACTCACAATTTGTCAAATTTAGTCCTTGGAGTGAAAAGTTTGGAGATTGTACAAGTTTGGTCCCTGCAGTTTGGTATTTGGCAGAAAAGGTCCATAGATTTCAAATTTTAGAAATTAGCATCAATGGTCCTTATACTATTCATCATTGGCAAGAAAGGGCCTTTTGAGAACTTTGGGGAAAGTTACAATTTCAGTCCCTTGAGTTTGCAGATTTTACATAAATGGTCCTTGGAATTTTAAGCCTAAGTATGCAAATCCAATTACAAACCAATCTAAACCAATACACCACTCAATAACTAAATCCACTACACAAATCCTTGATCCATAAAATTACCTGGCCCAAAACCTCGATGAGCCCAACACCTAAACGTTTTTAATAAAAAAAGAAAAAAAAAGAAAAGAAAAACGTATATATCCCGTTAGTCAAATTTCGGGTCAAACTATACCCCCTTCATCCCAAATCCCTGATATTACCCAACAAGCAACCCCCCCCCCCTCCACTCCACCACCTGCAATACTCCATCTCCTCCCTCAAAAGCATCCCATCACATTCTCCCACCCCATTAAACCTCTCAAACCCATACCTACCCACCAAATCCACCTTGGCAATCCCAATTGCCTCAACAAATTTTCCCGCCAAAAAGTAAATCAAGAGTTCAGATCACTTTTGCTTTAATTCAACAGCTGGGATTAATTCAGGGAGTCACAAGGGAGTGTTTACAGCTGTTCTCTCTCAGGAAGGAAGCACACAAGTGGATTAAACCCTAGTACGAGATGTAGTATAAATAGAACACAATTGTAAGCCACTTGGGGGCATATGAATTTCATTGTATTTTTCTTTCAGTAATCTTAGTTTCCAATTGTAATACAACTTTTTTAGTTTAATTCAAGTTTTATTCAGTTTCAAGATTATTCACTTTTTACTCAATTTTTTTTATCTTTGCAAATCATTACTATTCACCTTAACTTGTGCTCCAGTAGATTTCTGTAGCTTATGTGAGTTGTTTAAAAAGCTTTTTGAAGTTTTGAATCAAGAAAACTCAGAAAAAAAGAAAAAATACAAGAAAAATTCACACAAAAAAAATATATAAAAATTTGGTGGTTCAAAATGTTGAAGCTGAGCATTGGTTATGGAGTAGGGTTTAGAGTCTCATGGGAGACATATAGATGTTCTTAACAGATATTGGTTCTCAGATTCTTCACAAGCTTGGATGTCAACTAAGATTTTTTGGACGTGTCGTTTCTATATGATGTGCTAAGTGAAATTGATTGTTGTTCATTGTTCAATTCTGCCTAATTAAGTCGGTTATAGCTTAGTATGAGTTAATTAGTTGAGTTTGTGTTGTAATTTAGTGATTAGCTTTGATAAACTTTGAAAAACACTCATATAAAGGGTGTTTGGATCTAGTGTTTAACCTCAATTTTGGTTGTTTCCTGGCTGTTTATTTGGTTAAGACAGATTGCTTAGGTATCATTAGGATAGTTTAAGCCAAAAATTTAGTAGGTATAATAGCTAAAAGTCAAAATCATCATCCATTAGCCTTATATCTGTTTCTGTGGATCTGTGTCTTAGTTAGCTGTTAGGATTAGGGTACCTTTGGTTTAATTTAGTGTTAAATTAGCTTTATACTTCATATAGAGTAAGATTTGATAAGTAGAAAATCACTTTAGTCAACTTAGGTTAGTATCTAAAAGTCAAATTAGATTTGAACTCATAATTTTATCAGGTTTTTATGAGCATTTGTAGGATTCAATATTGGTTGGAATTAAGTTAGGATTGTTGATTTTAGAAGTCTAGCAGCTTGTGTATTTGGTTCAAAAAGAATTTTTCATTTTGAAACTCATTTGATCCCTTAAATTTGGCCCCAAAGTTGCCTAGTTGGCCAATTTGTTCCCCTGCACTCAGACTCACCCAAATTGACCCATTTTTCATTAGCCCAAAATCTGTTCAATTTTTAGTCAACTTGCTTGATCCTTGTTGTTTTAGAAAGCCACTTAGGTAGACAATAGATAATTGCTTTTAGTTTAAGGTTTACTGCTTATCTAGTGCTTTTAATTAAGCCATCTTTTGGCCCTTTTGGACTGGTTCTGCAGCTACATACTATTCTTGTTATTGTTCTTGTTCATACTTATGTTCTTGTTGTTGTTTAAATTTTGTTGTTGTTGTTAGCTGCTTGTTGTTGTTGCATTGCTTATACAAGCATTAAGCTTGTTTAAGTTTATTTGATTTGAAGGTGTAATTAGGCAGTCACAAAAGTCAAGAAAACAAAGAACTTAATTTTTCAAATCCTTTAATCCACGTTTGATCTTGTAACTTAAGTTGGCTTGGCTTAAGTTTCTGTTGGAGTAGATCTGATTTCCAAAAGTATTTTCAGTTGGTATCTGTGGCAGTGTTAGTAAAAAGGAAACAGAAAACAAAAGGAAACTAAAACAAAAAAAGAAATAAATTTTGTGCAAAAATAAGGGGTCGAACCTGGGACCTCTTGCATACACAGACACACCACACACACACCACAACCAACTGCCCTAGGGTCTTTTTTCAATATGACCTTGCACCCTTTATTATTTAAATAGCATGTGGTTCATTTGGCTTATTCAGCTTATTTCGTTAGTAAACTGCTTATTGATAAGCACTTTAGGGTTTTCTTATTTTTCTTAACTTACTGTTAGTGTAAAGAATTTTTATAAAAATTTTCATATTTTTCCAAATTAGTTTAGTATTTTTAATAATTAATGTTAGTTTAATTAGTAATTAATTAATAATAAATAATATAAAAGTCTAAAAAATAATTTTCTTTTTTCTAAAATTTTCTTTTGTCATCTAGTACGTAAGAAATTAGTTGGAAACCCGTAGGACCTTTGTAGCTCAAATTTCACGTTTTATTTTGTACGTTGATGTTTATTTTTAATAAACGTCGCGTTTTTAATTTAGATTACAATTTAGGATTCCCCGTTTTCCCTAACATGTTTCCCATAGTATTTTAGGTCATTTTAAATATTTCTTAGCATTCCTTAGTTTATTTTCCCACTTAGGTTACGATTATCCCGTTTTCGTTCGTTAATTTAACGTATCACAAAACCAAACAATCTTTCACAACCAAACATACAAGGTTTTAATCTCGATCTTTTCACGAAACTTTCCATTCACACCTCGTTGGGGTACGACCCGGGAAATCACTTCCCGGTCTCACAATTTGAATATCACTTTCACGAGTTTTGCGAGGTAATCTTTTTCCTAAAAGGTTTACTCGTATTTCTCCACATCTTGTTGTCTCACGATAACATAGACTACACGTTTGTTGATATTTTGATAAATTGTTTTTGTACACACCAAAACACAACGAATCAAATGGCGCCGCTGCCGGGGAGGCTGTGTGTCGAAAGTCTCGATAAGGTTTAGATGATTAGTCTTGTAGAACCTTCGCAAGAAGTTACGCTTTTATAAAACTTATAAAAAACCAAAAATATTTTGCTTTTGTTTCTATATATGTATTATATCTATATAAGATAAGAAAAACACAAAAAGATTTTCCCGTTTCTTTGTTTAATAACAACATTAAAATTTTACCACCGCAAACCAAGGCAGAACACCTACCAACTGGGGGTGTGACCATAATAAGTTCCCAAACCAAAGATCAAAACTTGCCTTTGTATCACTTACGTTTTGGAAAACTTTTAATTGATAAGCTTACACTAAGAGGAGTCGAAACGGTATAGGGCGATCCAACGAACTTCGCCCTAGTGAGAAATCCATTCTTTTCTCCTGCTCCTTGTACGTTTATCCTTAAAGGTTAACCTTGCGTTCTTGATTATTGGTTTAAGTTCCCTTGTCGTTAAAGTGGTATTGTTTTAATTGATTTTTGTGGTGCATGCGTACTCGTTCACAATCGAAGCGAAATCGTCAACTAAGAAACTTCACCAAACTACATCCTATTGTTGAAGATCACGTTCCGAAAATGGATGATAATTATGAACCCCCAAAGGATGACCCAATTCCCGATCTCCGCACGATGGAGGAATTGTGTCAACCTACTATGCACGGAATGGGTGGCCCTATTGCCCCTCTTAACATCGCGGCTACGGATTTTGGACTTAAGCATCATATGATACAACAAGTCCAAAACTCGTGACAATTCCATGGTTTGCCGGGTGATGATGCAAACAAACATCTTGATTAATTTCTCATCGTCACCCAAAGCATGAACCAAAACGGTGTCACCGATGATGCCCTTCGTTTGTGCCTCTTTCCATATTCTTTGACTCATCATGTCACTGCGTGGTTTGATCGACTCCCAAAGAATTCAATTCATACCTTTGAAGAGATGGTTGCTAAATTTTTAGCCAAATACTTTCCACCATCTATGGTCACTAATGTGTGCTTTTTCACACATCCCTTTTAGCCTTAAATCAGACCAAATACACCAAATACTAACCAAATATGCCAAGAGAATGTATGTTTTTGTATTTGTGCATGTGCAGGTACCGGATATGAAAAACGGACAAAAATGATGAGAAAATAGACAAAAACCGAGCACGAGATTGGAAAGAGCGTGAAAAGACGAGGCCAAGACGAAGTAAAAATTATTTTTCGAGCACACCATTGGAAAAAGTATGAGAAAATGAGTCAATCGGTAATTTATATGGAAAAAGGTGGAATGGTGAAAGACTAAACGAGGCCCGAACGAAGATTATTATTAAGTAAATTCGGATCAGCTGCAAAAATGACTAAAAGGAAATTGATGGCAAAACTTAACACAAATGTGGATGTTGCTCTAATGGTTGGAGCGCATCTTACATATCCTGCAGGTCAAGAGTTCGAAACCTGCTCCCCTCCCCCATCTTTTTTATATCACAACTGCCAGAGATAAAGGGCCCAAGAAGCAGCCCAATACAAAACAGAATGCAGCAGAAGCCCACCAGATCTGCTCCAGCAGCAGCCCAGCGTGAATCATTCTTTGCCAATCCATGGCCAAGCCCAAAGTGAAGAGTAGCAGCAGCCAAACTCCCTTGAGCTAAAAAAGAAAAGAAAAAGAGCAAGCCCAGTCCAATGAAGAGTAGCAGCAGATGCAAGAAATGAAACGAATTTTTATTACAAGCTGATGTACAAAACCATTGTCACGTGAAGTTTTTTTTGGCAGCCAATCATTATTGTGGCAAGAAGCGTGTCACTCAACATCTCTAAATTAATTCATTGAAGGCGTGTGAAGTAATACTATGCTCCACTATAAAAAGACCCAGCCACTCAAATTGAGCCATGTGTACACGCTTACGAAATATGCGTCCGAATACAATGAATTGATAGCTGTCATAGCATTGGAAGGATCGAGATACTCTAGAAGAACCCAATCATGGGCTATAGATACTACTATCAATCAATCATTCCTATCAGCCTTTTCATTATTATCACACGCAGTTTCTTTTAGGAGTAGAATTTAGTAGAATAGGAGTAGCATTTTATTTTTAGCTTAGTAGTGATTTATTCTCATATAGCTTATGTCAAGTGATTAATTTGTAAACTCTTTTGCTTATCAATGAAGATTATTATGTTTCCTACTTAGCTTATCTTTTCTTCTTATCTCTCTCTTTTATTTTTCTTTTACTTTTCTTCTTATCTCTCTCTTTTATTTTTCTTTTACTTCTCTTCTTATCTCTCTCTTTTATCTAATAAGTCATGAAAGCTTATTAGCTTTTTGTGGCTTATTTAGATCTAGCTTATATAATAAGCACTCTTTTACTTCTTTGTTTTAAAAACTTTTATAAACTTAGATCTAGTTTTTTTTATAAATCATTATTTTACTATTTTGTTTTAAACGTTTTTATAAACTTAGATCTACTTTTTATTCTACAAATTAATTTATAAAAAACCAAAAATATTTGATTTTTATTACTTTTACTTTTATTAAAAGACATATATTAGGTTATTATATTATATCTAAATAGTTTTAATACTAATTTCTTAAAAAGTTTTCAAATTTATTAGTTTTTGTTATAAAATTAGCTTAATATCTTAGATCTATTAGATTTTTATCATAAAGTTTAAAACTTTAAGCTTTTACTTAGTTTATATCTCTTAAAATTAGGGCTTTCTCAACCAATAAGCTCTTCCATAGCTTAGTTGGTCCATATTATTGTTTATTATCACTAAGTTTTGTTAAAGTTTTGACTTTTCTTTGTTTATAATCATCTCTACGCATAAGGCCGGAGCTTAAGGGTCTCATAAGCTTACTTATTACTTAAAGTTTATAGTTTTTATAGCTTTTATAAAACTAATTAGTGAGTAAAGTTACAAACTTTATAATCTAATTAGTAATATAAAAGTTTATAACGAAATAAGCTTTAGTGTTTGATATGTTTATGAGATCGGGTGGTTTAATTTGTCTCATTTTCTCGGATCGGGTTCTAGTTTCTTTCCTTTTTCAATTTTTAGTTTAAATAGTTAGTAGTGAATTATGTTTAAGTTTGTTAAAATTATTATTGATGCTAGCTTAATTAATATGAGTATTTAGTAGATTGTTTTTTATGCTTGTTGAGTAAATTATTATGTGAATTAAGTGTAGTTTTATAAAAGTTAGACAATATATTGGTTAGTAATTCTAAGTTACTTGGATTGGAATTTTGGTTGTTTAAACGGGCAAAAGCCGTGAGAATAATTGGGTTTTAATCTAGACATTGATATCTCTTTACAAAATTGTTTTCAAAATAAACCAACGATGTGAGAAAATAATTATTTGTAAAAGATATTAATTCATCAATAAAGTAGTAAATGAAATAATAAACCACACTTAAGGATCGTGATAATTTACTTAACAAGTATATCTTTTTATCATTTATCTCTTATTTGCTTGATTAGCATAGTTTAGTTGGTAATTTTTAGCTTTATTTCCCATCATATCTCTTTTGTCCCCATTCACTTTCACGACACGTTTCACGAACCGGGAATTCGAAATTCCATTCACACCTTCGCTGGGAGAACGACTCGGGGAAATACTTTCACCAGTATTTCTTCGGAAATATAAAACTATACTTAAAACGACTACATTAAAATTTTGGCGCCGCTGCCGGGGAAGGTTGAAGTGAATTTTTCGTTTTCGTTTTTCGAAATTGTGTTTTGAAAACCTTCCTTGTATATATTTTCTATAAAAACCAAAAAAAAAAAAAAAAAAAAATCAAAAATCAAAAATCAAAAACACTTTTCCTAAAGTGTTTTCAAAAATACCAAAAAAATAATAATAATAAATAAAAAACAAATGATACTTTTTTTTCAACCGAATAAGCGGGAAAATTCTTTTCTCCCGTTTCGTCGCGAGTAGTTTTGAAGGAAACAGTTACGATTAACGTAACGGTTAAAAAAAATAATTAAAAAAACAAAAGATACTTTTTTTTCAAAATTTATTTTTCTTTTGCTTTCCATTTTTCTATTAATAAAAAAAAACAAAAATATTTTCCTCTTTGTAATTTGTTTTAAAATTTGTTCTTTTATTTTCATTTCTTTTATAAAAACCCAAAAATATTCTTCTCGTTCCTCTTAAACGTTTAATTCTTATCTCTTTACCCTCCTTACCGTTTAATTCTATCTCTCTTATCCCTCTCTATCGTTTAATTCTTATGGCTGACCCGCAGAGTATGGAGGAATTACTACGAATACCCGTACGTTTTGAAAAGGCCATCGTTATTCCACCAATTCTTGCGGATGAATATCAAATAAACGTCAAGTTACTTAATTTCATCGATCCTTTCTTTGGTTTTGAAAACGATGATCCTTATTCCCACATCAGCAGATTTTACCTAATAACTGGAACCTTCAAAATAAATCAAGTGCCTGATGATGTGGTGAAGTTAATCTTGTTTCCGTTGACACTTAAAGGAGCAGCCAAAAGATGGCTTGATTATGAACCTCCTAATTCTATCACCACTTGGGATGATTTGGCATCAAAGTTTGTGAATCGATTTTATCCTCATTCCAAAACAATTGAGCTCAGAAAAGAAATCATTAATTTTCAACAACGTTTTGATGAGACTTTCGCCGAGGCTTGGGAGAGATTTAAAGATTTAATGAGAAAATGCCCACATCATGGTTTTTCGGAATTACACCAAGTCGATACGTTCTATAATTATTTGACACCATCCGATCAAGATTCACTTAATACTGCCGCCGGTGGCAATATTATGACTCGTACGCCGAAAGATTTGTTGACGATCATTGAGAACAAATCGAGGGTTCCCATTTACCGAAACAAACCGTGGCTATCGGAGCCCGTGCAAGCCGTCAACCCAAGTTACAATAATTACGGTGATTCTTATTTCGAGTGTTTAGCCGCCGGTGGCTACACTCAAGAGAACGTTTATGCTACTAGTTACCAACCGCAAAGAAACGAAAATCTTCTTAGCTGTCGTTCTCCACCACCCGGTTTCCACATTAAACCTATCCCTAACCAAGGTGGTGGTGCATATAGTGGACCTACGATTCCTAATACGTTTTCTTCTCTTCCTAAAGTACTGGAATGTGAAACCGAGGTGACAAAGGACATGGTTCTTCCTAATGAAAAGGAAAGTATCAAAGACGTCCAACCTCCGGTTGTCCAAGTTTCTAAACTTGAAGTTGCTCCTCTTGAGGAATCTTTAGATACCTTGTCAATGGGGGACAAAGGAGTAAAAATCAATCCTCTTGAGGACATTGATGACTTTGTTCCAATCCAAAGGGTATCTGAGAAACCTTTTGATTTGATTCATGAAAGCTTCAATTCAACCATCACTAATCCTTTATTTGATTTCGACTCTGAATTTACTCTAATTTTAGATAATCAAATATTTGATGTTTTTACTAAGGAAAGTGATGAGTTTGACACGGAAACCAAAATGGACGAGGTGCAAATTTATAGCTCACAAAGTACCGCACATGTCCCACCACCCAAAGACGTACTTCATAAGAATAATTATCTTCTTGAGGAGTTCGCCGATGAACTTACTCATATCATATCTCCACCGGAGTATGATTTTTCTTTTGACCCGGAGGGAGGAGCACTCTATCATAAGAGTTTGTTTATTGAAGAAACAATCCCGACCCTCCCTCCCGAGGTGTTTGTTGAAAAGAGCTTTAACGAGAATATTCAAATGAAAGGAAATGAAAATTTTGCTTTTGAGGATGAAGAGTTCATTATGATTATTATCAGAATCTTCTTGTCGTCCATCACATATGATGTGACTTCTCTTCTCCTTCACTCCACCGGGAGTGAGGATACCGTCTTTGACCCCGGCATCTCCGTTTTTAATGCCGAGTGTCCGTTCCATCTGCTCTCCCCAAGGAAGAATTAATTCAGGGATCGAGTCAAGCTCATGTGACTCGGTAAACAAAAACAAGCGCTTCGTGGGAGGCACCCCATGCTTATCCATTTTCATCTTCTTTATTTTCTTATTTCTAATAACTGTGACGTGAGGAGGGCGACCTCTTCCATATCTCGTGTTTTGTGGTTGTTGTTGTTTATGTCCAGGAATTTCCCCGAAGATTGAGGACTCTCGTGCTCGTGGTTTGTCGTTCTCTCCACTCGAGTCTCATTCTTCGCTGCTCTTTCAGAAATTCACCATATCCAAAATCTTATCGACTAACGTTTATCTCTTGGCATACTTAATAAACGGCCTTAGATTTTACGTATGACTACCCGTACCCTTAAAACATTGAGGACAATGTTTCACTTTAGTCTGGGGGGGGGGTGAATCTTCGATTCGATTTGACCTGACACCTTCCTCTGAGCTGTTGACTTACGCAACTCCGTTTTCCACAAAAAAAAAATTAATTTTTGTCACCTCTTTGTTAAAAAAAAAAAAAAAAAAAAAATGAATGAAAAAAAAAATGATATATGGTATGAATAATAAGATTTGACACCATGTTTTGACTTTCCTAACGGCGAGAGTAGAAATAAATGTTTCGACTTGACCGGGCGTGTTGAGCCCTAGCTCGTCTCCCTTAACCAATATAATCAAAAGATTATCGTCTAAGCATCCGCGGATCTCATTACTTGGGATTTTAAATTTGCGGAGATCGAGGAATGATAGAGTTTATTTAGAAGTTTCGTGCTAAACGTGGAGTAGTTGGATCTCTTTAGAGCCCACGAAAGGTACTTATGGCCTCCTTGTTCCCACAAGCTTACACACCAATAATAATAGATCTCTAGGATTAATTAAGTGTATTGGATTTGGGCAATACTTAGTTTTTTCTCGTTTCCAACAAAATCTCTGCATATGGGGGTTTGGTATACATAGGGGTACTGCCAGTGTTACGGTGAAATAGACTATTGCATCTTGCCGGTTCGCAACCGATGTTGTGATCTTAGTAAAGGCCGTAGAACTTGGGGTTTGGCATATGATTATGAATATCAATAATAATAGTCCAAAGCCAAATAAAAAGGCAGAGGAATCCAAAGCTATAAAAAGCAGCGGATATAAATCCAAGGTCATAATAAAGCTCTTACATCTTGGCGGCTCTTAAACTGTTGTTGTAAAAGAAATAAAGGACTAAGGACCAAATATTATTAAAGTGCTTATAATTGTGCAAAAATGCCAAGCTTCGACTCCGGGGGTTTCCCTAATAAAAAGCTTCCATCTCGGGTCTCAAACATGGGATGTTTCGGCTGTAAATAAAAAGGGGCCCCCCACAAATCGTGTTAAATCAGAGACCTTCATATGGACCCGATTTCTGTATGCAGGGGTTTTCGAGGGAAAGTTTGGAAACTACTTAGCGTTCAAATTTTGTGCTCTTATCGGACTAAAAACTATCAAAACGAGAAAATATGAAGCAATTCATTTCTCACAAATTAAAATCTTGAGATACAAAACTTAGGACCTGGGAACAAGAGGTAATTACACAAGTAACTTTTGTGGGTAGTTTTAGCATCTAACTTGTGGATAAACAATGATCTCGATTTTACGCTTAGTTTGAGAGCTTGTGAAAAATCAAGGATGACGATTTTTATCCGTATGGTCTCTTCTCTGTGAGAAGTGTTTCTACTCGTTGACCCTGAAAGTTATCAACAGATAAGAATTGATAATGAAAGTCAAGGCAAACCGTCACATATATGAAAATGAAAAATACAAAAAGAGTAGTAGTAGTTGTTATTCATGAAAATCGGAATACGGAGCGTTTTTGAGAATAAATGATTTTACTATCTCTTTTGAACATCATTGCTACTTTACAACGTCAGTAAAAAAAGGTTTTGAAATTATTTATCTCTTAAGCGTGAGGTGATGACATTGCGTGAGGACACGGCAATACCTTAGTTTGGGGGATTTTGATGTGTGCTTTTTCACACATCCCTTTTAGCCTTAAATCAGACCAAATACTAACCAAATATGCCAAGAGAATGTATGTTTTTGTATTTGTGCATGTGCAGGTACCGGATATAAAAAACGGACAAAAATGATGAGAAAATAGACAAAAACCGAGCACAAGATTGGAAATAGCGTGAAAAGACGAGGCCAAGACGAAGTAAAAATTATTTTTCGAGCACATCATTGGAAAAAGTATGAGAAAATGAGTCAATCGGTAATTTATATGGAAAAAGGTGGAATGGTGAAAGACTAAACGAGGCCCGAACGAAGATTATTATTAAGTAAATTCGGATCAGCTGCAAAAATGACTAAAAGGAAATTGATGGCAAAACTTAACACAAATGTGGATGTTGCTCTAATTGTTGGAGCGCAGCTTACATATCCTGCAGGTCAAGAGTTCGAAAGCTGCTCCCCTCCCCCATCTTTTTTATATCACAACTGCCAGAGATAAAGGGCCCAAGAAGCAGCCCAATACAAAACAGAATGCAGCAGAAGCCCACCAGATCTGCGCCAGCAGCAGCCCAGCGTGAATCATTCTTTGTCAATCCATGGCTAAGCCCAAAGTGAAGAGTAGCAGCAGCCCAACTCCCTTGAGCTAAAAAAGAAAAGAAAAAGAGCAACCCCAGTCCAATGAAGAGTAGCAGCAGAAGCAAGAAATGAAAAGAATTTTTATTACAAGTTGATGTATAAAACCATGGTCACGTGGAGTTTTTTTTGGCTGCCAATCATTATTGTGGCAAGAAGCGTGTCACTCAACATCTCTAAATTAATTCATTGAAGGCGCGTGAAGTAATACTATGCTCCACTATAAAAAGACCCAGCCACTCAAATTGAGCCATGTGTACACGCTTACGAAATATGCGTCCGAATACAATGAATTGATAGCTGTCATAGCATTGGAAGGATCGAGATACTCTAGAAGAACCCAATCATGGGCTATAAATACTACTATCAATCAATCATTCCTATCAGCCTTTTCATTATTATCACACGCAGTTTCTTTTAGGAGTAGAATTTAGTAGAATAGGAGTAGCATTTTATTTTTAGCTTAGTAGTGATGTATTCTCATATAGCTTATGTCAAGTGTTTAATTTGTAAACTCTTTTGCTTATCAATGAAGATTATTATGTTTCCTACTTAACTTATCTTTTCTTCTTATCTCTCTCTTTTATTTTTCTTTTACTTTTCTTATCTAATAAGTCATGAAAGCTTATTAGCTTTTTGTGGCTTATTTAGATCTAGCTTATTTAATAAGCACTCTTTTACTTCTTTGTTTTAAAAACTTTATAAACTTAGATCTAGTTTTTTTTATAAATCATTATTTTACTATTTTGTTTTAAACGTTTTTATAAACTTAGATCTACTTTTTATTCTACAAATTACTTTATAAAAAACCAAAAATATTTGATTTTTATTAGTTTTACTTTTATTAAAAGACATATATTAGGTTATTATATTAGATCTAAATAGTTTTAATACTAATTTCTTAAAAAGTTTTCAAATTTATTAGTTTTTGTTATAAAATTAGCTTAATATCTTAGATCTATTAGATTTTTATCATAAAGTTTAAAACTTTAAAGCTTTTACTTAGTTTATATCTCTTAAAATTAGGGCTTTATCAACCAATAAGCTCTTCCATAGCTTAGTTGGTCCATATTATTGTTTATTATCACTAACTTTTGTTAAAGTTTTGACTTTTCTTTGTTTATATCATCTCTACACATAAGGCCGGAGCTTAAGGGTCTCATAAGCTTACTTATTACTTAAAGTTTATAGTTTTTATAGCTTTTATAAAACTAATTAGTGAGTAAAGTTACAAGCTTTATAATCTAATTAGTAATATAAAAGTTTATAAGGAAATAAGCTTTAGTGTTTGATAAGTTTATGAGATCGGGTGGTTTAATTTGTCTCATTTTCGCGGATCGGGTTCTAGTTTCTTTCCTTTTTCAATTTTTAGTTTAAATAATTAGTAGTGAATCATGTTTAAGTTTGTTAAAATTATTATTGATGCTAGCTTAATTAATATGAGTATTGAGTAGATTGTTTTTTATGCTTGTTGAGTAAATTATTATGTGAATTAAGTGTAGTTTTATAAAAGTTAGACAATATATTGGTTAGTAATTAGAAGTTACTTGGATTGGAATTTTGGTTGTTTAAACGGGCAAAATCCGTGAAAATAATTGGGTTTTAATCTAGACATTGATATCTCTTTGCAAAATTGTTTTCAAAATAAACCAACGTTGTGAGAAAATAATTGTTTGTAAAAGATATTAATTCATCAATAGAGTACTAAATGAAATAATAAACCACACTTAAGGATCGTGATAATTTACTTAACAAGTATATCTTTTTATCATTTATCTCTTATTTGCTTGATTAGCATAGTTTAGTTGGTAATTTTTAGCTTTATTTCCCATCATATCTCTTTTGTCCCCATTCACTTTCACAACACGTTTCACGAACCGGGAATTCGAAATTCCATTCACACCTTCGCTGGGAGAACGACTCGGGGAAATACTTTCACCAATATTTCTTCGGAAATATAAAACTATACTTAAAACAACTACATTAGTCACGAAGTTACGTAATGAAATTAGTAACTTTCGTCAGCTTTCCGAAGAGTCCTTATTCGAGGCATGGGAACGCTATAAGCTTTCAATCGATCGGTGTCCTAATCATAACATGTTGCTCGTTACTCAAATAGATACCTTCTATAATGGGTTGACAATGAGATACCGAGATACAATCAATGCTGCTGCGGGTAGTACCTTTATGAAAAGGAGACCCGAAAAGTGTTATGATCTCATTGTAAACATGACCGCTCACCATAATTTTTGGGACTCCTCAGCCGAGAGAAACGAGTCATGTAGATCTATCACTCCCGCATCCAATGAAATAGCAACTCTCACAAAGAAGCTTGATGACTTATCTACGGCTATGTTAATGATGAATCAAACCATCCAAAACCAACAAGTCAAAGCCGTAGCTCAAAGTTGTGAAACTTGTGAAGCTTCACATTCTTATTCTGAGTGCCCTGCCATCGGTGGCAACACTCAAGAGAACGTATACGCTGCTCAAAGTTCCTACAATACTGGAGGTAATGTTCACCAACCGCAAGGGGACCACAATCTTCTTAGCTATCGTTCTAACAATTTCCTTGGACCACCTGGGTTCAATCAAAACCAAAGCCAAAGTTTCAATCCTAACCAAAATACCCAAAACCATAACCAAAACCAAAATCGAATGAACCAAGGTTTTCAAAACCAAGGGAATTTCAATCAAGGGTTTCCAAATCAAGGAAACTTGAATAGAAATCAAGGTTATGGTAATCAAGGTTATGGAAATCAAGGAAAAAAATTTCATGGTAATGGTAATCAAAACCAAGGAAATTTTCAAAACCAAGCTTTCAATCAAAACAACCGAGCTCCAAATTTTCAAAATCAAAACCAATCCGGCGTTCAACCTCAATCATCATCCGATGAGGTTTTGAAACAATTCATGAAAGCTCAAAAAGAAACAAATAGGTTGTTGATCACTCAAATTTCTGAACTAAAGAAGTCTTTAAATGATCGACCTTCGGGATCAGGAACTCTACCAAGAAACACGATCATCAACCCGAAGGGCGATGTAAAGGCGATCACAACCCGTAGTGGTGTTTCTTATAATGGACCCACGATTGCTACTACCTCTTCTACTTCTCCTCCAAAGGTAGTGGAACGTGAACATGAGGCGACAAAGGACAAAGTGCAAATTACTAGTCCACCAAGTACCGCACACATCCAACCTCATGTTGTCCCAAAAATCAAATCCAAACCGGGAGTTGTTTTTTAACCCCCGGAAAATCCCGTTCAATCCAAAGCTTCAATACCTTATCCATCACGTTTAAACGATCAAAAGCTCCGTGAAAAGGCTAGTCACTAAATGCACAAGTTCTTGCAAATCTTCCAAGAATTACATTTTGATATAAGCTTTGCGGATGCTATCATGTTAATGCCAAAATTTGCTTCAACTATCAAAAACTTGTTAAGCAACAAGGAAAATTTATTTGAAATGGCAAGGACTCCGCTAAATGAGAATTGCTCCGCAGTTATACTAAAGAAGCTTCCCGAGAAGCTCGGAGATCCTGGGAAATTCCTTATTCCTTTTGTTTTTCCAGGAATGGGTGAATACTTCGCCTTGGCCGATCTTGGCGCTAACATCAACCTAATGCCTCATTCAGTGTGGAGAAAACTTTCACTTCCCGAACTTACTCCTACATGCATGACTCTCGAGCTTGCGGATCGTTCCATCACTCGTCCACTCGGCATTGCCGGAGATGTGTTCGTGAAAGTAGGAAAGTTCCATTTCCCTGCTGACTTTGTAGTTGTTGAGTTTGATGCGGATCAAAGAGTTCCTCTCATTCTTGGAAGAGAATTCCTAAGAACGGGACGGGCTCTTATTGACGTTTTTGAACATGCGATCACTCTACGTGTTGGTGACGAAGCGGTTACTTTTAACCTTGATCAAACTTCAAGCTACTCCTCAAATTTTGACTCCGAATCGGTAAATTGAATTGATGTCATTGATGTTGCATCTGAGGAGTACTCTCAAGAAGTTCTCTGTTTTTCTTCGAGTGGCAATCCCACTCCTTCTACTACACCAATCAAAGCCAACTCTTCCCCTTCTCTCACTCCATTTGAGGGAAGTGACTTTCTTTTGGAAGAGGTCAATGCTTTTCTTTCCCAAGATAGCTCAATGTCACACGAGTTTGAAAGTAACTATCTTGATTCCGAGGGGGATATACTTATGCTTGAAAAATTGTTAAATGAAGATCCTTCACCCCCTCACCCTCCAAAAGAACTTCATATCGAGGAGGTAAAAAATGTTGAAAAAACTGATGACTTCCCTGAGGTTGAACTCAAGGAACTACCACCTCATCTCGAGTATGCATTTTTGGTGGGAGACGCTAAGTTTCCCGTCATAATTGCTAAAGACTTGAATGAGGAAAATAAAACCACTCTCCTTAAGGTTTTAAAGTCACACAAGCGAGCCATTGCTTGGAGACTTTCCAACATCAAGGGTATTAACCCGGAATTTTGTATGCACAAGATTTTGTTGGAGGATGACTTTAAACCGGCGGTTCAACAACAAAGAAGGGTAAATCCAAAAATTCACGAGGTTATCAAACAAGAAGTCATAAAACTTCTTGATGCCGGTTTGATTTACCCTATATCGGATAGTCCTTGGGTTAGTCCCATTCATTATGTGCCCAAAAAGGGTGGCATAACGGTAGTTAAAAATGATGATAATGAGTTGATTCCTACTCGATTGGTAACGGGTTGGCGCGTTTGCATTGACTATCGAAATTTAAATGACGCCACCCGCAAAGACCACTTCCCTCTACCTTTCATGGATCAAATGCTCGAAAGATTGGCGGGAAACGAATACTATTGTTTCCTTGACGGTTTTTTGGGTTATTTCCAAATTCCCATCGACCCTCAAGATCAGGAGAAAACAACTTTTACGTGCCCATATGGAACATTTTCTTATTGACGCATGCCTTTTGGTTTGTGCAATGCTCCGGGCACATTTCAAAGATGCATGATGGCCATTTTTCATGACATGATCGAGAAAACAATGGAGGTCTTCATGGATGATTTTTCGATCGTTGGAAATTCATTCGAATCGTGTCTCACCAATTTAGACAAAATGCTTCAAAGGTGTGAAGACACCAATCTTAGTCTAAATTGGGAGAAAAGTCATTTCATGGTCAAGGAAGGAATTGTCCTTGGCCATAAAATTTCTAAGAGCGGGATTGAGGTTGACAAGGCTAAAATAGATGTCATTGCTAAACTTCCTCCTCCTACAACCGTTAAAGGTGTTCGGAGTTTTCTGGGTCATGCCGGCTTCTATCGTAGATTCATTCCAGATTTCTCAAAGATAGCTAGGCCTATGACCCGACTTCTTGAAAAAGAAACTCCATTTGTCTTTTCTGCTGAGTGTATCGAAGCTTTTCAAACTCTCAAAAGAAAGCTTACCGAGGCACCATTCTGGTTGCCCCCAATTGGGACCTATGTTGACATAAATAATGTATGAAAACTTTATTTATATTTTTCGATATCTCTATATTTTGACGATCACAAAATGTAAACTCATCAAACGTAAGATTACTACGTAAACAAGTATTAAGCTAGTTTATATCATTATATCCAACTTAATCACTTAAGGTATGGATAAACAAGTGCTTAATACATCCCATGATCAAAGGGGTATTTAATTAATTAATACAAAGTTTATTTAATTATATAAACATATTGTATATTTTTGAAAAACACTTTTGGTAATAAAGAAAAATGTTTTAATCATACTAAATATATGATTTCAAATTTTTAACCAAAATTAGTTAGTTTTTCACCAAATAAACTTTCCCCACTAAAAGACAAGTTTTCTGGCCGTTATAGCTGGGCGGCCCCCTTAATTATAAGGGGTGGTCCCCTTAAAATTAAGGGGACCGGCCAGGCTCCTGTGTCAGAAACTGCCATAATTTGTTGCCTATAAATACCACCTTAATTCTGGAATTTTGCCTCACCTTTTGCAAGAAATTTTCAGATCTCAAACTCTCTAAACATCCTCTAAAACCCTTTGATCATTTGTATATTAATCCTTGTTTCAAGTGATTCAATCCCTTCTCATCCATCCTCATCCAAAGTGCAAAAGAAGAACACTCCTTCTACAACTAAGTTCAAGAAGTATTGAAGAGTAGTTGTGCATAGTGTATATATATTATTTGTAAAGTTGTGTTGTGTTTATAATAAGTAGTTTAGAAGAAATAGGAGTTGTGTAGGAATTAGAAGTTGATTAGTAGTGAAGTAGTGTAGTTGTGAAGAAGTTAAGTGTGAAGTAGATTGAAGTGAAGAAGATAGGTGTGAATAAGAAAGGTGTGAAGAGGATAGGTGTGAAGTAAATAGGTGTGAAGAAGTTGTGTAGAAGTTGTGATCAAGTTGTGACGTAGTTGTGGTGTGTAAATTGGTGTGTAAGGTTTTCTCCGCCATAAGGGAGTTTGTTGACATAGTGAAGAAAACTCTCGAGTAGGTGACTCGGAGAGTGGAGTAGGAACAAGGAAGGTGACCTTGTAGCCGAACCATTATAAATCCTTGTGTTGTGGTTTGATCTCTCCAACTCTTTTCATTACTTACTTATTTACCTATACTATATTAGCTTAGTTAGTTAGTTACTATATAATTGTTCATATAGTGCAAGTATTGAGATCACATAAACTAGAATCGAAGTTTTTGAAACAAACTTGTTTTTATAAATTTTAAAAGGACGTAAAACTATTCGACACCCCCTTCTAGTTTTCCACAATTGGTATCAGAGCCAGGTTTTGAAAGATCTTTAAAATATATTGTATTTTAAAACTTGTAACGATCTATGAAATCCGAAAAATATTTAGAACGACAATCTATACAAAGACCACCACTATTTGAAAGTGATGGATTTTTATATTGGAAAAATCGATTCGAAACTTATGTGAAATCAAAAGATCTAGATCTTTGGCATATTATTATCAATGGTGATTTTTTACCTATTCAAAATAACCCCGAAACAAAGAAAGATGAAATCGTACCTTTTGAAAAACAAAATGATGATTTAAAAAGAAAATTTGCTAAAAATAATGAAGCAAAAATGGTTATTTATAATGCGCAACCACGTAAAGAGTACGAAATGATCTTTATGTGTGAAACCGCAAAAGAAATTTGGAACTCTTTATTAATAACTCACCAAGGTAATAATCAAGTCAAAGATAATAAAATAGATCTACTTGTTCAACAATATGAGCAATTCACGATTCCGGAAGAGGAATCAATTGATAATGCTTTTGCTAGATTTAACACTATCATCACAAGTTTAAAAGCACTTGATGAGAATTTTTCTAGTAAGAATTGTGTAAGGAAGTTTCTTAGGGCTCTTCACCCAAAATGGCGAGCTAAAGTGACGGCTATTGAAGAATCAAAGAATTTGTCAACGTTACAACTTGATGAATTAATTTGAAATTTGAAAGTCTACGAAGCAATTATAAAGAAGGACTCCGAAATGGTTAAAGGAAAACGAGAGCAGAACATGTCAATCGCCTTGAAAGCTAAAAAGGAATCCAACAACAAAGATAGCTCATCTTCCAAAAACGATGACGAAGAATATGCCATGGCCGTAAGAGATTTCAAGAAATTCTTCAAAAGGCGAGGAAGGTTCGTTAGACAACCACACGATGAAAGGAGAGCACCTCAAAAGAATAATGATGACAAGTATAGCAAGAATGACTGAAAATGTTTCAAGTGTGGTGATCCGAATCACCTCATTGGAAAATGTCCAATGATGACAAGAGATCAAAATCAAAGAGCATTTGTTGGAGGAACTTGGAGTGATAGCGATGATGATGAGAAAGAAACAACAAAGGAAGAAAAGTGTCTCATGGCTAAGACATCAAGTGAGGTACGTTCCGAAACCGAATACTTTAGTTATGGAAATTTATCATTAGATGAAAAAGATTTAGATAGTGAATACAATAGATTATGCAAACTAGGACAACAAGTAATGGCTAAAAACAAATCACTAAAATACATAAACAACCAACTAGAAAATGAAGTATTAGAACTAAAAATTAAAATACATCAACTTGAAAAATGTAAAGAAATTGTTGAAGAATGTAAATCATACCAAGAGCTTAAAAGTGAAAACAACAAACTTAGGGAAGAAATTTGCAAACTTGAAAAATTTGAAAATAGTAGTAACTTACTTAGTAAAATCATAAGTATTCAAAGAGTATCCGGAGATAAAACCGGTTTAGGATTTAACTCAACCGAAGCTTCAACAAGTGAAAATAAAAATGTTAAATTTGAAAGTGAACTCAAGGAACTAAAACTTTCAAAATCTAATCCTAAGTATATACTCATAAATGATAAGAAAATAGCTCTTGCTAGTGATGAAGATATAAAACCGTTTTATAAACCATCTTTAAAAACCGAAGTAGGATCATCTAAACCTAAAACAAGATCTAAAACTCCACCACCTAGGAAACCAAATAATTCTTATCCTAGACCTAAAACACATTAACCAAGAGCAAACCAAAATAGACGAAACTTTAACAATAATCAACAAATGTGGAACTTCAATCCGTGGGGAATGTTTCCACCATATATGCACCCAAGTCAAATACAAAACATGTTCGGATCAAATAACTTTGGTCAAATGAGACAATGAGGACCAATGTAAAAATATTTGCCATTCAAACATGGATACTTTTGATGTCACTTCCTATTCGGACTATCTCTTGAAGACTTTGAAGATTAACGCATTGAAGACGAAAGGTACACATTTCCTTTTATTTTCTTGTCAAGATATGCATGCTTAGTTTATTGTCTAGTATTTATGTGATTTTGTTTGGTTCATTGTTTCCTCTAGTTTTTACATCTATACATATATATGCATATACTTATCTTATTATACTATATCTAAATATATATATATATATATATATATATATATATATATATATATATATATATATATATATATATATATATATATATATATATATATATATATATATATATATATACTTAGTTATATATAGGATCATATAACCTAGAAAACTCATTTGTTGATTTTCTAGAACTAGAAATTGTTCGTTTACGAACCTTTTCTTTTCCCATTTGCCTTATTGAACTTTAATGTTCAACAACACTCAGGCTGATGTAGAGAGATGAGACGAAAAATCTATGGATGAAACAAACTCCCGGCTTCCGTTGCATACGTCTCCTTCCTATATTCTCGTCTTATAAGCCCATACTATATATATATATATACTTATGAACCTTCCATAACTCTCTCGTCCACTTGAAAACTTGATGAATTTCATCCGAAATGATCAAGAAAATATAATTGACGAAATCTCAAGTAAAAATGTCAAGCAATCCGTTTCGTGCGAATACTCTCCAACGTATTTTTGATTAAATATAAATCTAATATATATAAATATTTTCTTGTTCGTTACAAAAACCAAAACACGAAAAATAAAAATTTTGGAGGGCGGCCCCCTTAATGTTTAAGGGGACCGGCAGCCAAATGAAGGGCGGCCCCCTTAATGTTTAAGGGGGCCGGCCATCTGATTGCTCCAACCCGTTTTTCCTCTTGTTCCTTTTTCCAAACACTCCATTTTTTCAAACATCCCCTCCTCTGCTACTGCTCTGACGAAAACCAAAATCCAAAAACACCTTATACCACTTCCAAATCACATAATTCGGGTTAATTCGCAAAGGGCAAATTCATCTAACACAATCACCATTACGTATTGTAAGTTTTTCATAACACATTTCATCTAATTCCATCTAATTTGGTCAAAATCATGATTATGCATGTTTTATTAATTTTTTTTTTCAAATTCACAATTCCTTTCGAATTGGGTCTAAAATCTCCATAACCAAATGCTTCCCCTAGGATTAGAATGATTAATTAACACTAGAAACTAGTAATTATAAACCCTCTTGTCAAAAAATTTTGAAACATTTCATACACTCCTTTTCAAAATTTTTGGTAAACACATTGTTGAATAATGCTTTGAAAACTTGTTAAAAACTAACCACATTATACTTTTATAACTTGTAAAACATGAAACTATATTTTTCGATCGAGTAAAAATATTTTTGTTCACAATAAGAGGGTGTTTGGATTATGTCTAAATAATGTCGAAACTAAGTCATTATAATTTTTATAAAATGTTGTTATGATTATAAACCTAAAACTTGCAAATCGGACTTGTCAAGATATATAATTCATATATATATTGACATACTAGTAGTGTAAGTGGCTAGTTAAGGAAGCGTTTGGTTTAATACTAAATATGACATTTTTGAGTCAAAACATAAAATATCTTTTTCGAAAACAAATCACATGCATAAGAAACTCGTAAAAAAATGGCTAGTTATACAACCTAAAGTTAATCTAGCATATTTCATGATATATTTAGATGTTTAAAAGGGTGTTTGGATTTGTCCATAACTACTTACTAAACATCGTAAAATATATCTAGAACGAGTTAAAATTAAAAATAATGAACATGGTAAACTACTTCTTAGGATTATCATCTTAGAGTCGAAGTAAGTTTACGTTTCAACATAAGTCTTAAAAATTATATATACATTTTTTTCTTTATATTTATTTTGGTATTTTGTATTGATTGTTGTGTTTAGGTGAAAATGCCAAAAGCAATTACTGAAGATATTTCCTTAACCAAAAACTACATTCCCAAAGTCTCTCAACTTCCCACTACCTCTCCCTCCATTGCACGTATCTATCATCAAATAGAAGATAGAAACATTCATGAAGGTCGAATCGTAGATCAAGCTTACTATCAATCCGATTTCATCGAAAGCTCATTCACCAATATCCATTTTGAATGTCTCTTCCAAATTAATGAACCCATCATTCCTCGCTTCAATCTTGACTTCTATAGCCAAGTCACGGTTCAGACCGATGACTTTGGTTCCATCTTCATTTCATTCATGATCCAACATGAATTCATTACTCTCACTCTTGCACAATTTGGTCAAATCCTTCAAATTCCCTTTTCCAGTCAATCCGTATTCACTAATGAATGGGATCTTTGCGCTCTTCAACGTTCTCGCCCTACTCATGGTCCTTATATCTCCGAAATTCCATCTCCCGAAGATATTAGTCCAATGCTCGGGTTGGAATGTGAAACTTCCACCCAAAGCATCATACCCAAACATGTCTCAAATTCTAAAAATCAAATTCTTCGTAAAGAATTAAGGCCCGACATGGAGTATTGGGAAGAACTAGTTCGAAAGAATGCGTTTGGTTCCAAAGGACACTCATACCATCTCCCGGCTTGTCTCGCTCATATTGAATGTGCAAGAGCATCCTTACAATTTGGCTTACTTCTTTATCAAATGTATTGAATGTGCAAGAGCAAATTCTAAAGCTATTCTTCCGTATGGTATGTTTCTCACTCGTCTCCACAAGCATGTCATTGAAAACTATCCCGATCTCGATGATAGTATTTATCAATCTATCTATCCAACCCTCCGACCTCTCGTTCTTCCTCAAATTCGCAAAATCCGTAAGTTTAAACCTAATCGTCCTAGAATTCTTGTTTCGTTCTCTTTTCAAATGGATGACGATGAGGAGGACTTATAGTCACTTACCACTGCTACTGATGGGGTGCTAGGAGAGAAATAGTAGTGATGTTGTCTATGTTATTGGCTTTATTTTTCCTCTTAAACAATTTGTAAAATGTTACTTATGTGCTATTTGTTGCTTTGCTTCTAGAAATATTTGAACCATATTGCCATTTACTCCTTATTATTATTTGCTCTACATGTATGCATGTTTTTATACTTGATTTTAATCTATGCTTGCATGACTTGCGTAGAATTATATATATATATATATATATATATATATATATATATATATATATATATATATATATATATATATATATATATATATATATATATATATATATATATATATATATATATATATATATATATATATATTACACATATATATATGCTTTCTAATAGACCAAAACAAATGTGAAATGTTCAAATAGAGCTTGCTGGAAAATCAAAACAGAATATAACATTTTTCTAGAAAAATTTTGAAACTTTTTTGATTTCTGGGTCGTCAGATGGGCGGCCCCCTTAAATTTAAGGGGACCGGCCATCTGGAATAGTTTTTTACACTGTTTTCTTTTACAACTTGTGACCTCTTTTGCTAGCCCCAACTACCATTTTCCTTAAAAACTAAACTGATTTTGGAATCTAACAATGCAATTTCAAATTAATACCATTTCTAATCATGATTTCATGCTATATAACCCATTCCACCTTCATCCACACTTCCTCATCATCATCAATCTCAACAAATCCATCATGTCATCACCAAAAACCATCACCTCCAAGAATGCCAAGAAGCAAAAACTTGTTATCATTCCACCAAAACAACTCTTTATTGATCTCACAAACAAAGACAACACCACTCCATCACCACCACCTCAATGCTCATCTCCTAGTGCTCCAAATGCACCATCCAAAACACCACCAACACATGGAACCTCCACCTCTTCCATACCATCATCATCATCCATCAATGAATACATCAACACTCACCTATCAACTCCACCAAAAACTCCACCACCATCACCTCTTGAAAATGCAACCTTAGACATAGCACTTTCATTATCACCCATCACACCTCTTGATGCACAATTCTCACCCTCACCACTCAATCCACCTACCTACAATCCCATCCCATGGAGCTTACTTGAAGCTCATGGTGATACTTGTCTTTGTTGCATCCATAACCGCACCATCATCTTTGGATTAAGAGATGAAATCCGTTACATGTTTTCATATATTGAAAGCTTGATTCCTCAACCTCAACCAACAACATCCACTCCTCCACCACTAACATCCACCACAACCCCACCTCCATCAACTCCATCATCTCCACCTACAACAATACTCCTCCCAAATTAAGCATGACTCGTGGTTGAGAATAACTTTGTTTAAACCATTTTGATGACAAGCTCTAGGAAAAACATTTCTATTAGAGTTTTGGGTTATTAGTTATATTTGTTGCATTGTTGTATTGATCATACATCTTAAATGTATAATGTTTGTATCTCTTTAATGAAGTGTTTTCTTCCATGCTTATATTGCTTGCCTTATCTTTATATATAATTCTTGCATGCATATATATATTGTTTGTTCTAAATATTTTTGCGAGCATTCCATATCTCGATTTCTTTTTTACCTCAAAACGATGGGGAGTATACTTCAAGGGGGAGCTATAATAAAATCGGGATAACCTTTTTGATGCTAACAAAAAGGGGGAGAAGTGATATAAACTCACAATAATACTTGCATATATATACTAATTTTCGATTAATGCGTGTAGACTTTGTAATCATCAAAAAGGGAGAGATTGTTGACATAAATAATGTATGAAAACGTTATTTCTATTTTTCGATATCTCTATATTTTGACGATCACAAAATGTAAACTCATAAAACGTAAGATTACTACGTAAACAAGTATTAAGCTAGTTTATATCATTATATCCAACTTAATCACTTAAGGTATGGATAAACAAGTGCTTAATACATCTCATGATCAAAGGGGTATTTAATTAATTAATACAAAGTTAATTTAATTATATAAACATATTGTATATTTTTGAAAAACACTTTTGGTAATAAAGAAAAATGTTTTAATCATACTAAATATATGATTTCAAATTTTTAACCAAAATCAGTTAGTTTTTCACCAAATAAACTTTCCCCACTAAAAGACAAGTTTTCTGGCCGTTACAGCTGGGCGGCCCCCTTAATTATAAGGGGCGGTCCCCTTAAAATTAAGGGGACCGGCCATGATTTAAGGGGATCGGCCAGGCTCCTGTGTCAGAAACTGTCAGAATTTGTTGCCTATAAATACCACCTTAATTCTGGAATTTTGCCTCACCTTTTGCACGAAATTTTCAGATCTCAAACTCTCTAAACATCCTCTAAAAGCCTTTGATCATTTGTATATTAATCCTTGTTTCAATTGATTCAATCCCTTCTCATCCATCCTCATCCAAAGTGCAAAAGAAGAACACTCCTTCTACAACTAAGTTCAATAAGTATTGAAGAGTAGTTGTCCATAGTGTTTATATATTATTTGTGAAGTTGTGTTGTGTCTATAATAAGTAGTTTAGAATAAATAGGAGTTGTGCAGGAAGTAGAAGTTGATTAGTAGTGAAGTAGTGTAGTTGTGAAGAAGTTAGGTGTGAAGTAGATTGAAGTGAAGAAGATAGGTGTGAAGAAGAAAGGTGTGAAGAAGATAGGTGTGAAGAAGATGTGTAGAAGTTGTGACGTAGTTGTGGTGTGTAAATTGGTGTGTAAGGTTTTCTCTGCCATAAGGGAGTTTGTTGACATAGTGAAGAAAACTCTCGAGTAGGTGACTCGGTGAGTGGAGTAGGAACACGGAAGGTGACCTTGTAGCCGAACCATTATAAACCCTTCTGTTGTGGTTTGATCTCTCCAACTCTTTTCATTACTTACTTATTTACCTATACTATATTAGCTTAGTTAGTTAGTTACTATATAATTGTTCATATAGTGCAAGTATTGAGATCACATAAACTAGAATCGAAGTTTTTGAAACAAACATGTTTTTATAAATTTTAAAAGGACGTAAAACTATTCAACCCCCCCCCCCCTTCTAGTTTTCCACAACCTACCTTTCGAACTTATGTGTGATGCAAGTGACTTTGCCATAGGTGCGGTATTGGGGCAACGAAAAACCAAGCATTTTCAGCCGATTCATTATGCAAGCAAAACCTTGACCGAAGCTCAAGCTCACTACACCACAACGGAAAAAGAATTACTAGCCATGGTGTATGCGTTTGAGAAGTTTCGGCCATACTTAATCTTGACTAAATGCATAGTGTACACGGATCACTCGGCTCTCAAATATCTCTTTGCCAAGCAAGATGCAAAGCCGAGATTTCTCACTACACCTTGACCGAAGCTTAAGCTCACTACACCACAACGGAAAAAGAATTACTAGCCGTGGTGTATGCGTTTGAGAAGTTTCGGTTATACTTAATCTTGACTAAATGCATAGTGTACACGGATCACTCGGCTCTGAAATATCTCTTAGCCAAGCAAGATGCAAAGCTGAGATTGCTTCGTTGGGTTCTCCTCCTACAAGAATTTGATATCATCATTCGTGATAAGAAAGGAGCCGAGAACCTCGCTGCTGACCATCTTTCCCGATTGGAAAATCCTCATCAAGGAGTTCTTGAGAAAAAGGAAATAAATGAAACATTTCCTCTCGAGACACTTAATGTGATTTCTTCTCGTGCTGATTCTAGTACCGCATGGTTTGCCGACTTTGCAAACTATCATGCGGGGAATTTCGTTGTTAAAGGGATGTCGTCCCACCAAAAGAACAAATTTTTCAAAGATGTGAATCATTACTTTTGGTACGATCCCTATTTATTCAAAATTTGTGCGGATCAGGTCATTCGTAGGTGTGTTCATGGCCAAGAAGCCATGGAAATTCTTAGGGCTGGTCATAATGGACCCAACGGGGGACATCATGGCCCGAACTACACTGCTCGAAAAGTATTTGATTTTGGTTTCTATTGGCCCACCATTTACAAAGATGCCCATGACTTAGTCAAATCTTGTGACTCATGTCAACGTCAAGGAAAGATAACACAACGGGATGAAATGCCACAAAATGTCATCCAAGTTTGTGAAATCTTCGACGTTTGGGGCATAGACTTTATGGGGCCATTCCCGTCTTCACGAGGGAACAAGTACATACTCGTGGCCGTTGACTATTTATCAAAATGGGTCGAAGCTAAAGCTCTCCCAACTAACGATGCCCGAGTAGTTGTAAATTTTTAAAGTCTCTATTTGCTAGGTTTGGAACTCCCCGCGCTATCATTAGTGATCGCGGTACTCACTTTTGCAATGACCAATTTGCAAAAGTCATGCTCAATTATGGTGTCACTCACTGACTTGCTACCTCGTATCACCCACAAACGAGTGGGAAAGTGGAGGTTTCAAACCGTGGACTAAAAAGAATTCTTGAAAGAACTGTAGGCGAAAACCGTGCCTCTTGGTCGGACAAATTAGATGACGCTCTATGGGCTTTTCGCACGGCTTATAAAACACCCATCGGGTGTACTCCTTATAAGCTTGTGTATGGAAAAGCATGTCATTTACCAATTGAGCTCGAGCACAAAGATTATTGGGCTCTTAAGAATGCCAACTTCGATCTTAAGTCCGCGGGTGATCATAGGAAAGTTCAACTCAATGAACTAAATGAACTTCGTGATCAAGCGTACGAAAACTCTTTAATCTACAAAGAGAAAACAAAGAAGATCCACGACTCCAAAATCAAAAACCACATTTTCAACGTTGGTGACCGAGTCCTTCTTTTCAACTCTAGATTGAAGATATTTTCGGGTAAGCTTAAAACCCGCTGGACTGGGCCTTACACCGTTGCCAAAGTTTTTCCATATGGTACCGTCGAGTTATCTCAAAATGACGGTCCAAATTTCAAAGTGAACGGGCATCGGTTCAAGCACTACATTGGAGGGGACATACCACCCGTGGTTGTTCCGGATCTCCAAACTTTCCCCATGGACCAATGAATTCGGGGATCGAGTCAAGCTAGCGACTCGATAAACAAAAAATAGTAGCACAACATGGGTTTTCACCCATGTCTCTAACTTCTTTCTACTTTCTAACACCCTAGTGTGGGGGAGTGGCCGTCCCCTGCAGCTGTTTGCAATGTATATATCTTCAAAAAAAAAAGTGTGTTGTGTGTATTAATAAAGTGAAAAATGAAAAATGACGTTCCCACAATTAGCTTCTAATATTATCTTCTTACGTTCAAAGATTCGGCATAATAGCCAGGACTTTGAATATTGAGGACAATATTCAATTCTAAGTGTGGGGGGGGGGGGATTCTAGCGAATTTTATCAAATTATACCGTCTAGTACCCCCGTTTTTGGCCTAAAATTTAAAAAAAAAATCACTTTATTACAAAAATTTTGTGGTTATCAGTCCGCCAAGTCTAACCGACAAAAGGATTGGCTAATCCAGGAGCAAACGGCTCTTGGTAAAGATAACTCAAATCCGTTGACGGCTTGCAATTTGCCCAAAATTGTATGGTATCTCAACTCGCCATATCCTAAAGTGAAAGAGTTGGCTAGCCCGCAAGATTATGGCTTGTGGTAAAGGCAGTGGAAAAACCATAATTGGTAATCAACTCACCAAGATGTTGACTGTGTCCATCAAGAGTTGGCTAGTCCAAAAGCAAACGGCTTCTGGTAAAGACAAATCAAAACCGTTGGAAGCTTATGGTTTGCTCAAAATCATATGGTTATCAAATGGACCATAATTCTTAATTGAACTGAAACATTTGGCTACTCCAGAAGTGATGGCTTTTGGTAAAGAGATTTCAAATCCATTAATTTTCACAAAAGATTGCTAGGGACTAGCAATACTCAAGTGTGGGGGATTGATGAGTGTGTAAATACTCATCATTTTTACCGTATTTTAACTGCCAAAACACGTGAAAATACTCAGAAATGCATCAAAAGAATGAAAATATCTCAAAGATCGTGTTTTATATGTTTCAAATGCAAAATGAATGAAAACCAACGAAAAACAAACAAAGTTTGCATAATTGGCAGTTTCAATCCCCCAGCTTTCAAAAGTTATCAAAACTAGTCCCTAAGCATTTATTTTAAAAGAAAAGTCAACCCAAGTTTCTTAAAAGTCAAAAGAAATCACAAATGATCTTTGGGAAAAAAGTTTTCAAGAATGTACAAGTATGGCCCCTGGAATTTCACAATTGGCAATATTGGTCCATGTACTTTCAGAAAATGGCAGAATTAGTCCCTAGTGGAATATTTTGGAGAAAAAGTCAACTTTGGTTCTTGGAAACTCACAAGTTGTCAAATTTAGACCTTGGAGTGAAAAGTTCGGAGATTGTACAAGTTTGGTCCCTGCAGTTTGGTATTTGGTAGAAAAGGTCCCTAGATTTCAAATTTTGGAAATTAGCATCAATGGTCCTTATACTATTCATCATTGGCAAGAAAGGGCCTTTTGAGAACTTTGGGGAAAGTTACAATTTAAGTCCCTTGAGTTTGTAGATTTTACATAAATGGTCCTTGGAATTTTAAGCCTAAGTATGCAAATCCAATTACAAACCAATCTAAACCAATACACCACTCAATAACTAAATCCACTACACAAATCCTTGATCCATAAAATTCCCTGGCCCTAAACCTCCATCAGCCCAACACCTAAACATTTTTAATAAAAAAAGAAAAAAAAAAGAAAAGAAGAATGTATATATCCCCTTAGTCAAATTTCGGGTCAAACTATACCCCCTTCATCCCCAATCCCTGCTATTACCCAACAAGCAACCCCCCTCCTCCACTCCACCACTTGCAATACTCCATCTCCTCCCTCAAAAGCATCCCATCACATTCTCCCACCCCAATAAACCTCTCAAACCCATACCTACCCACCAAATCCACCCTGGCAATCCCAATTGCCTCAACAAAGTTTCCCGCCAAAAAGTAAATCAAGAGTTCAGATCACTTTTGCTTTAATTCAATAGCTGGGATTAATTCAGGGAGTCACAAGGGAGTGTTTACAGCTGTTCTCTCTCAGGAAGGAAGCACACAAGTGGAGTAAACCCTAGTATGAGATGTAGTATAAATAGAACACAATTGTAAGCCACTTGGGGGGCATCTAAATTTCATTGTATTTTTCTTTCAGTAATCATAATTTCCAATTGTAATACAACTTTTTTAGTTTAATTCAAGTTTTATTCAGTTTCAAGATTATTCACTTTTTACTCTTTTTATCTTTGCAAATCATTACTATTCACCTTAACTTGTGCTCCAGTAGATTTCTGTAGCTTATGTGAGTTGTTTAAAAAGCTTTTTGAAGTTTTGAATCAAGAAAACTCAGAAAAAAAAAGAGAAAATACAAGAAAAATTCACAAAAAAATATATATATAAAAAATTGGTGGTTCAAAATGTAGAAGCTGAGCATTGGTTATGTTGTAGGGTTCAGAGTCTCATGGGAGACATATAGATGTTCTTAACAGATATTGGTTCTTAGATTCTTCACAAGCTTGGATGTCAAGTAAGATTTTTTGAACATGTCATTTCTATATGATGTGCTAAGTGAAATTGATTGTTGTTCATTGTTCAATTCTGCCTAATTAAGTCGGTTATAGCTTAGTATGAGTTAATTAGTTGAGTTTGTGTTGTAATTTAGTGATTAGCTTTGATAAACTTTGAAAAACACTCATGTAAGGGGTGTTTGGATCTAGTGTTTAACCTCAATTTTGGTTGTTTCTTGGCTGTTTATTTGGTTAAGACAGATTGCTTAGGTATCATTAGGATAGTTTAAGCCAAAAATTTAGTAGGTATAATAGCTAAAAGTCAAAATCGTCATCCATTAGCCTTATATCTGTTTCTGTGGATCTGTGTCTTAGTTAGCTGTTAGGATTAGGGTACCTTTGGTTTAATTTAGTGATAAATTAGCTTTATACTTCATATAGAGTAATATTTGATAAGTATAAAATCACTTTAGTCAACTTAGGTTAGTATCTAAAAAGTCAAATTGGATTTGAACTCATAATTTTATCAGGTTTTTATGAGCATTTGTAGGATTCAATATTGATTGGAATTAAGTTAGGATTGTTGATTTTAGAAGTCTAGCAGCTTGTGTATTTGGATCAAAAAGAATTTTTCATTTTGAAACTCATTTGATCCCTTAAACTTGGCCCCAAAGTTGCCCAGTTGGCGAATTTGTTCCCCTGCACTCAGAGTCACCCAAATTGACCCATTTTTCATTAGCCCAGAATCTGTTCAATTTTTAGTCAATTTGCTTGATCCTTGTTGTTTTAGAAAGCCAATTAGGTAGATAATAGATAATTGCTTTTAGTTTAGGGTGTACTGCTTATCTAGTGCTTTTAATTAAGCCATCTTTTGGCCCTTTTGGGCTGGTTCTGCTGCTACATATTGTTCTTGTTATTGTTCTTGTTCATGCTTATGTTCTTGTTGTTGTTTAAATTTTGTTTTTGTTGTTAGCTGCTTGTTGTTGTTGCATTGCTTATACAAGCATTAAACTTGTTTAAGTTTATTTGATTTGATGGTGTAATTAGGTAGTCACAAAAGTCAAGAAAACAAAGAACTTAATTTTTCAAATCCTTTAATCCACGTTTGATCTTGTAACTTAAATTGGTTTGGCTTAAGTTTCTGTTGGAGTAGATCTGATTTCCAAAAGTATTATCAGTTGGTATTTGTGGTAGTGTTAGTAAAAAGGAAACAGAAAACAAAAGGAAACTAAAACAAAAAAAGAAATAAATTTTGTGCAAAAATAAGGGGTCGAACCTGGGACCTCTTGCACACACAAACACACCACACACACACCACAACCAACTGCCCTAGGGTCTTTTTTCAATATGACCTTGCACCCTTTATTATTTAAATAGCAAGTGGTTCATTTGGCTTATTCAGCTTATTTCGTTAGTAAACTGCTTATTAATAAGCACTTTAGGGTTTTCTTATTTTTCTTAGCTTACTGTTAGTGTAAAGAATTTTTATAGAAATTTTCATATTTTTCCAAATTACTTTAGTATTTTTAATAATTAATGTTAGTTTAATTAGTAATTAATTAATAATAAATAATATAAAAGTCTAAAAAATAATTTTCTTTTTTCAAAAATTTTCTTTTGTCATCTAGTACGTAAGAAAATTAGTTGGAAACCCGTAGGACCTTTGTAGCTCAAATTTCACGTTTTATTTTGTACGTTGATGTTTATTTTTAATAAACGTCGCGTTTTTAATTTAGATTAAAATTTAGGATTCCCCGTTTTCCCTAACATGTTTCCCGTAGTATTTTAGGTCATTTTAAATATTTCTTAGTATTCCTTAGTTTATTTTCCCACTTAGGTTACGTTTATCCCGTTTTCGTTCGTTAATTCGTAATTTTCGTTAATTTAACGTATCACAAAACCAAACAATCTTTCACAACCAAACATACAAGGTTTTAATCTCGATCTTTTCACGGTACTTTCCATTCACACCTCGTTGGGGTACGACCCGGGAAATCACTTCCCGGTCACAATTTGAATATCACTTTCACGAGTTTTGCGAGGTAATCTTTTTCCTAAAAGGTTTACTAGTATTTCTCCACATCTTGTAGTCTCACGATAACATAGACTACACGTTTGTTGATATTTTATTAAATTGTTTTTGCACACACCAAAACACAATGAATCATAATGAAACCTAGCTATTGATTATTGGTTGATTGTTTGTTATTAATTGTAATGGATGAATGATATCGATGTTAGGCTTAAGAAAACTGGCAGACTTCCAGTTGGTAACATGCTTGAACGTCTTAAGAAACATGAATCAGATGTGTACTACGATTTTTGTGGTTGTATTTAATGCATGAGTGACTACTAAGGAGGCCATGTTAGGAGCTAGTTGTCGGCTCGACATAGGAAGAGGTAGAATCTTGTAGAGTTGGGGAAGATCGTACACGGCCCCACGAATGGTATTAAGGAATACAACCCGTCATCCACGCAATTGTAACAAACTATTCAACTAATGAAAGATAGCTAGGAAGTAGTGAAGTCTAAGTAAACACGTTTCTCTTATTATTGTTTTTCTCAACATTTACTTTCTTGTTATTTAATTTTTATTGCATTTGTAGTTCATTGGGTTAGTTGACTAGCAACTAATTCCCCCCACTCTTCCAATACCCGAGATTTTTACTTGCTTTATAAAAAAACTATAAAAATACAAAAAGAATCATCCCTCACCTCTAGACCTAGTTTAATTAAGTTTTGATCCTAACGATACTATTCCCCGAGAGAACGATCAATCCCCCGGTACTTGCCACTACACTATACTACATCGGTCAGGTACACTGCCTGGTGGGGATTGCAAGATTCTCAAGATCCCTTGAGAGGTAAAACCTTTTGCAAGGATGCAAAACTACGCATCACAAACTCACCATGTAATGAAGCAATAAACCATTGTAAGAAAGCGGAGGACGAAGCTGTAAGTATGATATCATCCACATATAGCAGCAAGTAAGCAATATCAGAACCATGATGAAATATAAATAAAGAAGAGTCTTTTTTACTCTTCTGAAATCCAACTCGAGTAGCATAACCAGCAACGCGATGAAACCAAGCACTCGAGGCTTGCTTAAGACCATATAGAGAACGCTTCATATGACACACATAATCAGGTTTCTGAGGATCCACAAACCCAGGAGGCTGATGCATATAACCTATCTCTGATAAATGACTTTGAAGGAAATGATTCTTCACATCTAACTAATGAATAAGCTAGCTGTGAGACACAACAATACTCAAAACAGTGCATGTAGTGGCCGGTTTAACAACTGGACTAAAAATCTCATCACAATCAATTCCCTGTTGCTGTCTACGACCAATCGCCACTAGGCAAGCTTTATAGGGACTCGGAGAGCCATCTACATGATACTTATGCCTAAAGAGCCACATAGATCTTTCAATATTAACGTTAGTAGGACGGGGCACAAGCACCCATGTATCGTTAGTACTTAAATCATTATATTCACCTAACATAGCCTTTTGCCAATTTGGGTCACGAAGGGCATGAACATGAGACCGAGGAAGGGGAGAAGTAGTGGTAGTGTGAAAACTCAACTTGTCAATGGGTTTAGATGTACAATCCTTTGCACGAGTGACCATCGGGTGAGTATTAGATATAGTTGTCGTATCGGGAGCGGGAGCAGGTGTGGGTACGGGTGCGGGTATTTGGACAGTAGGAATAACCGGTGGATTAGGATGTTGGGTCGGTTGTGAAGGTGGGGCAGATTGGGCTTGTGCGTGAGATGGAGCAGGTTGGGCTCACGGGGGAGTGGAATGTGGTGAACCGAGGGGAGTTGTTTGGGCAGAAGAGGTTGGGCTGGTAATTGGTCCAGTTGAAGATAAAGGTGGCGTAGTAACAGGAGGTTGTTGAGGTGGGGTAGTAAGAGCTAAATTTGCTGTAGGAAATAAATTGGTTAGTAAAAGAAAAAAAATCATAATTTGTCTGTTGAGTGTGGGTCATGGAGCCGAAAGGAAAAACATCCTCATCAAAGGTTACATGATGGGAACTTATGCTTTTTATAACACCCTGAAACCAGGCCTAAGTATTTTATTACAAGAATGCCATTGGAATAGTTGACTATGACTTTTATAAGTTCTAAGGACTTACGGGATTGGTTAGTCAACCCGATAGTGTGTATGTGTGTGTGTGCGTGTGCGTATGTGTGTGTGTATATGTGTGGCGGTTTGGAAGTGTCTGGGAGACAGAATGGGATGAACCAAAATGGTTTGGAATCAAACCAGGCGGTTTGGAAGTGTCTGGGAGACAGAATGGGATGAACCAAAATGGTTTAGAATCAAACCCGCGGTTTGGAGGCGATTTTCAGATTTTGTAAATTTTCAGAAAATCATATCTTTTAATCCATAAGTTGTTACGGGTCGCGCCACCTGACATATCAAAGGTAATTGGGTCTAGTTTCATCTAAAAATAGTCTCAAGGTCTAAATGTTTATGGATTTTTATAAATGGTCAAAATAGTTACTGAGTGTCTGTTAAAGTGAAGTCGTTTCCGTGTAAAAGTTTAAATTTTTGGTCAAAGCGGGCACGAGGTGTAACAACTTAGTATCAGAGCTTTGGTTTAAGTGAATTAGGTTTCCACTATAGGTTGCCTAGTCTTAAACCACTATTAGATGCGTTGAATGTAAGAGAAGGTGATATAGGAAAATAAATGTTTAAGTTTGAAGTGAATTATGTTATAGGTTACATGAAACTAAGTTGATAATGATGAATGCGTGCTTTAGTGATAATGTGTATGTGATGTAAGTCCGTAGAGGACTTAAGATGTTTAAGTGATTAGATTGCCATACACATTGGTTAGTGTCGGTGATCGTATTATGATTTTATGAACGTGTGTTAGAATGATGGTAATGAAATGCGAGTAGAAATGCTAAGTGGTATTAGAGATGGGCTAGTAAGTGAATTAAAAGTTGTATGATGCCTTAGTTATAAGGTAGACTAATGCTTGTGGCTAGTTAGAATGTTGAGACTTAGACATAGATTGATTGTGTAACGTGATGTACGAGCCATAGACTATATGATTTGATTATGATTATGAATGTTTTAACACTTGTTGGATAAGTGTTAAGTGTTATTGTTTATGTAATGTTATGTCTATGGTAGTAGTTTATTATATGTCTAAGTTTTATGTGGTGTGCTTGAGAGCATGATCCATAGAAGTGTATGAGTTGAGATAGATGCATTTGAATGCATATTATGTGATGACCTAGTGATGGAAGAAAGTTGAAAGAACACATTGTCATGTGAAAATGATTTCTTACATGGTTAGGTAGTATAAGGAAAAGTTAAAGTGCATGGTTAAGATGAGATGAGATCATGTTACATATATAAAAAATGATAAGTTTAATGTGTTAGTAAGAAATGAGTTAAGAATATAAGTAAGAACGTGACGATATGTTGCTAAGTTAAACACGAAGAGATCGTGTTAATGTATAAAGTGAATAAAATGGATAAATGTAAGTTAATGAAAGTGTTATTGAATTAACCTATGTATGGTTAGATGTGGAAAAGAAGCAAGTAATTTAAAGAGATAAAAGTAAAGATGTAAAAATGGTTAACTCACGTTAAAAGAATGTAAGTTGTAATAAGAAGTGTGAACACATAGTTAATATGTAAGTATGATAAGCGAGTTTCATATACCCTATGACACTTGCTTTAGCTAAATAGCATGAATGGATTTATGTGTGTGTTAAAGTATTAATGGCTTGGATCCAATGTTAAATGTGAAAGGCTAAAGATGGCTATCATGTAACCAACGACTTAATGATAGTAAATGGTGGCATCCTTCGGGATGACCAAGTTAATGATGTTAATGGTTGTATCCTTCGGGATGGCCAAGTAAATGATGTTAATGGTGGTAACCTTCGGGATGGCCAAGTTAATGATGTAAATGGTGGTATCCTTCGGGATGACCAAGCTAATGATGTTAATAATGGCATCCTTTGAGATGACCATGCTAATGATGCACATGTCGTGGTATCCTCTGGGATGGCCGAGTTTGTGTAATGACATGTGTTAATGGTACCGCAAGGTATGGTAAAGGTCCCTTTAGGGGAATGATAAATGTATGGATCAAAGTGTAAAAGTTAAAAAGGTAATGTAAAGTGTAATAATAACGAAGAGAAAGAAAGTAAAGTGAAGATGAGTAATAAGTACGACGAGTGTTATGTCAGAAGTGTATAAGTAGGTTGGTTTATGGTTTCTTTATTTAAATGGACTGGGACGCCTTTTCATTTAAATAAAGAAGTTGTGAATCACCGAACCATGAGTTTGTATTTTTTATTTATTTACATCGTTTGGGACGCCTCTCCATGTAAATGAAAGTATGAATGAGTGGGCTTATGTATTTCCGACATGGCATGAGTAAATAAGAAGAGTAGAAAATGGGGGCCTAGTATTAGTTAAAAGTCTTAAGAACTAAGATAAGTGGAATAGAATTGGAATGTGACTTTTAAATTGAGACATTAAGTGAAACCAATCATTTAAGTGTCTTAGGTATAACTTGAAAAGATTAAGAATTTGTAATAATGTTATAATGTGCCTTGAGGAGTGGTACAAAAAGTGAGTAATGATAATAATGGATGCTAATCTTCATTGGCACCCTATTGTGTAAATGCGATGATGTAAGTTAGAGTTTGACTTTATGAAGTCAAAGTAATGAAACTTCCTATGAGACTTGTAGTCTTTGAAGAGGAATTTATAGAAAGTAGTAAAGGAAACAAGGTATGTTAAAGATTGTTTAAGCCCATCTAGGATTATATAAACATCAAAGATTAACAATACACAGCGGAATAATGACAATAAGAACAATGATCTTTCACAAGGTTTTTCTTTATTCAATATATGAAACTAATACATATACTAACTAATAATCTAACTATTGTGTACACACAAACGTTTTCTAGACGACTCTCATAGGAGTTCTAGTTTTCTAGCACACTATTCAAAATACCATGCATCTCTTTATATAATAGAGAATGCTAGAGTTTACAAGGGATAAGACAGAATATTGTGAAATCTTCCTAATCTATTAAACTGATTTCCTGAAAATTCTACCAGCATTGAAGTTTAGCTCTTTGTCAATATTAGTCCCTCTTGTTTTGTAATCATCAAATTATAATTCCCAACAATCTTCCCCTATTTGATATTACAAAACAATCTTTAATGCTTTCCCTTGACTTGAACATGTCACCACACATAATTAACTAATAAGCTGCAATCTTCTTCCCCTTTTTGTAATCATTTTATAGAGGTCTTCTGTAGATATGCAACTTCCCCCTAAGTGGTGCATATAGATGGTTAAACATTTAATCAAAAAGCTTCCCCTGAAACTAATATGTTTACCATCTCTTGAATCACGAACTCTGTAGGCTCTATATAATGATTACTGATGAAGAAATTTAGGATAATAAATTTGATGAAGAAGTTAAATTTCCCAAACCTGCGTCTTATATCTTGTACTATCCACGTGACTCCAAACTCATACTCCCACAAAAAGTATAAGTAGACCACAACCTCTTGATAAATCCTCAACTAAATGAGACACTGAGCACAATAACGTAACTCCTTAAAGTGATAGCAAATGTGAGCATTAAGCACCTTCAGTTTGTAGATCACACACCTTTGCTAGATTCATCAAGTCTTTGTCACATCTTTAACGCATTAACAAGTTATCTTCAAAGTGTAACACCCACTTTTAGATATGATAAGAACACACACCTGTGAAACTCAACATCAGTAGATATCGAGAGCAATACTAAGAATCTTTTAACTTCACTGAACCATGTGCAAAGGAAATCGACAAAACACGGATTAAACAATATAACCAATAGGACCATGATGATAACGACCAATCAGTATTCACAAACGAATCTCCAATCTTAAATAGCTAATCGATGAAACAAATTGATAAATAGGTACTAGGTTGAATCAGCCAAAAGCGAATCTTAGCCCCACAATCAATATAGGTATAATTATTTAATCTCACTATGCACTAGATTGTTGAATCGCATATAATATTCAGTTAGAGCCCTTCTTGAAAATTTAGATGCGATCCCATGTAAAAATTTTAAACCATGCGCTAAATGACACCAAAATTCAATATTCATGATAAAAAATCTTTACCTCTCCACTTGCACAAGATGACAACACAGCAGCAGCACTTTACAAATATAATTCGACTCAATTTATTATGGTACGAGAATATCATTCGAATTAGCCAACAAGATTCAACGTATTAATTAATAACTTATTGCTATGTTGAATTTATCATCACTGAAAAATCGATACCTGAATAACCTTTTGAAAAATCAATTCGTACCTCCTTCAACACTGCTCCTCTTCGACAATAACCTTGTAAAAATCTAGATATCGAGAGCCACCTGCTCTGATACCAATTGTTAAAGATTGTTTAAGCCCATCTAGGATTATATAAACATCAAAGATTAACAATACACAGTGGAATAATGACAATAAGAACAATGATCTTTCACAAGGTTTTTGTTAGGTCACCATTTTACAACATAACCACTAAGATTTCTAGAGAGAGAAAGTAAGTAGAGAGAGAGAGTGGAAGGAACCCTTATAAATGAAATGAAAGACAAATGATAATATTAAGAGAACCAACACTCTCTAATGAGGGGTTACAAGGCTATTTATAGGTGTAGTCTAGGGCTTCACCAGACTATGCAAATATTACAAACTAAGCCCTTAGACTTTTACCAAACCTATAGACTTAGCATAAAACTTTATAAAACATATTAAATCACTAACGTATTAACTTAATAATGCAACCTATAACAAAACTCAATGACCGACACTTGAAATAATAAAGTATATTCCCAACAATCTCCCCCTAAGTGTTGGTCATCAAAGGTTGCTCGACGTCGTCATCTTCTATACTTTGACTTTGTAGTTGACGTCCTCAAAAATAGTTAGCAAAATGTTTCATCGTTCTTTGTACTTTATTCTTTGTTGATGTGATGGTGATCATGTTATGAAGTTGTCTGCCGATCGTCACTTCTGTGTCTGTGGTGGTTGTCCGCCATTCCAACATGCTCATATATCTTTGGACTTTGACTTTTGAGAGCACGAAGTTCCTTTGCATACTCTAAGATCTTTAGTCTTTATACTTTGCAGATTCTTCTTTTTGGCATAGAATCTTTCTTTGAACTTTTTGGTGCTTAGATCTTTGGGGAAGCTTTCATTTGCTTCAAGATGTATGTATGAGCATGCTGGAATCTACCATCATGGAGGTGAAGTACCTGCAGGTAAACAGTTAGAAATAATCAACCGGTACTTATAAATAAGGAATTAGAGATCATCAACAGCATATTGTGAACACTCCTTCTAATCCTTATCAAGGCCGTTCCTATGTCAGATACCCCCGAAGGAGCTTACAAGACCTACCAAGTAGCTCAATGACTGGGTGAGTTGCTGGGGATCACTCCACGACTGTAGACCGCTAAAGAACCACCGCTAACACTAAGCGTAACCCATGTGGGGTTACCGAAGTGACCTGCTGTCAGGGCTATTTGATGTTGACCCTTGCAGGAATTTCCGTTCAATCATTGAGAAAAACAATTGTAATTCTCTCATAAACGTTCTCGGCAGATTGCTAAGATCTGCGAAGGACTCGATAATTTACAGCTGGTGTCCATTGATGTAGAACACCAGTTGTAGAAATACTAAGTGTTCCTAAGAGATCTTTGATGTATCTCATGGCTCTAGACTCAAAAAGTGCACACTTAGGTTTCCTATGCGGAGACTAGGGAGGGGTCTCCTGCTTCAATATCAACCATCTCTAAGAGATAAGTCGATAGATTACACCGGTTCCCCGTGAGAATGAAACAAGATCTTTTAAGAGAACTTGAGTGGTTAAGAAGGTTTAGTGCATTGCGTCACTGGGTCCATGACGAATTTATCTTCAATACCGGTGTTGCCTTAGCAACAACCAGTAGCATACGAATTGAACCCGGTGTCTGCCCTAAGGTTGAACATATGGAGGGCTATTTCTTTTCACCCTTTTCTTTACTTTTCGTTTTAATTCTTCAACTCCTTCTTTCCCCTTTCATTCTTTTCTCCTTTTTTAGTATCATACCTAAGGACTTCTATAACTAACTATTGGTGATGTCCTTGGGTAGATCCCTCCGGCTCTGGCGGATCATAGGACGGTTTTTCCTATCTTAATCACCTTATAACTTCATGATTATCCTACAATTGCCATGAAACCTTTGATTGAAAATCTCTCAAAGTGTTTGTGATAATCAAACATTTTTTTTAACACTTTGAGAGTTTTGTGTTTACTTATGAGGGGATGCCCCTTCACATGTGCTCATAAGTATTAAATAAATTTGTACATGTGGGAGGAGCAAGCACTTTTTGAATTGATCCACTTTCAGTGAACAAGACCGATTCGAGACACGCTTACATCACTAGTTAGACTAGCTTGAAATTATTACTCGGCCTGGTCATGTCCACCAAAAGTTTCTCGAGACGGTACATTTCTACTAGGACAAATCCTTTTCGAGACACGCTTACGTGGCTAGTTAAAGAGTTCCATTGTCAGCTTATAGGTGACAACTAGCTCCAGTAACTAACTTGATGTTATTACCCGTCGAGGATAAGTCCTTTCGATTGTTAACTTTTATGTTTCATCAATTCTTGGGTGAATCTGAGTCTAGCTCGCATGAGATTTGACTTTTAAGGAACATTGAACTTTCATATTTTAATCACTTTCACTTTCTCCCCCCCCCCCCCCCTCAAAAATAGCATATGAGATGTTGTTTTTGATAAACTTTTTATTAAAATATGCTTTTTGAGTCTTATGGGGAGATATCAACAATAACTTTTGTTTTTCGAAACAATGAGTTTTCAAGTGCTCCCCCTCAACAAGTGAATACTTATTGAGGTGAAATACTTGTCTTTTGAGCAGAATTATGAAAATCAGAAAATGTTTGATTAATTCTACTCAAAAGTAAGAAACCTTCGCTCCTTATAGTAAGATTGAGGCACTAATGCGTACCTTAGGGTCCTTTCATTACAAGCACGGGTTGTACATTGTTATATGTGCACAAACCAAAGAGCATGATTTTGACAAAGCATTTTGATTTGGAAATACTCCCCCTCAAAATGAGCATATGTTTTGACATTTTTAAACTTTGGAGCGAATTGGGGAGTAAAGATTTGAAAAATCTTGAGCAAAATTTTGAAAAGTTTTGAAAAACCTTTTGAAAAATTTTGAATAAAGTTTGCTCAAGATTAAGAAGTTTTAGATAAGCTTTGCATGAGAACTTCTTCTGGTTTTCAAGGAAAAGTGCACATTTGGTTTTAAAGAATGGTTTTGCAAGGCACTCTCGTTTCTCTGAAACCCAAGTTGTACACTGAAATGAGTGCACAAGTCGTTGTTTGTATACAAAATTAGTTTTCTTTAAACAAAATACTCCCCCTCAAATAATGAAGTTTATTCAAGAGATAGTCTTCTTGAGCAGAATTTTGAATTGTATTTTAAAATACATTTTGAAAATTCATGAGATGATTTTGCTCAAGGTTTTAGAAAACATAATCAAGTATTATACAACAAAGAATGCTTGAAATACAAGACTCTTTAACTGTTGAAAGTTGTTTGAGACCCGGAGTCTCTCTTTTGAGTTATAAAATCTGAAAAAGATTTCCATCTAAAGTTGAACCTCATGGGTTCTTTTTGAAGATTTGTTTTTGTGATGAATGGAAAACTTCCAGTATTTGGGATGTTCAGATCAGAGACATTCTTTTATTGAAGCCAAAGCATTCCAGATTTTGAAAATTTGAAAGGTTTTGAATGACTTTGCTTTGGTCTCCACGCTTGCTTTACTGGTGTAAAACGAGAGTGTAGAATTTGGAAAAATTTGTTTCTCACCATTTTGAATCCTTTTACCAGTTTATCCTTTAAACATATTTTGCCCTTTAACCTCAAAAATATGTTTCATAAGAAACATTTTGTCGAATGTAGAAATTTTGACTTTCAATGGGATGACATGTACTTGCACACAAAGAAAATGCATCAGGTACAAACAAGTATACAGATGAGTCAAAAATCTCATTCTAAATCAACCTAATTGCTCAGAATACTCAGATTAACACACAAGATCACAGATTAATTCATTCTATCACTCAAAATTATCCAATTATTGTCATGGTTTGGGATTATGAATTGAGACTTTGCACGCATGTTAGCATCAAAATGCAAGAATATTGTACAAACAAATGCCCTAGTAGCAGCAAAGACATCTACATCTTAAACCCTAAATCACATGATTTCAAACCTATGTTGTTACTAATCGTGCAAACACACCAATCGAGCATTCTTTAGTGTTCTCTAAAGCTATATGAAATAATTAAATAGACAAAACACATAAAAAATGAAAGAAATGCCCCGATCGATATTTACGTAAACCCTAGTTTCTGATTAAACCTTTTTGACCGTTGAAAATATTTGAAACATTTAGGGAACGATTAGACAACAACAATGAAGAAATTAGAAACTTACAATCGAAAAGAAATCGAGAATAAAAAATCGTTAGTCTGATTCGTTGAGGTTTTTAATTATGTGTGAAACTTTTGAGAACATCTGTGGAAATATTTATTGAGCCCGGTTTATTTTTCATGCAATGTCCTTTTACCTAAGTTTAAGACTTTTGTGAACTTTACTCATTAAAGGTTAATTACTTTTCCATTTGAAATCTAAACAAGGTTAACTCGGGATCGTCGCAGAAAAAAATCCTTTTCTCCCCCTCGAATCATCATTTATTTTGTGAAACATTTTTGCACATTTTAATTCGAGAGATCATAGAACTTTTTGAAAATGAGTTCTTAATCTGAATGATGAATAAACATTTTATCCTTGAAGAATTATGATGAGGTGTGCAAACTTCATGATTTTGTGAAAGTTTTCTCCCCCTCAAAACATGTTCCATTTTGACAGAGTAAAGCAAAATTTGTTTTAATGAAGGAACATAGTGGTAGCGTGGGGATTGCACCAGGCTTTACCTCTCGAGGGATCTCGAAAAGCTTACAACCCCCACCAGGCAGTGTACCTGATCGTTGTAGTATAGTATAGTGACAAGTACCCGGGGATTGATCGTTCAGCTAGGAACAGTGTCGCTAGGATTAGAAAACCAAAATACTAGTTCTAAAGATGAGGGATGATTATTTTTGTATTTTTATATTTTTTAGAAAGCAAATTAAAATCTCGGGTTTGAAGGATTTGGGCGGAATTAGTTGCTAGTCAACTAACCCAATACTAAAATGCAATCAAAATAAAATACTAAAAATGAAATTAAAACTAAATTAAACTAGGCTTGTGAGCAATAAGTGGAGAAATTGTGTTTACTTAGATTTCACTACTCCCTAGATATCTTTTACACGTTAATTACTTGTTATAGTTGCGTGGATGACGGATTGTATTCCTTAATACTATTCATGGGGTGGCGTACTTAACTCCCCAATCCTATGAGTGCCTACTTCACTCCTATGTCGAGCCGGCTAAGAAGCTCCTAACATGGGATCATTAGAATTTACTCATGCATTAAATACAACCAATAAAACCTAGTACACATCGGTTCATGTTTCCTAAGACGTTCAAGCATGTTACCATTTGGAGATCTGCCAGTTTTCTTAAGACTAACATTGAAATCATTCATCCAATACAACCATAAACAAGTAATCAACACATAATCAACATCTAGGTTTCATTAGATCTAAGCAAACACAAGATAGATCTAGCCTAGCATGGTGGAATCAAGACAAGAACAAGATATAGACAACCAACACATAGACATATTGATTGAATAAAAAGAACACTTATCTTAATTACACATGCAAGCATTCAAGGGCTGAAAACCCTTGAAAAACCTGTAAAATTCGTATATGGTTCGGCCTTAGGGTTTCTCCAAAACTTGTTCCTTTTAATGAATGAAAATTAGAAAACTATATATAGAAAATTGAGTCTGACGGCGTCAAGAACAAATGGGTGACGCTGTCATCTCGCCGCCAAAAGAATTCTCAGACTGCCTTGATCTACATCTGACGCCGTCATGTATTAAGTTTTTCCAGGCCGTCACGTATTTAACTCTTGACGCTCTTCCTCGTGACGCCGTCATTTCTGTACTGGGTCGTCATGAAATTTACTCTTGACGCCGTCAGGATGGTACTCTTGACGCCGTCACATACTGTTCCCTGCTTGGAAAATTAAGTCTTTGGCGTTTTCTTCACTTTTATGCTCCAAAAACGTCTGAATTGCTTCCTTTTCCAGATTTCACTCCCAAAGTACCTAAAATCACAAAAGGAACGATTTAGGGCAATATTTGATCAAATAAATTCAATTCCGGGCTTAAATGACCCCCTAAAAGTGGTTCATTTTTCGCCTCATCATATACCCTTACACTTGAGATTTGCTTGTCCTCAAGTAAATGCGCTTTTATTCTACTTAAAATATAAGTTAGGGGTCATTTAACACTAATATAAAAGTAATTACAAAAAATAATCGTTCCACTAAAGACCAAAGACAAGCACGGAGGTCATACACAAGCACCTCACAAATAGTGTTTAGATACTCACATCTCTCGGGTGTAATAAAGTATAAATTACAATATGGAAACGGAAGATATCTCTCACTACCTGTCATAGCAAAATAGATTACCATAGGCTTGGGAAAGGATCAAACCTCCACCACATGGCGTAAGCACCTAGGATAAACTATCAAAGAGGTCTTTTAAAGGGTTGTAACGTTAGGTGTAGGGATATGAAATACACGGTTTTGTTGGATATAGGCAGTCTTTACTGGTGGCGAGTTAACAATCATGGTTAATTACATGTACAATATAGCGTTGCTAAGCCAAGACTAGACTCGACTTAAGCTAATAAATGAAAAATAACAAAAACATAAAATGAACATAGAATGGAAACGGGATGGTAGTCCGTATGTTTTTTCTCTTTTTCTTTTTCTATTTTTTTTTCTTTTCTTTTTCTTGAATCTTTCGATTTTTTTTTTTTTTTTTTTTTTTTTTTTTTTTTTTTTTTTTTTGCATACACTCTTACCCTACCATCCAAAATAATACATCATAGGGGATGAATATTCCCCTTACACTTGAATTTTTACATACTTTACAATAAACTAATCTAATAACTCGAATTAAGAAAATCAAAACACTTGGAGTACTTTTAAGATTAACGCACATATGGGGGTAATAAATGATGTTCTTCCCCATTACTCCGTAAATAAGTACTTTACCCATGAGTCCCAATCGTCCCAAAACAATATGTACAAGGATATGACTCGACTTAGCAACCATGTAATCAATTAGATAGTTAACTTAGGGTTTAACAAATAACAATAATGCACTAAAAATGAGTGCATACACGGAAGGCTAAGGTGATTTGGTTGTACATTTAAGTGGGGTGTAATAAATTCTTCCTTTAAGTAAAATGCTTAAAGTTAGAAATGAAAAAGATAGGCTCGGAGGGGTGTACTAGGGGTTTCGTGTACTAAAACTGAGTACAACGCTAAGGTGTGGGAAAAATTAGTTGACTTAACTAGCCAAGTAATATGACTTAAATGGTCAAGTAATTATAATACAGGTTTAACACAAGGGTGATCCTAATGCCTCTTATCATGTAGTAAATCCTACTACACGAATGTAGTCTCACTAGCGGTCTCGGGATGCATCACTAACGCAAGTTCTAGAATCTAAATGCTACCGGTACACTCATAAGCACTAATAGTAAATGCTTTTCCTATCAAATCTAAAGGCGAACCTCACATATTTGGGTGGAAAAATTTTCTGAATGATACGGTTATGTGCTAGTCATACAATCTCCTATCCATGAGACGCTTGCTATGGCTAAAGTTTCACTCCTAAATGTTGTAAAAAAATTTAAATTTGGCGCTAAAATTGCACTAACAAGTATTTCTCATAGTTTTATTACACACCTACCATCAAACAATCAAACTCAAGCGAAAGTGTATTTGTAAGGTATCATCATTTTACCCTCCCCTTACACTTAAGATGAACATTGTCCCCAATGTTCAAGTAAAGAATGTAAAAGTGAAATAAGTAAAACAAATGAAATCAAATACTCCCCTGATTCGCTCAGTATGGATAATAGGGTGACCAGGTTAGATCTTCCTCCAAGAAAATGAACAATCAAAGCTTCCCTTCCAGAATATAAATCATCTTCTTGTCATACATAACCTGTAAATCCTGAGAAAACAAACAAGACAACCTCGCATAAAATCGGCGGCAATCTATATAAGTTACTAAGTCTTAGAAAACAAGATAAGATATAATGCTTGTGGAATAAAGTTTGCAGATTTCCTGGAGATTATAAAACTTAATAATTCAACAAAACTTTAAGACTCCGTTAGAAAAACAAAACTGGTAAAATTTCCAGATTTTTACACGTGACGCCGTCAAGAGCAAACTCGTGACGCCGTCAGAAGTGACCTGCAGAAATTCTTGTGTTAAGTTTTCAGAAAATTTCTGGAAAAACTTGGTCCTACTTCCTGGAAAATCCTGCAAAACTTCATTATGACTCAATACAAGCATTTAACTCTAACAAATATGAATATACATGTTCACTTAATATTGTGGAGAATCATGATCGGTTTGTTTCTTAAAAACATATTTGGGGTTTCCCTTTACACTTATCTTTTGCAAAAATACCTTTTGGTGAAGTTAAGACTAGGCCAAAACAACAAAGTAAAGTATTTCCACATTTGGTTTAGAAACACGATCTACCAACAATAAAAATAAAGCATGCATACGAAAGCAAATAACAAATAAACAAAATAAAAATCACACAAATAAAAACACACAAAGCATGGGTTGCCTCCCAAGGAGCGCTTGTTTTTGTTCGAGTCACGAGCCTGACTCTACCCTTATTTAACAAAGATAGGGGAGGTTTTCCCTACACTTAGGATTAAGTGCGGGTGGAAGTAGTGATACACACCCTTAGGGTGTAAATATGCCTCGTGAGGAAAGAGTGGTGGATGAATTATATGCTCAAAGGGGTGTGCTCCTATCATCATAACCTTTCCTAATTCAATCGGGTTAGTGGGTGGATTAAGATTTTCTCCTAGAAAGGGATCATTTTCAATCAACTTCAAGAGACTCCTAGTTGGGAATCCATCTTGACCTAATAAACCTGGTTTAAACCCATAATGTTTCTTGTGATCAATCATAAATGGGTGATGTAAGCATGTAAGGTCATTTTCCACTCCTATATTGGCCTCCTCTCTAAAAGGCTTAGAGTCCACTACCTTTGTCCTAAGACTACCCGGACTATATGGTTTGATGGGTGGATCGGAACCTATTTCAATTCCTAAATTTTCATCCAAGGATGGAAGATTAGGTAACGGTTTTTGTTGAGGCTCCGGTTCATCAAAACTAGGAACTTCCCTAAAACTAAGAGTAAGGTTATCATTATAAGTATTCAAACCTATATCCTCTAGTTGTGTTTGGTTCAAAGGTTCTACCTCTATTGGGGTTCCTAAAGTCTCTTCTACATCTTCCGGGTAAGTTACGGTTGGTATGTGTGCCTCAAATGATGGCAGGACTTGTGGGGTACTTTGTAGGCTCATGTTATTTACTTCATCATTCCTTGTGTCAAAATTACCTATATCCTCAACATGTGTTTTATTATAATCTAACCCTAACATTTTCCCAAGTATCTCACGTGCTTCTCTAGGCATCTCAACTTCTATGTCCGAATCATAAGGATCATCCTCAATATTATGACTACTATATACAAATTGCCCAAAAGATTCATCATCTATTTCTTGAGATTCATCATCATCGATCATAAAACCTATGTCTTTTTGATCAATGTGATCATGTTCGGCTACATCGTCCATCACATCAAGGTCACCTATGTGTTCTTCCTGTATTATGGTAGGGCCTAACCATGACATGCAGCTAGGTGGCTCATACGAAACTATCCTAGGTGAAGGCTCATATGGTGCATAGGTTTCACTAAGTGAGGCATTTTGAGGGGTTGATGGAGCTCCTAAGGTGAATTCTTTAAAAGCATTATGCACTTGGCCTCTTTTCTCAAGGTACTCAATAAAATCAATATAAGATCCTGTCCGCTTCATTTCATTCATCCATCTTGGTATATCCAAACTGGTGTAATTATATTTTTTCTGGTAAAACTCTAGTGTCGGACTTGGTGGATTCGCGTTCTCCATAATGGTGAGCGGAAGAGTCAATGGAAAGGTTTTTACGAACAAAGACACAAAGAAAAGATAGACTACGAGAAAGCTAATAAAAAAGAAAAATAAAAATCTTACTAGAAAGGAATCTAGCAAGTAGACCTAATAAAAAGAAATTCTAACCTAGACAAAAACTACTTCCCCGGGCTGCGGCGCCAAAAACTTGGTAGCATGGGGATTGCACCAGGCTTTACCTCTCGAGGGATCTCGAGAAGCTTACAACCCCCACCAGGCAGTGTACCTGATCGTTGTAGTATAGTATAGTGACAAGTACCGGGGGATTGATCGTTCAGCTAGGAATAGTGTCGCTAGGATTAGAAAACCAAAATACTAGTTCTAAAGATGAGGGATGATTATTTTTGTATTTTTATATTTTTTAGAAAGCAAATTAAAATCTCGGGTTTGAAGGATTTGGGCGGAATTAGTTGCTAGTCAACTAACCCAATACTAAAATGCAATCAAAATAAAATACTAAAAATGAAATTAAAACTAAATTAAACTAGGCTTGTGAGCAATAAGTGGAGAAATTGTGTTTACTTAGATTTCACTACTCCCTAGATATCTTTTACACGTTAATTACTTGTTATAGTTGCGTGGATGACGGATTGTATTCCTTAATACCATTCATGGGTGGCGTACTTAACTCCCCAATCCTATGAGTGCCTACTTCACTCCTATGTCGAGCTGGCTAAGAAGCTCCTAACATGGGATCATTAGAATTTACTCATGCATTAAATACAACCAATAAAACCTAGTACACATCGGTTCATGTTTCCTAAGACGTTCAAGCATGTTACCATTTGGAGATCAGCCAATTTTCTTAAGCCTAACATTGAAATCATTCATCCAATACAACCATAAACAAGTAATCAACACATAATCAACATCTAGGTTTCATTAGATCTAAGCAAACACAAGATAGATCTAGCCTAGCATGGTGGAATCAAGACAAGAACAAGATATAGACAACCAACACATAGACATATTGATTGAATTAAAAGAACACTTATCTTAATTACACATCCAAGCATTCAAGGGCTGAAAACCCTTGAAAAACCTGTAAAATTCGTATATGGTTCGGCCTTAGGGTTTCTCCAAAACTTGTTCCTTTTAATGAATGAAAATTAGAAAACTATATATAGAAAATTGAGTCTGACGGCGTCAAGAACAAATGGGTGACGCCGTCATCTCGCCGCCAAAAGAATTCTCGGACTGCCTTGATCTACATCTGACGCCGTCATGTATTAAGTTTTTCCAGGCCGTCATGTATTTAACTCCTGACGCTCTTCCTCGTGACGCCGTCATTTCTGTACTGGGTCGTCATGAAATTTACTCTTGACGCCGTCAGGATGGTACTCTTGACGCCGTCACATACTGTTCCCAGCTTGGAAAATTAAGTCTTTGGCGTTTTCTTCACTTTTATGCTCCAAAAATGTCCGAATTGCTTCCTTTTCCAGATTTCACTCCCAAAGTACCTAAAATCACAAAAGGAACGATTTAGGGCAATATTTGATCAAATAAATTCAATTCCGGGCTTAAATGACCCCCTAAAAGTGGTTCATTTTTCGCCTCATCACATAGTTTTGAAGTTACGAAGTTTGTACACAGAGAAAAAAGTTTTTTTTTTCTTAAAGAAAAGAGTTAGATGTTTGACTCACTTAGTTTTAAAGAAAATTTTGCAAATCATCTGGAGTCAAACACCGCATACCAATATGGTGAAATAAATCAACAAACCTTGATGGAGGTAATGCCTTTGTAGACAAGTCTGCCAACTGGTATTCAGTACCCACGATATCTAATTCAATTATACCCTTCTCGACATGCTCTTAGATGAAATGGTAGTGGAGAGCAATTTGTTGGGCTTTGGAATGATGAATGGTGTTGCATGAGATTGCAAAAGCATACTTTGAGTCGCAGTACATTGAGATCTAGTCAAACACATAGCCGTAGTCCGTGAGCTAAGTTCTCATCCAAATGAAGTGAGTACACAGAAAGCAGACATGGCTACATACTAAGCTTTAGTTGATGACGGTGATGTACAATCCTTCTTCATTGACTGTATCCATTTGTAACTAAACAAGATTTTTTGCGAATCACTGTGCCTTCTGTGTCCAGCTTGTTTTTTCAAATCCATTTAATTCCAATGTTGTGTCGAAGGGTGATGTTGGTAATTATCTCGCATGTGAGCAGGATCTAAATTGTGTGTAGACGACTCAGCAAAGTCAGGAATGAGTTGAGCCGGTGCAAACGGGTTAAAGAACGCTTAAAAAATGCCTCTGGGTCATGCTCTGTGGTTTGTGGAACTGATTTAGGTATGGATTCTTCAGCTGATTGTCGTGAGTTGGACCCGGTTTGTTCTGCGAATGTTGGAGATGCAATTGGAGGGCCGTCTCTCGCAACAATTGTTGTTGTTTGTTGAGGTGAATCAAGTACTTGATTATGATCAAGGTGTGCAGCAGAAATTGGTGAGACCTCAGAATGACGGTTTTCAATCGTATCATCAAACAATGGAGCAAACAAGGTTTCCACTTCTTTACGGGAGAGTGACAATGGTTTAGCCGAAGATTCCGGAAAATTCAGACGGTTGGTTTCGGGTCCTAAGCTGTTGTGCTTAGAAGCCATAACATTAAGCGCGGGTCCGAAACTGATTTGTTCCGAAGCCATTCCTGTTGTATCTGTAAAGAAAGAAAGAAGAGACAAAACAGAGAACATGGAGCCCCAAGTGTAACTGGGTTCCAGGTGTTAGAAGCACAAAGATGTAGTTTCAACTATCTTCTTGACACTCGAACACACAATTTCGATGGTTTTCATTCTTGTTTGAGAGGTAGATGTTGTGGAGATCACATTAGTTTTGGTGCAACTATCTAAAATCTTTCCTGTAGGAATCCACCTAAGACCAATCGTTTTAAAAATTCTACCCGTAGATACCCACCTAATGTTAGATCTAGGATATGTTTTCCTTTTAGATGCAGTGGGAGCATCACTTGGTTGAGAAAACCTACGTCCTATATTGATCCATTTTTTAGGTTTCTGACTTACGACATTTGGTTCAACAGGTTTGTTTGTCTTAGTCGATTGTGCCTTTGCACGTGAATTTCCTTTTTGAAGATATTCTAAAGCACAGACATCATGATTATTTCCACAACTACTCTTAGATGTAAGCCAATTCCTATTAGTTTGTTGAGAACTCCTAGGTTTTGGTTTGCTACTACTAGTAATGTTTTGTACTACAGTGGAAGGGATTACATGAGGTTTGAACCTAGAATTCCATCCTTTTGAAGTAGCGCCCTTTTTCTAGCCTTTTCTAGATCATAGTTCTTGTACATGTCATATGTGTCATAAGAATCTTTACTTTTAATGCTCGTTTTAGACATTGTTTTCGAACTAATCCTAGATGAGCCAGGTATAATCACGTGTTGAGATTTAGCAGACACAGATGCATTTTCCTTAGGCCAAGAATATGGAGTGACTGGTTTTGTCAAATTGTTTTTCTCAACAACTTGGGAGGTAAACCGAGATTTTGAAGATTTAGGTCGTTCAGATTTAAATGCAGTTGGTTGTCTAACAACTGATCGTTTTCTGATTGTTTGAGAAGTCGGTTTCCCCAAGATTGATGGTTTTGCAAACTTAGTATCCACACTCTGGCCAGTCAGTCTTCTTAATTTGTTTTGCAATGCAGCATGTGCAAACACCTTTGATTGAATTTGATCCTTTAAAAGCTCATTTTCTTTAACTAATGTATCCATACGTTTACTTTGTTCATTAAGAAATTGACCATTGTTGTCCGAAGTTAGAGATTCGTTTTGCAATTTAAGTTCAAGTGAGATGCAATGTGCCTCAAGTTTTGAAAAATCTTTATGAAACTGGGCAATGGTCTTTTTTAGAAGAATGTTTTCAGACTCAAGAGTTTGTTTCGATGTTTCAGTCATTCGATTATCAGGTAAAGACTCAGACTCAAAGCGTTTGTCTAGAAATTGGAAAACATTCTGGTCAACCTCTCCTTCATTTCTGAATTCAGGTTGCTCAGATTGTTGTTTCTCATTTGTACCTCATCCATGTGCTCTTTGTCAAAGTTGGGCTCTGAGTCATAGAAGGGTCTGATCTCTGCACAGTCTGCATCTATATCATTCCCCAATCTGTTGTTCTCATCCTGCTCATCTGATTATGTCCCATTGCTTTCCACGACAACCAAATTAGCTTCCAATACATCAACTTTATGAACTTGCTCTTCATGAATCTGCAGCTTCTTTTTATTTACCCTTTCGTTATACTCTTCTCTGTGAAGTACTCTTTTAGCAATTGACTTCTCAAGAGCATCTAGGTGTTGGAGCAATATATCTTTGAAGATTTGAGCCTCAATATGAGTGTATTCTAAAAATACACGCTTACATCTTCACAGTCATAATTGATGAAATGTTGAAACTGTTCCTTGAGCACTCTGAAGGCGGCCTCGGATTCATTCTCGTGAAATTCTTCTATTGCAAGTTGCATTTCAAGTTGATTCACGTTGTAAAACATTGTATTAGTGAAAATATCAACTTCTTCTCTAAAGACGTCTTCAAATATATAATTGAGTACACGCTAGGAACGATTTTCAGCAAAGTTATTGTTAGAAAGGAGTTTAAGGTGTGACTGAAGTAATCTAAAAGATGTCATGCATTTCTCAAATGGATCTTCAGAATCATCAGTAGCGTTTGTGTCCTACACTGGGTCTGTATCATCCATGGGAAGTTCCTGCATGCTTGCCATTAATATGACATCTGCTATATCAGCTTCCAAATCTGCATATTCATCATCAGATGGAATATCTCCCATCAAACTTTGTAAAACAGCATTGATATTACCCCCTTCAACTTCCATTTAACTAAGTGTGGCATTGTATTCAACATTAGCGTCAAAGAGTGGAGTTGAATCATAGTCTTGAGCTTCCACGTCTGCAATATTTTCTGTATATGCCATAAATGCCATGCTTGGTTCGATAAGATCTTCTTCATCATCTGTATCTTCCATTGTGTTAAAGCATTCATAAGTTGAAGTCATCATGCATTTGCCTTTATCAGTAGATGGTTGTCCAAGCTTCACAAGATTTTGCAGAAGTGATTGCATATGATTATTAAGAGTTGCAGAATGGTACTGTGGAATGAAGATAGGCTCAGGTGCATTAGGAGGATTGAAGAAGAGACCATATGGAGTGTAAATTAAGGATCCATGGTTAACGGCTGGAGATGGTGGAGCAGGGAGAATGGTCTTTAGTGGATTCATGCTTAAACAAGATTCAAGAATTTGCTTCATTCTGATGTGATGAAGTTCTTCTGTACGATGCATAGCTTCAAGATATTTCCACATTTCATAATCACTGGCTTGAAAGTCCATATTCATGTAAATTGAGTTGGGAAGTGCCAATGTTATGAACCATACAGCCTGTTGGTCAGCATCGTACTGAGCAAGTTCAGTAGAATTCAAATCTTCATCAGTTTGTAGTCTGATAATCCCTGTTGAGTCAGCAAGAAATATCATTTTGTATGGACCATCTTGAATGGATTTAAGCATGAGATCTGCAACAGGACGATCTGTGAGCCATTGTAGAAATCTCCGTTTCCAATCAGTATATGTTCCTGGTAGCAACATTGGAGGCCTTGATTCATTGCCAAAGAGCAGAACATGACGAATGAGGGAGCTGTGACTTTGTTGTTGATGATACTGTTGCTGATGAGAATATTGGTGAGGAAGGTAGTTGGAAGAAGGTGATTGAGACATTGTAAATGACATTTCTCTCCCCCCCCCCCCCTTGATTGTTGCGACGTATTCGAAAAAATCAAACAAAATGTCACACGCAAGGTCGATATAGTGATATCGAATTTTCCCTCCAAAAATAATTTGAAAAATTTTCTTTCCCAAAATTTGAAAATCACTCTGAAATGCAATTTTAAGGTTGCAAGAAAAATTTGAGTTTCAAAAATTTTGCCGCCAAATTTCACCAAAAATATTTGAATTTTGGCCTAAAAATTTGAATTTTGGACCAAAATTTGAATTTCGCATAAAAATTGAACGTTTAGTCTCTTGAAAAACTTGAGAAGATGAGATAATTAGTGATTATGTTAATATGAATCTTTAAAGGATAAACAAAGGTTATAGTTCTAGGTTTTTCTGACTTCAAACTCGGTAAGACTGCAGACTTGATAAAGCTGACATCAAACTCGGTAATCTTAACTCGGTATGGCTTTAGTCTTCTAACTCGGTAACAATTTGTAACTCGGTAACTCTTTCTAACTCGGTATGTATTGTGTTCTAACTCGATAACACAGCTAACTTGGTAAGATTAAGATTTTGCCTAACTCGATAAGTAGATTCTAACTCGATAAAAAAGAAATGAATTGAGTATAGTATTGCCTAAGTAGTAAGAAAGAAGAACCTTACTCGATAAACGATAAGGTGAATTAGCTAACTCGCTAAAATGGCTAACTCGCCAAAATATTTAACTCGATACAATCCTAACTCGCAAAACCAATCCTAACTCGCTAGAAGCAGATCCTAACTCGATAAAAATCACTCTAACTCGATAAAACGAAATTCACGCTAAACTTAACTCGATAAAAACATGTCTAACTCGATAGAACGCCGTATGAACAGTACCCGGATCTTAAAAAAACGCGTCTAACCTAGTTTTTTCGACCAAATCTAACCTAAAACAACCTATATTATCCCTTGGCGAATGATACCACTTGTTAGGTCACCATTTTACAACATAACCACTACGATTTCTAGAGAGAGAAAGTAAGTAGAGAGAGAGAGAGTGGAAGGAACCCTTATAAATGAAATGAAAGACAAATGATAATATTAAGAGAACCAACACTCTCTAATGAGGGGTTACAAGGCTATTTATAGGTGTAGTCTAGGGCTTCACTAAACTATGCAAATATTACAAACTAAGCCCTTAGACTTTTACCAAACCTATAGACTTAGCATAAAACTTTATAAAACATATTAAATCACTAACGTATTAACTTAATAATGCAATCTATAACAAAACTCAATGACCGACACTTGAAATAATAAAGTCTATTCCCAACAGTTTTTCTTTATTCAATGTATGAAACTAATACATATACCAACTAATAATCTAACTATTGTGTACACACACATGTTTTCTAGACGACTCTCATAGGAGTTCTAGTTTTCTAGCACACTATTATAAATACCCTGCATCTCTTTATATAATAGAGAATGCTAGGGTTTACAAGGGATAAGACAAAATATTATGAAATCTTCCTAATCTATTAAACTGATTTCCTGAAAATTCTACCAGCATTGAAGTTTAGCTATTTGTCAATATTAGTCCCTCTTGTTTGTAATCATCAAATTATAATTCCCAACAAGGTCCTACAATGAAAACGTAAATGAAATATTTGAATGACCATAGTAGAATGTGAAGGTATTAGTCTATGTTGACTTGTGAAAGGCAAATGCGATCTAATATTTCCTAAGTGATACATAATACTTAGCGAAAATCCTTAAACGAAGTAAAAAAAAAGTAAGTTGTTAAAGCAAAATGTTAGAAGGGTAATAAAATAACTATGATAAATGTGAGAAAGATAAGTCGTATTAGTCACTAATTGACTTATATAAAGCCAAAATGGTGCAAATTTTCTCAAGTGACACATAGTCCTTGATTAAAAAGTTAGAATGAAGTAAGTAAGAATGCAATGTAATAGTAACGAAGTTGGTTAAACGATACGTTGGTCATAGTAAATGAGTCTTGAATGACATAATAACCATTGTAAGAACCATATGGTTATAGAAAACTAAACGAGAAGTAGAGAGGATTAAGGATTTTTGGAATGTGGCTTAGTGTTGCAAGATCACTTAGATCTTTGCAACGGAATGTTTGAATGAAAATGTGCTTAGTGCTAAAAATGGGGTAAGATGTGACCAAGTCAAGGTTAGTTTAAATGAGAGATTTCGGGTACGAAATCTAAAATAAGGGGCGTAGAATCATAACACCCTGAAACTGGGCCTAAGTATTTTATTACAAGAATGTCATTGGAATAGTTGACTATGACTTTTATAAGTTCTAAGGACTTACGGGATTGGTTAGTCAACCCCGATATTGGTTGTACAAAATGTGATGTGTCACAATTATAAGAAAAGGACTTGAGGGACTAAGGTTGATAAATGTTTAATGTGTTATAAAGTTATTGTGGCCAAATTATAAGTAAAAGGACTTGAAGGAACAAAAGTGTCAAGTGGTTACATAACTTTGGTATGATGAAAGTCCTAACTAGAAATCTCTAGGATATACACACTTCATGATTATCCAGGAGTGTGTATGTGTGTGTGTGTGTGTGTGTGTGTGGCGGTTTGGAAATGTCTGGGAGACAGAATGGGATGAACCAAAATGGTTTGGAATCAAACAAGGAAGTTTGGAAGTGTCTGGGAGACAGAATGGGATGAACCAAAACGGTTTGGAATCAAACTCGCGGTTTGAAGGCGATTTTCAGATTTTTGTAAATTTTCAGAAAATCATATCTTTTAATCTGTAAGTCGTTACGGGTCGCGCCACCCGGCATTTCAAAGGTAATTGAGTCTAATTTCATCTAAAAATAGTCTCAAGGTCTAAATGTTTATGGATTTTTATAAATGGTCAAAATAGTGATTGAGTATCCGTTAAAGTGAAGTCGTTTCCGCGTAAAAGTTTAAATTTTTGGTTAAAGCGGGCATGGGTGTAACTATTTTGTTGGTGGATAAGTCAAGGCATCGGCATTCGCGATGATGAGATGGGTATTCGAGAAAAATATAAGGCATGGACCGTGTTTGCAACTTGTGGTCAACATGTAAATGGGGGTAGCAAAGACATCCAAATACACAAAGTTCGTGATAAATGGGTTGTTTATGATATGGTTTGGTGAAAGGTATTTCATTCTTAATTGCCATTGAGGGTAAGATATTTAAAAGGTATATAGCCATATTATGTGCTTAGACCCAATAAATAGGAGGGATGTGGGCTTGAATAAGTAAGGTGCGGACAAGATTATTAATAGTGTGGAGCATACGTTCCAATTTCCCTTTTTGTTGAGATGTCTTAGGACATGGGAAATGAAATTGTATTCCATATTGGCGAAAAATGTTATGAAAACGAGTATTATCAAATTCACCCCGTGGTCACATTGCAATGACTTAATATCAACATTAAATTGATTATTTACAAATGCACGAAATTCAACAAACTTAGCAAATAAATCAGATTTATGATGCAAATGTTAAACCCAAAGATAATGAGAAAAATGAACCAAGAAAATAGCATAATATTTGATTCCACTAACACCCGGAATCGAGGATGTCCAAAAATCCGAGTGAACGATATCAAATATAGACTCAACACGCGACTCAAAACTATAAAAAGGAAGCTTAATATGTTTGCCTAACTGACAAGCATGACATATGTTTGACTCTTCAGAACTATTGCAATTTATTAAACGATGTGACACTAAATTATGAAGCCCATCGTCACCGACTCACCGGGATGTCCAAGGTGTCTATGCCACGTAGAATGACTGTTGATACATAATCTGGCGCGGCCTGGATTTGACGACTCTCCCTGGGCCATTCGTCGTCTTCTCAAGCCCTGAGTAGACCTGTCAACAAAGAGAACCCGTTAGGAGTGGACCCGAGGCCGTAGCCCCGGAATCCACCTCCGACGGTCCAGTTAGTATCGATGCGATATAGCATAAAAGAATCAGGTTTAGAGTAACCTGTTATGTTTTGTCAAGAAGAGAATCCCAGACCTATATTTATAGGGCATGGATTAGGGTTTAGGCGTAGAGTGGGCCGATGTCTGCCGGGCCAGGCCCATTCCAGACTATACATCCACAAGCCCCCCAAGTCTAGTGTGACATAGTACATGGCTATGTTATGCTAGACTTAAGTTCTGTTCATGGCCGCGTAGGCCCAATCAACCATGACGGCATGGCCCATGTGAGCGCAACTCAGGTGTGCACATAGGACGGACTATACTACTGCGCAGCCCAAATGCGATAGTGCGTACTGGTTGTCCTAGAGGCGCAGTCCTGTTTATCCCATTAGATTATATCCGAATCCGCGACCTTGTAGGCGCGTCCATGGTAACCATGTTCCATCCTGAGTAACACCCGTTCTTACATGACGGGGAGGGATGCACATATGCTAGGTTTCCCGCCACAGTGTAACAGTAAAGACCCCGTAAGAAGAACACGTAGTTCTATAATTGGGGTAACACTGACATTGCGATTGTGAGAGTCTCACAATGGTGAAGGTGGATCTCGTATGTTGCATCCTGGGTAAGAACGTACCTTTTGTACCAGTAGCGATGCAACATGGTGCGACAGAAGACGTGCTTCTGTGGCAGAGGTGCGCGCTGTGCGTGACAAGGTGCGAACATTACATCCGTCTTTACAACCGAAAGAGGACGTCTCCCCTGCGGCAAGATGGTGTGAATATTTAAATACGTCTTTGTATTGGGCTTGCAAAACCTCTTACGTACGATCTGCTTCCAAATATACCTGCGTGACGCGTATGGAAACAGTGGTACTATATACCCTGTTGATACATAATCTGGCGCGGGCTAGATCGAACAACTCTCCCTGGGCCGTTCGTCGTCTTCTCAAGCCCTGAGTATACCTATCAACAAAGAGAACCCATTAGGAGTGGACCCGAGGTCGTAGCCCCGGGATCCACCTCCGACGGTCAAGTTAGTATCGATGCGATATAGCATACAAGAATCAGGTTTAGAGTAACTTGTTATGTTCCGTCAAGAAGAGAATCTCAGCCCTATACTTATAGGGCATGGATTAGGGTTTTGGCGTAGAGTGGGTCGCTGTCTACCGAGCCGGGCCCATTCCAGACTATACGTCCACAAGCCCCCCAAGTCTAGTATGACATAGTACATGGCTATGTTATGCTAGACTTAAGTTCTGTTCATGGCCACGTAGGCCCAATCAACCATGACGGCATGGCCCATGTGTGCGCAACTCAGGTGTGCACATAGGACGGACTATACTATGCAGCCCAAATGCGACAGTGCGCACTGGTTGTCCAAGAGGCGCAGTCCTGTTTAGCCGATTAGACTATATCCGAATCCGCGATTCTTGTAGGCGCGTCCGTAGTGACCATGTTCCATCCTGAGTAACACCCGTTCTTACATGACGGGGAGGGATGCGCATATGCTAGGTTTCCTACCACAGTATAATAGTAAAGATCCCGTAAGAAGAACACGTAGTTCTATAATTAGGGTAACACTGACATTGCGTTTGTGAGAGTCTCACAATGGTGAAGGTGGATCTCGTATGTTGCATCCTGGGTTAGAACGTACCTTTTGTATCAGTAGCGATGCAACATGGTGCGATAGAAGACGTGCTTCTGTGGCAGAGGTGCGCGCTGTGCGCGACAAGGTGCGAACATTACATCCGTCTTTATAACCGACAGAGGACGTCTCCCCTGCGGCAAGATGGTGCGAATATTTAAATCCGTCTTAGTACCGGGCTTGCAATACCTCTTACTTACGATCTGCTTCCAAATATACCTGCGTGACGCGTACGGAAACAGTGGTACTATATACCCTGGTAGCCCTCCAAGTTTGATGGTGCTACTCGTGTAGGAGCATTAAACTTAGTTATTCAAATCCTGAAAAACACTTAACGCAAATATTAAAAGTATATGCCGCGAATCGCAACATATAAAACGTAATGAAGTAAAAGATTAGCGTAAAGCAACATATAGCACATAGCATATATAATTAATTGTTTATTTTATACATATATATATATATATATATATATATATATATATATATATATATATATATATATATATATATATATATATATATATATATATATATATAAAATAACCCGGATGGACGCACCGTGACCACGATTATAGTTTCAATCACACGCACAAACGCATATGGACGTATTGTGACCGCATAGACTCGAACGTTTGTGGATGATCGCAGATGACCACGGCTTTTGTCCAGTGCGCTCATGGCGATTGACTAGCATCGTGGTGCCTATACGTGAAAGTGCGCTCATGGCGCTAATCTGCGAAGATGTCCAAACACACGGCCTAACGCGGGTAGATTTATCGTGACTGCGTTGTTCGAACACGTAGTTCTATAGTGCAAACAAGCGCGAACAGGCATACCAACCGTAAAAGCAGTATGTGCGCGAATTAATCCACGGTTAAAAGATAAAGTAGGTCCGATCATGCGGACTTAGTGCGACTATAGATAAAATCGTGTTTACCAAGTTAAAATATTTACATAAAACTTATGAGCAACCAATAATCCTTCAATCACTAAAAAATTGACCACCGTCCCATGATTGAAAAGTAATCAATAGAATTAATAATCAATGAAGAATAGAAGCCCTCGAATTATCCATAATAAATTAGTACAAGTTAAACATTATCTACCCATGTGATGATTACCAACATACAAGGTATAATTAATGTCAATCAAATATAGAATGTACGACAAACATAATTACATTGGTTTTATGAGATTTGAATGTGTCATAAATTCTCCAATAAATATAGCACCGACACCAATATCAATTTGAGGTACAATGTTATGTTATTCTCTTTTGTCGCACATGAAAAGATTACCTTTGTTCCTTCGAGAATATCAGGAAGTATATTAAACCTTTTTCTTTTGCCCAATCTTTTTTGCCAATAAGTTTTACGGTGATGTGAGAGCACGAAACTTGTTGTAGTCGGTCCCACGTATGGCACCACTTGTTGATACATAATCTGGCGCGGGCTAGATCCAACGACTCTCCCTGGGCCGTTGGTCGTCTTCTCAAGCCCTAAGTAGACCTGTCAATAAAGAGAACTCGTTAGGAGTGGACCCAAGGCCGTAGCCCCGGGATCCACCTCCGACGGTCAAGTAAGTATCGATACGATATAGCATACAAGAATCAGGTTTAGAGTAACCTATTATGTTCTGTCAAGAAGGGAATCCCAGCCCTATATTTATAGGGCATGGATTAGGGTTTAGGCGTAGAGTGGGCCACTGTTTGTCGGGCCGGGCCTATTCCAGACTATACGTCCACAATGACTAAAAGACAACAATGCAAATGGAGTGGGTGATGCTTGGTAGAAACAGTATAAAGGTCTCCATTGCTATCACAACGGAGAAGAAGCTGGCGCGTCTGATAATCCTTTACAAAGAAACTAAAGGCGTCAATTCAACAGAAACATTATTGTCTTTTGTAAATTGACGAACATAAATTAACTTTTTAATTATATTTGGAGTTACAAGAATGTTATTTAAATACAAAGGTTTATGAGGTGTCAGCAAAGAGCTATGTCCCATTTAGTGACGGGTATAAATTGGCCATTGCCAACAAATATAGATGGATGCATGCTTTGATTTGTTAAGGGGTTTTCATTGTACCTGTGTTGTCCGCAAGATATGAGGATGCTCCGTGTCCATATTCCAACTAGGATCCTGAGGAGTCATGGTATGAATTGCCTTTGGAAAAGCAGTAGCATAAGAAACCGGAGCGGGATACATAGCTAGTGTGCCATAATTGTGCATAGATGATTGTTGGGCCGAAAGACCAACAAATTGGGCTTGTGGCTGTTGTGGTATACATAGGGGACCAGGGGCTGGACCATACAAACTGGGTCGGTCCAATAGGTAGGAGTTGGACCACTTGGAGTAAATGAATACACTTGTTGTGCCAAAGATGGAGTTGCCTGATCTGAAACATTCGTTACACCAAATGTCATCATAGTTAATGTAAGATGAATGACCAAGCATATTAAATAAGCGGCAGCAAGCACGTAAAAATTAAATAAGCGCGAGAAAACTACATTTTTGGTCCTTGTGGTTGTACCAAAATTTCACTTTTTGTCCAAAATTCAAAAAATTAATAATTTCAGTCCAAAAGTACACGTGGCTTCCACTTTTGGTCCAAATTTTAACGATTCCATCAAAATAGCCATTGGCTTTTACATGTGCCACTCACGTGAGGGCATAAGTGTCTTTCTACTAATAAATTTACCCCCCTTTTATAATAAATACAAACCCACCCCGTTGCTACTCACCTCCCCCAATTTCTGAGACGAAAAAATAACCCAAACATGGTTCGTTGCCCTCGTTGTGGCTCACCAGCGATTATAAAAACTTCATGGACGCAATTTAATCCAGGAAGACGTTTCTACTGTTGTTCTAAAAGGGTAAGCAATGAATTTATATTTTCCCCAATATTTTCTTGATTTTGACCTAATTTTGAAATATGCTTTATTTAGGGTTCCAATCATGGGATTATTGATTGGTATGATCCACCAATGTGTAATCGAGTTGTGCAAATAATTCTTGGGTTATTACGAAACATGAATGAGACACAAGCTATTGTTGCTGAAAATCGCGGAACAATAAGAAGGTTGAAAATGATGTTAGCTTTTAGTTGGGTATTTGTCCTCATTTTATATGTTTTCAAATGATGTTAGGGTTTAGTTTGATTTTAGTTGGGTTGACTTGTAATGGCAGTCAATATGTAGTTGTGACTTTTGTTTAATGGCAGTCAAAATGTAGTTGTGAATTTTGTGTAATGAAGTACTTTGAATGAATGAATGAAATGAAGTTGCTATTGTAATACATATATTGTTTGGTTTGTATGCTTACTTGTACTGCAAATGGTCACATGTATGAGAATCTTACACTGCTAGAAGTTGCCAAAATGTACCAAAAAGCTCCATCTGCAAATAGGCATTTTGATTGACATTTGCATATGGACTATATATACTGTTTTTTTCCCCATTTATTCACCATATAAACAGCATTGAAGATTGTCACTTGCATTATCATAGTAAAGTGAAAGAATGAGTTCCAAGAAGAACATCAAACAAGGTATTCTTCACAACTTTTATACTCTTATTATTATTATTATTATTATTATTATTATTATTATTATTATTATTATTATTATTATTATTATTATTATTATTATTATTATTATTATTATTATAAGATCACTTTATTAGAAAAACATAGGGTTTACAAGAAATTAGTGGGGAGCCGAGATACTAACTGGGCCCCCACTATTCTAGCTATAGCGAAACTAACCCTACTAAAAATATGAGCAGCAGCACGTGCTCCAACGTCTTGAGTCACCGAGAATCTACGGATACGTTTTGGTAAGGCCACCGCATCCTTCTCAAGTTCTCCAAAACAGGAGAATGAAAAGGGGAGAAACCCATATCCCATATCCAAGCATTTAGCCTCGTACTTGACGCGTTTACGTTGTGCGGCTTCAATCACCACACGACCCGGCACAAAATCAACCATGCTAGTTTGCGTCAAGGGTGATGACCCTGTCAGATCAACATATACATCGAGCCCACCTTCCCATGAGTAAAGTAACATATCAGCCGGACATAAGGGTTTGTCCCTTTCCCCAATAAGCCTAATATCAACCTCCTTACGTGCCGAAATCCCGGACCGAGAACATATGTCAACAAGAAAATCACGCACAACATTATGCCGATGTTTAATAATACCCACGCACGATACAGCATGGTCCCCATAAATATCCCCAGTAAAGACCTTGGAACAAGTTAAGCACGGCATCTGAACAAAAAATAGGGGAACACCTAGCCGATAGCACAAGACACTTCGGTAAGTCCTGGCGTTCATAGTCTGTCCTAATCTAGATATTGGAACCACTCTGAAGCAATCTGAAGTGTAGTCCTCCTTTTGCGAATTCCATAACGCCATCTGTCGAGAAGATAAACGAAAGGTGGATTCAACCATTTGGGTAACCCGTGCGAAATGTATATCTGCTAATTTCTTCATGAGTTTGGGGGCAGCGATCTCACTTGAGTTACTCAAAAGGTCCATATCCATATTCGCATTAAAAGTACATAATGCATCATCAAAAGAAGGGCCAGCAGTCACAATACCGGTATGTCGGAGAAGCTTAGTTTGTAAACTAGCAGATTGAAGTCTAGAAGCAAGGAAAGCATAGTTCAAGACATCACCTGCAGAATATACACCAAGTCCCCCAAAAGTAAAGGGTAAGGTGGCAAGTCTCCACTGCCAATCACCAAAACCAGGTCCAGAAGCAGTGACAATACGCTCCAAAGAAGAACGAAGAGCCGCATCAAATGAAATTTGAGCACTCTCAAAGACCCGGGGAGAACACGTGCGCATAGTAAAATATAATTTTGAAATACCGGCGCAAGCACGAAGAATCAACAACTCACACTGAGGATCATTAATTTAAGCAATAGCATCCATAAGCTCAATGGATTTGGCCACTCTTTTCATAACAAGCTCACTACTAAAATCAAGGTCCACACTAACAGGCCCACCCAGTAATTTAACACCATGTAAAGGTCGGACAATATTAGGTGGGAAAACGCCCAAATACCTGCTTCTGGGATCCTCCTTAGGCCAAAAAACCTCAGTTTTATCAACATTGAGGTGCAAACCATAACGGGGTCCATCCAACATAATAAGCTCTAAAACCTTCCCCACAACCAAAGTATCTTCAATAATAGTGCCATCATCCAGATACCAAGCTTGAAGGGAAAGACTAAAAGAGTCTCTAATCTTGCATACCAGAGGATGTAACACTAAAGAAAAAAGCAAGGGTCCAAGTGGATCACCTTGTTGCACACCTTGATGCGACCATAAAGTGTGTTCCCCATAATATAGTCTAGCTGGGTTGGAGTAACTAAATTCCACCCAACGTGAAATAGCAGGACATCGAAGACGAACCTCATGTAGCATAGCCTCCTGATCCACCAAGTTGAAGGCATTTTTGAAATCTACCAACAACATCGAAAGGCCCACATCATCCCCACGTTCTTCAATTAAACGATTCACAACATGAAGAATAGCCTCTCCTCCACCAGATACCCCGACACCGAACTGTAGATCATTTAAGTAACCAGCCAAAGAGTGGCTAATCATGGTGGCACTAACCTTGGAAACCAAACGCCTCCAAACAGTCCCCACAGCAATAGGTCGAATACCACCACCCGGCTTGACCAACGGTGTAAGAGGAGCACTAGCAATACACTCACCCAACACGCTGGGGCATTTACCAGCTAGAAAAAGATTCACCACTTGGGTGATAGAAGCGACTAACTCATCAGAAATAGCCACTGCAGCGCCACTTAAACAATCAAAAAGGTGTTGAGCACGTAAACCATCCCGTCCACAAGAAGTACCACGAGGAAAACTCTTAATCATGTCAAGAACCACAACATGAGATGTAACAAGGTGATGATGATCTATAGGTGAATGCGGCAAAGAAGGAGCTGATTTAAAGGGGTTCTTAGCCTTTAAGTCTTCAAGAGTAGCATCATTATAATTAGCAACCCCAGAAGACAAAAAAACTCTAACAGCCGCAGTATAATGACCATCACAAATCTTCCTCCTACACTGCTTGACATTACACTCACCCAAGTCCAAATTTCCCTCATCAATATCAGACCATGTTGGGGAGGGTTCAGATAAAACCTCTCTCAAAAGTTGCAAACCACCACCAGGAACACCCCAAGATCGAATGGCATTAGTAATATACTCTTCCTGGCGTTGTCGCTTAATAGCAGACCTACACTCAAGATTACTCCTCGGGCAAAAGGTTTTAAGGAGACAAATGGGCAAGACTAACAAACTAACCCAACAAGAAATGTCATCAGGTGTGCAGATCACCTTATCAAGAGCCCCTTTTAAAACCCGAGAGAACCCCAAATGGCACTTGGGAGGGATGGATTTAACCGTACGCAGCCCTTTAGAAAGCAAAGTGTTGAGGAGTGGCAAATCGAAACCACCATACTCATCCAAAACCAAATTATCAACTTGGGCAAGTTGAATAGAAGAAGGAACTTGTGGTTTGTTGAGATCATACAACACGAATCGAACCACACCATCACCACAATCAGGTGGAGACACAAAGTTAGAACCATTACCATGTCGGCATTTAGAACGAAAGGTGTGACATTTCTAAAAATTTCATATCAATTAATTTAATGGTTTATTATTTAAATAATCTATTTTAATTTATTTACTTAGTCGGAAGATATCCGCGTACGTTTAAATAAATTCTATCGCGACTAGACTATGCTCAGTCTACATTTTCTATGCACCGTTGTTTTATTTCAATCCTATTTTAAAGTCACAATCCATTTTATTTCATTTTACGTCCACTTTTATTTTATCGCGCGGTTTAATTTCGTGTTTCACGTTTTAACCTCAAATAAATCCTCCGATAATCTCATCACTCATCTATATTTCAAAAATTCATCATGAAAACTAGTTTTAATATTTTCACAAGTTTTACACTTTATTTAGTACCTTTAAATTTTATTTCTAGCAAACTCGGTACCCCGGTACCCCCTAAAACTAATAATATCTACCCTAAACTACCTAAATAATTCCTAAAGTCAAATAAGTCTTACTAACTCTTACACACAACACCAAAACCCACGCCCCCCCCCCCCCCCCCCCCATTTCATTCTTCTTACAAACCTTGAAAAATCTCCTAACTCTATTATTGATAGTACTTGTTGTCTAATAAATATAATAGATCAAACTAGTAGATCATTCACTTCATTTCATTCAACTAGCTTCTTTTTTTCTTTTCTTTCTCTTGGGGGTGGACGGCACAAACACAACAACAAGGGGAGAAAATCAAGCTTTTATCAAGTATTATAAACCTAGTTTACTTCTTGTTCTAGTTTTGAAATAAAAACTAGGAAGTATTAGGAAACCTTGTTACCTTAAACCTCATCATTTCACTTGTAAGCTTCAAGCTATATTTTTCATCTTTTCATACTTTCATTTATTCACTATCTTGATGTATTTGAACATTATATAAGTTATAATGCTTAGTTAAGCTTGGTACTTAAGTTAGAAAACCTTAAAACCAAAGAAAGGCTAAACATGAAACTGTTTTATTTTTGATCCGTGTATAAAAGTATTAAACTGATCAAAGCAGTAGACAATGGACATAAACTAAAAATATGTAGTTGTATCCCTATGTCTTGTGCTCATTTTGACGGGTATTTCGTCGAATAACTCCTTACAATGATTAAACTAAAATTATTTTGGTGAAACTAGTCACAATCTGAGTAACAGATTTGAAACGTGAAAAAGTCATTTTTTTTGTATTGAACCCTCTGTTACTCAAAGAATAAAAGTTTTAGAGGACATCCTAACTTAAACGTGGCCGAAAACGGGGAATAAATCGGGTTAGTAAAACTCTAGATATCGCACTTTTCGTGAGACCATTGAAAATTTGAAAGCTGAATGGATTGATAGTTTGGATAAATGGACTGTTTTACTAAGGTTATGTAATTTTTAGCTAAGTGGGACCAATAAATCTCGTTAGTACAGAAATAGACCTTTCCGGGGATATAAAGAACGAGATTTGAGGACTTACGGTTTGCAAATGGCGATTTTCTAAACATAGGCAAGTTAATAAAAATTCCATCAGCACTAGTTATAAAAAGTATATAAGTGTTATACACTTTAAGGATTGGACCTTTTAAAACAATTTTGAACCACCTAGTATATTTTGAACCCCTAGGTCTAATGTGACCTTTTTGACCAAAAACTTGACCCATGGACTAATTTGAACCTTAGAGTTAATTTGAACCTTTACATCATAATTGAACCTAGGGTAAATATAAGTTTCATACTTATATAACATACAAGGCATACTTTTGGATAATTTGTAAGTAATTTAACTAAAACCATGTGATGTGTCTAGGAATATTGTACCAAGCTTAAGTAAGATCATAATCTATATATAACCAAAAGTACATCAATATCTATTTTCATAAACTAAGACAACGTATATTATTTAGGTTCATCGTAGAGCTTTCGCGGCTATTCCTTCACTTGCTTGTTCATTGCTATTTTCTTTGCTCTCGGTGAGTTCATAGCCTCGCTTTTACTTACTTCAATTGTTTTATAAACCTCGCGAGGGGGATACATGCTAGTTTTTACAAACTGAATACAAGTAGTTTTTGGTATGCTGGACCCGATTATACGATTATAGATATTGAATGCTTTTTGCCAATTAAGTCCCCTCCTGAACCGTTAATTACTCGAGTAGTAAACGCTAGTATTATGGATATGCATATTAGGCTTGGCGGGCCTTGTCCGGGATACGGACACATAATAGTTAGAATTGTGGTAAATGGCAAAATTTACCTTTCCGGGGCATTATTAAAAATCGTCAAGGTTCGGTTACATGAACTCAATACTATAATCAAATAAACCGACATGTAATTGCAATACTTGTCGCCCGATAAATAATGCTTGTATTCAACTTATTACTTATTAAACTCTATGAATTCACTCAACTTTATGTTGACTTTTTAGCATGTATTTTCTCAGGTATTATTTGCTAGCTGAGCATTGGGAGCAATCGGAGTCGCGTGGATATCAAACATTGAAGGACTTGTTTTCTTCACATTCGATAATTATTTTCTTTAAATATGCAAATGAGTCATTTTTGAACTCTTGTAACTTAAGTTTTAAATATAAATTGTTGAGACCTTTGTACTCTGATTTATCAAATCGAATGTGATATTTTATTAAACGTCTCTTTTGAGGTTGTTTTATGTAACTTGTGTGTATGAACTATGAAGTGACACCCAAATTGGTATTCCGTTGCGTTGTAATTTTGGGGGTGTCACAGAATGGTACCAGAGCTTTAGTTATAGCGAATTAGGTCGTTTTCAAAACCTAAACTATAACTGATTTTCGGAAAAAAAAAATTAGTCTTTCACCATTGTTCGATATCCGCGTACGCTTGCTCCCAGGTAACTTATATGCTCTATTTTACATCCATACTTCTATTATATGACTAATGAATATATCCTCTAGTCATGATTTCGCTCTCTAATGCCTATTTTATGATCTCATACTATTTACTTTATACCGGTCGGTTATATATACGCTGACTACTCCGATTATCGCGTACTTCGTGTTTTCTTATTTTCTCCCTCGAACATCGATACTAGTATTGTATAAGGAAACCCGTACATATATGTGTTACTCTCTTCTCAAATTCTTATACATGTGTGTAGTCCATGATATGTATTTATGAGTTCGTTTACTTTAACCTTTTATGAACGATGCGGTGATCTCTGAAACATTTTCGCTACTTTACTTTATTTCCTTTTGATGATATTGACATTCGGTGTACTTTGTCAATTGCACTAGTTATTTTATTGTTCAACTCTGAGTGTGAACATTCTTCTTATGCCTTTGAATCACGTATGTTGTTTTCGTTATCCATTGTTTTGAAATCTTCCAATTGATGGGAGTACGACATTAACTTGTCATCTCGGATCGTGCCATCCTTTGACACTTACCTTTGCGAATGCGATTGACTAATGTCATATTATTTCTCTTTACTGCTTCTTATGATTTTGATGAATCATGTCGTTAATTAAGTGTCCTTTTTTTTACTGTAGCACTTGATCTTCTTGTGTATTTTTTTTGTGACGGACATACTTAAGTAGGATGATTTATAATCGTCTTATTGAAATGAATTGGGACGCTTCTTCATTTGAATAAGGAAATTATAAACCGCCGAACCATAAATTCATAAATCTTCACTTACATGGATCGGGACGCCTCTTTATGTAAGTGACGAGTTATGAATGAGTGGGCTTATGTGTATCCACCATAGCGTGTGTACGAATCATTCTTTGGGCTATGAACTCCTCTCGACTCGTAATTTGTTATGTGGATTTTTCCAATTTTATATCAACCGCCGCGAGCTTGATAAGCTAATAATAATGTACTATTATCCGCTTCCACGAATTGACGACTTGATAAATTCATTGTCTCCTATTTTCTTATTTCCAAAACTTTTATTCTATCCTTTCCTCTAAGGACCATCATGACATTCTATTCGTTCCCTCATACCATTGCTTACACATTAGGTGATTTCTATCACTTATTCTATCTTCGTTGCTATCTTGTTACCTTGTCAAAATCCCGAGCACAAAATGCATTAAGCACCTCCATGGGCTTCTATAAAATTTTTATGCGTCTTTATGAAAATTTTACAAATACTTCACAAGTGTTTAAATTACCAAAATGACCTTCTTAAGTTAAAGAGTCGGTTCTAACCACCCACTTTTGTAAAAATCATAACCAATATTTATAATGACACCATGCCCTATATTTCAAATTACATTTTTTTTTATACATCATATTTTAATCACATCTTGAGGATATGACTGATTTAAACTTCATTACAACTAATGATTCCTAAAATTTTGAAAATAGATATTCTACAATCACAACCATAAACCCGAGTTTCAACATGGTTTTTATACGTGCTTTCATCCCAAAAATCTTTAAAACGACCAAAAATGATTAAAAAGAATTGAGCACCGGGACGTCGCTCTCTTAAGGGGTACGTGCTGTGACATTTCTAAAAATTTCATATCAATTAATTTAATGGTTTATTATTTAAATAATCTATTTTAATTTATTTACTTAGTCGGAAGATATCCGCGTACGTTTAAATAAATTCTATCGCGACTAGACTATGCTCAGTCTACATTTTCTATGCACCGTTGTTTTATTTTAATCCTATTTTAAAGTCACAATCCATTTTATTTCATTTTACGTCCACTTTTATTTTATCGCGCGGTTTAATTTCGTGTTTCACGTTTTAACCTCAAATAAATCCTCCGATAATCTCATCACTCATCTATATTTCAAAAATTCATCATGAAAACTAGTTTTAATATTTTCACAAGTTTTACACTTTATTTAGTACCTTTAAATTTTATTTCTAGCAAACTCGGTACCCGGTACCCCCTAAAACTAATAATATCTACCCTAAACTACCTAAATAATTCCTAAAGTCAAATAAGTCTTACTAACTCTTACACACAACACCAAAACCCACGCCCCCCCCCCCCCCCCCCCATTTCATTCTTCTTACAAACCTTGAAAAATCTCCTAACTCTATTATTGATAGTACTTGTTGTCTAATAAATATAATAGATCAAACTAGTAGATCATTCACTTCATTTCATTCAACTAGCTTCTTTTTTTCTTTTCTTTCTCTTGGGGGTGGACGGCACAAACACAACAACAAGGGGAGAAAATCAAGCTTTTATCAAGTATTATAAACCTAGTTTACTTCTTGTTCTAGTTTTGAAATAAAAATTAGGAAGTATTAGGAAACCTTGTTACCTTAAACCTCATCATTTCACTTGTAAGCTTCAAGCTATATTTTTCATCTTTTCATACTTTCATTTATTCACTATCTTGATGTATTTGAACATTATATAAGTTATAATGCTTAGTTAAGCTTGGTACTTAAGTTAGAAAACCTTAAAACCAAAGAAAGGCTAAACATGAAACTGTTTTATTTTTGATCCGTGTATAAAAGTATTAAACTGATCAAAGCAGTAGACAATGGACATAAACTAAAAATATGTAGTTGTAGCCCTATGTCTTGTGGTCATTTTGACGGGTATTTCGTCGAATAACTCCTTACGATGATTAAACTAAAATTATTTTGGTGAAACTAGTCACAATCTGAGTAACAGATTTGAAACGTGAAAAAGTCATTTTTTTGTATTGAACCCTCTGTTACTCAAAGAATAAAAGTTTTAGAGGATATCTTAACTTAAACGTGGCCGAAAACGGGGAATAAATCGGGTTAGTAAAACTCTAGATATCGCACTTTTCGTGAGACCATTGAAAATTTGAAAGCTGAATGGATTGATAGTTTGGGTAAATAGACTCTTTTACTAAGGTTATGTAATTTTTAGCTAAGTGGGACCAATAAATCTCATTAGTACAGAAATAGACCTTTCCGGGGATATAAAGAACGAGATTTGAGGACTTACGGTTTGCAAATGGCGATTTTCTAAACATAGGCAAGTTAATAAAAATTCCATCAGCACTAGTTATAAAAAGTATATAAGTGTTATACACTTTAAGGATTGTACCTTTTAAAACAATTTTGAACCACCTAGTATATTTTGAACCCCTAGGTCTAATGTGACCTTTTTGACCAAAAACTTGACCCATGGACTAATTTGAACCTTAGAGTTAATTTGAACCTTTACATCATAATTGAACCTAGGGTAAATATAAGTTTCATACTTATATAACATACAAGGCATACTTTTGGATAATTTGTAAGTAATTTAACTAAAACCATGTGATGTATCTAGGAATATTGTACCAAGCTTAAGTAAGATCATAATCTATATATAACCAAAAGTACATCAATATCTATTTTCATAAACTAAGACAACGTATATTATTTAGGTTCATCGTAGAGCTTTCGCGGCTATTCCTTCACTTGCTTGTTCATTGCTATTTTCTTTGCTCTCGGTGAGTTCATAGCCTCGCTTTTACTTACTTCAATTGTTTTATAAACCTCGCGAGGGGGATACATGCTAGTTTTTACAAACTGAATACAAGTAGTTTTTGGTATGCTGGACCCAATTATACGATTATAGATATTGAATGCTTTTTGCCAATTAAGTCCCCTCATGAACCGTTAATTACTTGAGTAGTAAACGCTAGTATTATGGATATGCATATTAGGCTTGGCGGGCCTTGTCCGGGATACGGACACATAATAGTTAGAATTGTGGTAAATGGCAAAATTTACCTTTCCGGGGCATTATTAAAACTCGTCAAGGTTCGGTTACATGAACTCAATACTATAATCAAATAAACCGACATGTAATTGCAATACTTGTCGCCCGATAAATAATGCTTGTATTCAACTTATTACTTATTAAACTCTATGAATTCACTCAACTTTATGTTGACTTTTTAGCATGTATTTTCTCAGGTATTATTTGCTAGCTGAGCATTGGGAGCAATCGGAGTCGCGTGGATATCAAACATTGAAGGACTTGTTTTCTTCACATTCGATAATTATTTTCTTTAAATATGCAAATGAGTCATTTTTGAACTCTTGTAACTTAAGTTTTAAATATAAATTGTTGAGACCTTTGTACTCTGATTTATCAAATCGAATGTGATATTTTATTAAACGTCTCTTTTGAGGTTGTTTTATGTAACTTGAGTGTATGAACTATGAAGTGACACCCAAATTGGTATTCCGTTGCGTTGTAATTTTGGGGGTGTCACAAAAGGTATGCGTCATAGAACACACACCACATAACCAAATACCCATGAGTTTAAATGTAACTTCAACCGCCTCGAAAACAACAAGACTAGTAGCCAAAGAATGTTTAGTAACAACTAGCGCTTCCTCACTAAAGTGACAATCCCGAAGGTGAGTGATAACCGAAGTTCTGGTAAGCCCGTTTCCCCTACCATCATGACAACCACTCAAACCCACAAAAGGGCAATGAAGCCATACTATCGTCATGAAGCAAACAAAACAAAAACAAATGAGGAAAGACAACCAACCCAAATCCTTGACCCTTAAAAGACAAAACCAAATACCACAACAACAAGCAACCCTTGAAACAGTTCCAAACCCAGTTTTGATGAAGCAACACCTAGTAGCAGGACCAAGGAATATCACCAAAGAAAAACCACTCGCGGAACCGAAGACGAGACCACAAAGGAACAACAACAGTTTTTATTGCAAACACAAAAGTGTACCAAATCAACTGTATCTTGGAACCACAGAAAAGTACCCAAAGCAAAACCACCAACAGTTTGGCAACCCCGCCACAGTTCTGAAGACGCAAACTGCCCGAAACCAAGAAGCAACCAAAAACCTGAATAATGCTAAGCCCCAAAACTGAATTGAATATACCACCTGCTCAAAACCAAGAAGCAGCCAATAACCGCAATGAAGCTACAGCCTGTTCAGATCGAAGGAGCAGCCAATAAACGAACAACTCGCAGCCGAGGACCTGTAAAGAAAGCGCAAACTGCTCGAAACCAGAACACAAAAACCCCACAGAACCTAGGATTAACACTAGTAACCAGAACCCAGTGGAACCCACGTGTGAAAATAACCAGGTAGTATCGAGCGCCAAAACTAATGAAAACAAAGCCCTAAACACCCCCAAACAAATACGAGACCTTACAGCAACCAAATAACAAAGGACAGTTTGAAACCCCACAGCAGCAACGAAACAAGTTGCACAAAGGTCCCCACAACGATAGCAACCCACGACCAAATCAGGTTTCAAATCAAAACCCTAAAAAAAAGAACAAAGAAGTTGAAAAACCAAACCCTAAAAGAAAGGTGAATACCCGAACAAATAGGACATGATTCAATAGTGGATGTTGAATAATTAAGCAGGTTGTGATCAAGACGATCCTACAGTGGAAGAGGAATGATCCCATAGTGAAAGAGAAACGATCGCCATAATCGCCAGACATATCCAGTAGTGAAAGTGAAGAAGCTTGTTATCAAGACTCATGGGTTGATTATTTCCCAAAGACAGAACAATCAATTTCTGTCAAGCCAAAGAAGGTTCAAGGTAGCAGCAGTTCTGTCACCCCAGAACAATATTATAAGCAAATTTTTTATCAGAGGGAGCAGGTTCTTGGTTTGCCAAGTAAGGAGAGTTGTGAAGATTTTGACATCAAGCCTTTTGCTGCCAAAGTTGCCATAGATGTTTCAGAAGGGAAAGAAAAAAAGACAAGGGGTTAAATTGCAGCTGTAATGTTCTTGTGATGGTTTGCATGACCATAAATAAAAATGTTGACTTTTTAAAGTCAACATTCTAGTATAATAAGTGAACCTAATTTTCAGCTATATAATGTACTTGTGATGTTAATGCTATGGCAGTTTATTTAATGAATTATAAATGTTATCTGTTTTGGTTTGGCAAATTACATACTTGACTTATGAAAGTCAAACATAGCAAACAACAATGGCAATTTGTTAGTATAGTATGTTAAGTTACAGAGTTGATTTATCAAAGTCAAACATAACCAATTTTCCAACATGAACACACAGTTAACAAAAGTAAATAACACTTAATAAAAGTCAAACATAAGAAAGTCTTACAAATAGACATTACCAAGTCTTACATAACATAACACTGCCTTACATAACACATGAAAGACTAACTTAAAAGTCAAACATAAGAAATTCAAACATAACAGTCTTACAAAAGATTGTTTAACTTAACAAAGTCAAGCATAACAGACTTACATAACAAAGCCTTTAAAAAAACCATTTGCAGTCTTTTTTCTTGGTGATCTCTTTGTTGGTGCAGATGGCCTAACAACAGATGGAGATGGGTTCACATTTGGTGCAGATGGGTTAACAACAGGTGGAGATGGTTTCACATTTGGTGCAGATGGCCTAACAACATATGGCCTATGAGTTGGTGCAGGTTGTCTAACACTTGCAGATGGCCTAACAACATATGTCCTATGAGTTGGTGCAGGTTCTACTACTTTGGAAAGAAACTTAGCTGTACACTTTCTCACATTTCTTGTTTGTAAACAAGTATGGTTATCTCCAAAGATCTTCACATACCAAGTTTCTTCCTTTGATTTTGAACAATGTAGCAGCCATGGACAAGATTGAGTATCTATAACATTGACATTAGGGTTTTCAATCTGTGATCCACTAGGCCTAGCACGTGGTGTCTTTTTTTTTCTTAACCTTCTTGGGCTTCTCAACTTGCGATCCAGTTGGCCCACTAGGCCCAAACTGAGATTCACTAAAAACAGGTACAATCCCTCTACACTCTGCCCTTACCCTGGTTTTATCATTCTTTTTCAAGTATATATCCCTTCTTGATTCAACTGAAATTCTTGTAACCATCTCCTTTATCAAAACTTTGTTACCAAAACTTTGCCCAACAAAAAAGTTGTCACTATAGAACTTCCCATCTACAGGTTTGTGTTGATTTGCTAACTTTTTTAAGGCACTTTTCCTATTACACTCTGGATCATCTGAATCAGTGCCATTTCCAAAAGCTTCCAAGTCTTCTTCTTCTAAACATGGTTCATTTTGTTCAACTGTTTCATCTTGGGCCTCATTACATCCTACCTACTCAACATTAGCATCAGTGTGCTTCCTAAAATCTTCTATATCAACCTCAAAATCACCAATACTATTTTCCCCCTCCATATCAAAATCGTTGTCTTCACTGTCATCACTATCATAACTATCAGAACTTTCCTCACTACCATCACTCTATTTACTATGATCACTAACTACACTATCTGCATTGTTTGGTTCACTAACACTGGGATTATCATTTGGGTCAGTTTGCTTAGGCCTAGCACTTGACTCTCCATTTTCAGGGTCTAGGTCACAAAAGAATGGATCAAAGTCATCTTCTAAGTTAGGAACCTCATTTGGGTCAGTTACTTTAGGAAGGTCAACAGGGTGCATAACATACAACTCAACGAGTTTACACTTATCAACATGCTTTATCAACCCCAAAACATCACTGTCATTGTTTAACATTTAAAGACCACTATCTAAATTGCCATTTGGAATTTTATAGCAATATTGCATATTGGGATTGACATAACCTAAGCCTGCTAACATACTTTTTACTTCAACAATTGAAAACCCATCTGCATCAATTTGATCAAACCAACTTACCTTTCCATCATTGTAGACACGCTTTAGTGACCTAGTAAAGTAACCACCATGGTGTATTTCTATGGAGAAAATAGTTGGAAATTGACCTGTTACAACAAAAAAGATCATTTAAAACTCCCAACATTGACAAATTTGTACAAACCATTTAACCCCCAATACAACCATAAACCCTAAATTACAATAACATAATTAACTTACTGTAGACTTTGTATGGATCAAATGTATGACCAACAGGTCTCAATACCCATTGACAAAGCAACATTTAGGGTTATTCTCGATTAGGGTTTTCTTTTTTTTCTTTTTTTTTTTTTTTGGGAGAATTTGATCGTGTAAAGTATGAGGATGAGATGTGAAATCAATCATTTTTAGGGTAATATACCACTTTCAATTAGCGAGAAAGGTAAAAGGACCAACATACCCTTGTGAACTTATAATAAAATAATGAATAAGTCACGTGTTTCTCACATGGCATACGTTTTGACGGAATCTTTATTATTTGGACCAAAATTGCAAGCCACGTGTACTTTTGGACTGAAATCAATCGTTTTTTGAATTTTGGACCAAAAGTGAAATTTTGGTACAACCACAAGGACCAAAAATGTAGTTTTCTCAATAAGCGCCTTTGTAAGCAAGCTACGCAAAAGAAATCTGCAAAAGTAATTAAGCGGCAGCAAAATATGCAAAAGAAATCTCCAAAAGTAATTAAACGGCAGCGAACTATTATAAAAGCCTTGTTGACTTTTTTCTTAATTTTTAATTAATTACTGTAGTAGGCAAGAGTAATCAATAAACAATGCAAAAAAATGAAACGCAAAGCAGCAGCGAAGCAACAAGAGAAAATAAAAAAGAAAACTACAGATTTAGGTTAGGCGTATTTTTGTGATGGATGCTTTAGGGTTTTGGCTCTGATTACTACTATACGAGTACTAGTTTTGATAATTTCCCGTGAATGATTTATTAATATTAATCCAAAATATATAGTCTACACTACTTGCCGAATAAGTTAATTAAGTGGGATAAACCCATATCATGAATAAACACACTATAATAATAATATGCTAATAGTAATCACACATATCCAAATAATAGTTGTATCATTAATTCACTTTGTTTCTTCTTGATCTTCCCTAATATTATCATGGCTTCTTTATCTCCACGACTTGAAATTTTTAGTATCATCTTCTTTGTTTCTTCTTCCATATTCATCTGGCCTTTGTCTGATATTTTGAGTTCAATACTTTTTCTCAACATACAAAAAACATAGCTTATTCAGGTGATGCCGCACCTTCTTATGGAGTTGTAGAGCTCAACCAAGTTGATTACAGGATGCGTGCTGGCCATGCAAAATACGCGGATCCAGTCAAAATATAGGACAAAAAATCTAGGAGGCTCTCTGATTTCATTACTCATTTCACTTTTGTCATCGATACACTAGGTCGATCATCTGGATATGGCGATGCATTTAGTTTCTTTCTTGCTCCAGTTGGCTTCCAAATCCCACCCAACTCAGCTGGTGAATTCTTAGGCCTGTTCAACACAACTAACAACGGCTCACCCCAAAACCAAATGATTATCTTTGAGTTTGATTCTGTTATAAACTCACAGGATCCTCCGTATGAACATGCAGGTATCAACTTGAACACGATTAAATCAGTTAATAATACTGCTTGGAATGCTATTTTTCACAGTGGACATGGACATGCTGCAAATGTGTGTGTTTCTTACAATGCTACCACGCAGATGATGATCATGTCTTGGGGTTATGCCACCACCAGTCTTTCGTATAGAGTTGACCTCAGGGACGTTCTACCTGAGTGGGTAACACTTGGATTTTCAGGTACCACGGGTTTTGACGTTGAGAGACATTTCGTTCAATATTGGGAGTTCAGTTCAAGTTTGAATACAGCACGAAAAAGAGAAGACAACCCAAAAAAAAAAGGAAGCCAGCATTGGGAATAACAATTCCTATTAGTATTGTAATTGTAGTAGTCATAGTAGTATATGTTTTGTCTAGGAGGAGACATGGAAAATCTGGACATAACCCACTTGAAACAGAAGCGTTGACATTAATGACTGATGAGCTTGAAAGAGGAACAGGACCTAAAAGATTTTCTTTTAGAGATCTTGCTTTGGCTACGAATAACTTCTCTGATGATTTGAAGTTGGGTGAGGGGGGTTTTGGGTGTGTCTATAAAGGTTACTTATCGCATGAAGGCATGGTGGTCGCTGTAAAAAAATTCACAAGGTTCTAAACAAGGAAAGAAAGAGTACATAACCGAAGTGATGATCATAAGCAGTTTAAGGCACCGAAACTTGGTGCAACTCATAGATTAATTGGTGCCATGATCAAACACAATTCTTGCTTGTCTATGAGTAATGCCAGCCTTGACTCACTACTACAAAAAAAAGCATCAAGACCCCCACATGGAGACCCGATGCTAAAGAAACGGGTCTCAAACCCGGAATCCACCCCTCAAAAAATAATCTGGACCGGTTCTTACCAAGAACACCGGTCTTGATTCGCGAAACAAATCTAGACTGGTTAATCTCATTAAAACCGGTCTAGAAAAAGTTAAATGAGACCGGTTTTTCATTTAAAGACACGTCTGGATTATCTATTAAATGCAGACCAGTTATTTCATAAAAAAACCGGTCTCTATACATTTTTGAAATACAGCCGTTGGAGCATCAGATCTGCAGGTTCACGAAATTAATACCCAAAAACACATTCAATGCCATCTTAAACTCACAACTTACCTACTCAACTTCTTTATAACTTCCAAATACAAATTTCACATTTATTAAATGCATCTTATTCATCATCAAAGACATTAAATACATCTTATTCATTATCAAAGGTATTAAATAATCTTAATCATTAAGTTTTAATTTAGCAATATAGATTACAATTTTACTTTCTTAGAGTTTTGAACCTAATTCATTTTTTTGAATCTTCTTTCATATGTGTAGGGACATTTGCGGAAATCATGTACGCCGAACAAAATATTTTTAGGATAGCTTGACTTACGATTTGTTGAAGTAAGGTATTATTTCCAATTACTATTAAGCAAGCATATATATTCTTTTAACATCCATGTAGTAAAACTAAGTAAGAAAACATAGATGAATATGTAGTTTAACACCCGTCCGATATTAACCTATTAGAGGTTAATCTTGGATTGTCCCCATTTGGGACTACTTTTATAACATATTGTTTCATTTAGGATGTGAATGCTTGTTATTGGATTGAGTATTATTTTAGAGAAAAAAACGATAGCATTTTTCCCTTACTCCTACGAGTATGCACTTATACGTATACTTGGGGAGTTAAGGGGAAATGCTGTCGATTTTTTTTTAATAATACTCAATCTAATAATAAGCATCCACATATGAGACAATGTGTTATAAAAGTGGGTTAGGATTGACCAAACGAAAACAAAATTGTACGTAATCATTAGATGCATACATCTTATTATATATATCTTCTAATTGTGTTACAGATGGATCGTTATACATGGATGTACAATATAAAGCGAGCTACCCCCGAATACATGGAAAAGTTGTCTGAGTTCATGAAAGCTGCTGAGGATGATCGGGTGATGAGCGGAAAAGATGAAATTTTTTGTCCTTGTAAGAAATGTAGAAATGGTGTATTGTATAAGAAAGCTAAAGATGTTAAAAACCATCTAATAAGAGTTGGGTTTACGAGAGGGTACACTGTATGGGATTTTCATGGTGAAGAAAGAGTTGCTAATAACACGTCAGTTTCTGAATGTAATAACAATGATTTGCCAATTAATAATGATCGTCATAATTTGACTGACATGTTACATGATTTGGATGGTAATGTTGCACAAAAAGAGCATGCTAAATTTGAAAAATTATTTGTCGCCGCTGAAAAAGCATTGTTTGCCGGTTGCTCGAAACTTACCGTGCTTTCTGCGGTGATAAAGTTGTACAAGTTAAAAGCATCATCTGGTTGGAGCGATATAAGTTTCACAAAACTATTAGAGTTTTTGCATCAAGAAATGCTCCCTGAAGACAATGAATTGCTCATTTCAACATACCAAGCTAAAAAACTAATGTGCCCCATGGATTTGGAAATTGGAAGAATAGATGCATGTCCAAATGATTGTATGTTGTATAGAGGGGATGACAAGGATCTACATGTGTGTAAGGTATGTAAAACGTCAAGGTATGTGCAAATAAAACAAAAAGGACCTAACGGTGATGTGACAAAGAATGGCCCTCCTGCTAAATTGTTGTGGTATTTTCCCATTATACCAAGACTCGGGCGATTATATCCAGATGCGAAGGAGGCGAAATTATTACGTTGGCATTCCGAGGAGCGTAAAAAAGATGGAAAAGTGAGACATGTAGCTGATTCTCTTCAATGGAGAAATATCGATAACACATTTGAAAATTTTGGAGGGGATATTAGAAATGTACGGTTAGGTCTTAGTTCAGACGGAATAAATCCGTTTGGAAACCTGAGTAGCAAGCACAGCACTTGGCCAGTTCTTTTATGCAACTACAATCTTCCACCTTGGTTATGCATGAAACGAAAATACATCATGATTTCATTGTTAATTCAAGGCCCAAAACAACCCGGCAACGACATTGATGTGTACTTGAAACCTTTAATTGATGACTTGATAACGCTTTGGAAAGATGGGGTAGAAGCGTATGATGCATATTCGAAAGAGTATTTCCAACTACGAGCCATGATTTTTTGCACCATTAGTGATTTTCCAGCGTACGGGAATTTATCAGGATATAGTACAAAAGGGAAAATGGCATGTCCTGTTTGTGAAGATTGTACCCACTCTGTTTGGTTAAAACATTGTAAGAAAACGATATATATGGGACACCGAAGATCGCTTTCAAGGTTTCACCCGTATCGTAGACAGAACGAGTTGTTTGATGGTAAAATAGAGAGTGGAGTGTTGCGACCACCTTTGGATGGAGATGCTACATTTTCTCGAGTTAGAAACTTGAACATTGTTTTAGGAAAAGGAAAAGACAACCCTGGTCCTCCTAAAGGTATTCTGTAAGCAGGAAGATACACCAGAAAAAAAGGTTTGTTTTAGTTTATTATGTATTATAAGGAGCATGACATGATATTGTAAGAATGTGTCTAATTTATTTGTTACTTGTGTGTGAAGGAAATGTGTGTAATAGGGAGGTTATTCGCCAACCTTCAGAAGAATCATCCACATTTAGGCCGATTAGCGTATCGTGGGCGAAAGAAGGTTAACTGGGATAAAATCGAAATGAATGAAGCACTCAAGAATGAAATCCAAAATATGGAGGATCTTCGTACTAAAGAATGGATAATGGCTCGATTGTCGAAGCCCGACTCACAAGGGAATATGGCATTTTCACGTGATATGGATGACATTATCAAACGACTGGTAATACTTACATCTATACCTTATTTGCTGTCATTGATAACTGTTAAATGAACCAATTGCCCTAAATATATCATTAATGAACAGGTAGAGTCAGATAAACGAAAGTCTCAAGGGCTTTGTGAAGCTGGAATGGACCCACTAATAGAAGAGTTTCGACCTGAGCATGGGGGTCGTACAAGGGGAGTTGGGAATGTTGGTTTTAGAAAAGGAATAGAGGGGTATGTTCAAAAGAAGAAAAGGAAACGTGAAATAGATGAATCATTACAGGCGCAAAAGGCAGAAGTAATTGAAATAATTGCAGCCAAATATGACAAGAAGATTGCTGAGAATGAAAAGCAAATTGTTGAGCTCAAGTCCCAGCTTGAGTCCAGGCAAAGCAGTTATGGGTCCACAACAACAGCTAATCACGAGTCATCGACAGGCTTTAGCAATCGGCTGGGTGAGATAACGGTAATGTGATTCTCAGTATATAACGCCTTTAAAAATTAAGAGCAAGCATTTTTTTTATATAGTTTTTATGAAAATATGGTTACTGAATATATACACTTTTTGTATAAATGTTTTTTTTTTTTTTTTTTTTTTTTTTTTGTTAATAATGATCTTAATTCTTGAAAAGCTTTAATTTAAACTACTCTTTATTTTTTCATGTTTATCAGGAGTCTGCAAAGTGCTATTTGTTTTCGCCATACAATAAAGATAAGACTCCGATAGCATGGGGGGTTGTATATCCGACCAGAGACGGTATCATCCATGGAGCTCCCATAATTCCTACATACATGAAGGTGACAGTAGACAAGGTTCTGCCAGCTTATAAATCTGTAAAGCTTCCGGTGATCGGTGGAGATAAAAGTGTTACTTTATTAGGTCAAGCGATTGGGAGTTTTTTTCAATGGCCTCAATGTAGAATTAGTCGCATGAAGGTACATTAATAAAACTAGCTCATCTTTTTGTAGTATTGGACTTAGTAACTTTTCTCATGTACGTTAAATGGAAATTGATAATAGGAGATAACACTGACGTCGAAAAATAGAGATCAACAAAAGAAAACAACAATGCCAACAGCAAGTGTGCCTGCTCTTCAAATTGATCTGGTAAACACTTTAATTTTTTAGTTTATTATGATTGAAATTTAGCGCAATTATACAATATTCAAAAAATTATAATGGTGTATATTTGTAGGTGGTTGAGAACACATCTATGCCGATATCCCAACAAAAAAAGGCATTGCCGAATGTCCAAAAAGCCGTTGCTCAAGTCGCTATAAAGCAAACACCAAAACAAACACAACCACTGTCGGCTGCTCAAAAAGCTGCAAAAATAGCGGCTCAAAAAGTTGCTGCTGAAGAAGCTAAAGCCGTGCTGGAAAATAGATTGATTGAAGTAGGAGATACCATTGGCGCGAGGGGACCGTTATTGAATGCAGCCTATCTCCGTTGGATGAGCCGTGATGATTGTACTTCAGGCTATGTTGTTGATGTTCCCGCTGGTATGTTTGTTGGGCAAGAGGAATCCTTTTCTATTACGGTTGATGCGGATGACATCTTGAAAATGTGGACGAATAGATGGCTTGATGCAAGTATTGTAACTTACTTTAACTGGTATGAGTACTTCTGAAACTACTTTCAAAGTATTTAATTTCTTGTTTAAAATTGCTTAACTTCTTGCTGTTTTGGGACGATTCCCCGGTAAAATTGCTTAACTTCTTGCTGTTTGGAATTGCTTTTATTGTCATATGGATATGAGCTGTTTGGTATTACATATAGAGTAGGGGCTGTTTGGAATTGATTTTACATTAAGGTCCGATACGGGTTTGAATTGTAGTGTGTATACACTTATATATGTGGCCATGTGGGGTCAATTCTGCTGTGTTAAACGGGTAAATTAAGAGCTAGCCTAATTTTTTTATGCTTGAAACCTGCTAAATCATATGTGACACGTATATTCTGTGTAGTATGAGTAATGATATCTGAGGCTATGATGAATTTGTCTTTGTGTATTCGACCAAATATGGGCTGTTTGCTATTGTTTATTTAGACTAGTTATCGGTTGTGTAAGTTTTAGATTTATTTTTGTGGAAAACTTGAAGGGGGGTTGAATAGTTTTCCCTTCTTTTTCATTTTATAAAAACTTTGTTTCAAAATGTTGATTCAAATTTATTCAATTGTTTGTTTGGAAAACTTCAATTAGAGTTTAGTATGAAAACAACATATAATCAATATGATCAATTATATATGTTAGCTTTTGGAAAAGCCTAGTTTTATGAATGAAGCTTTGGTCGATCTTTATGTGAATACGTTTTCCTTTTAAAATCTTAAAACGTTTTGTATCAAATTATCTATCAAGTTAAACTTAATATGAGAAGTGTGAATAATAATCTATTTGACCATATCATGCAATTATACATACAATCACAATATTAACTACTATGTTCAACACAATCAATCATCACAACTATATAAGCAACAACTAAGACATGTAGGCAAGCATAGAAGTAAAGCAATAAATGCAAGAACAAATGATAAGAGATAAGAGAAAGGAAATGCAAACCGGACACGATGATTTATAGTGGTTCGGCTACAAGGACACCTTCCTTGTTCCTACTCCACTCCCCGAGTCACCTACTCGAGAGTTTTCTTCACTACTCAACAAGCTTCCTTTTGGCGGAGAAAACCGTACACAACTTTTGCTTACACCATTTAACGACACTAAGCTAAATGTCGAGTTCTAATAGTAGCTAGAACCAATCTCACAACACAACTTCGATCACTACACAACTTCTACACAACTTCACGACTTCATCACAACTTCTTCTAAACTTCTTCACGGCTTCACAACTTCTTCACGTCTTCACGGCTTCACAACTTCATCACAACTTCTTCTAAACTCCACTACTTAATCACACACCTACATCTTCACACCTACATGTCTTCTCCACACTACTACTTCCTCCCACTACTTCTTACTCACTCATTAAATCACTACTAAGTAAGATCATCTTGATCTACTAGTTACATATACATAACTCACAACTTCACATAAGCACTAACTAGATCCTAATACATCTTTGGCTTTATGATAGGGAGAATTCTTCTCTTGCACTTTGAGTGATGAGAAATTGGATCACTTGAAACAAAGATTAATAATCTTATGATCAAAGGGTTTTAGAAGGATGTTTAGAGAGAATTGGATCTGAAAATTTTTGTGCAAAAGGTGAGAAAAATTCCAGGTTTGAGGTGGTATTTATAGGGAAAAATTTCTGACCAAATCTGACAGGGGAGCTTGGTCGGTCCCCTTAAAATTAAGGGGGCCGCCCTACTGAAACGGCCAGATTTTCTGTCTTTTAGTGAGGAAAGTTTATTTGGTGAAAAACTAACTAATTTTGGTTAAAAGATTGAAATCATATATTTAGTATGATTAAAACATTTTTCTTTATTACTAAAAGTGTTTTTCAAAAATATATAATATGTTTATATAATTAAATAAACTTTGTATTAGTTAATTAAATACCCCTTTGATCATGAGATGTATTAAACACTTGTTTATCCATACCTTAAGTGATTGTTGAAGCATACTTGAGACGTTGAGATGTCGAGGCTTGTTGACGTAAGAATGCATAGAAGAATTGTGATCAGAAGTAACTTAAGCACTTTACGTTATATGTTGTAACTTACATCTTTGTCATCATCAAAACATGAAGAGGATGTTTAGATTAAATATCGTAATATTTATGCCAACAATCTCCCCCTTTTTGATGATGACAAACTATGTAAACTATAACTTAAAGTAAAATGTATAAGTTACTTGTTTACACTTCTTCTCCACCTTTTGTCGAAGCAAAAAGGTGGACTTCTAAGATGAGACTTCTACTACGCTTGAACTCTTGAGATAGAATGTAAAAGGCGAGCTTGCATCATCGTAAGTGAAGTCTTGATCCTATCAACCTCAATGCTCCCCCTTGGTGTATGCTCAAAACTTGTTTTGGCTACCAAATAATCGAGCGGTGAAGTAATCCTTCAAAACAAAGTTAGTAGACAAGTGCACATATATATAATGATGATAATAGATATATGCATGAAACTAATAGGGGAACAATATATGGACATATTAGGTATATGCACTAAAAGTATGACACTTGCAATTATTGTTTTAAAAACAACAACCTAAATTCCAAAAAAAAAAATTAGAACCTAATGCAAAGATTAGAACCTAGGAAAATGTAGGAGAATGAGGAGGGATGAGCGTGAATGTAAAGGGAAGGTGATAACAAAGGGTTGACAATTATGGTTTAGATTAGTATATCGTTTGACAAGGGTGGATGATAGGGAATCATGGGATTTTTAGGTGTTTTGTTGGTTGACGACCGAAGGTGGATATGTGAAGTGAGGTGGTGATGAGTTGACAACACTTGAAGCTTAGATTTCTTCATTGTGTTCTTCACTTGCTAGAAAGTGGAAATGACGCATTTTGTAATGAAATTCACTTGGATGAGGTGGTGATAACTTGACAACGCTTGAAGCTTGGATATCTTCATTGTGTTCTTCACTTGCTAGAAAGTGGAAATGACGCATTTTGTAATGAAATTCACTTGGATGAGGTGGTGATAACTTGACAACACTTGAAGCTTGGATATCTTCTTTGTGTTCTTCACTTGCTAGAAAGTGGAAATGACACATTTCGTAATGAAATTCACTTGGATGAGGTGGTGATAACTTGACAACACTTGAAGCTTGGATATCTTCTTTGTGTTCTTCACTTGCTATAAAGTAGAAAGGATGCATTTCATAAAGAAATTCACTTGACTTTCAGGGATTTAAGTTTTGGTGGTGATGGCGTACTTAGTAGAATGTAGGGAATGGTGACATGGTTGAATCTTCTTGTGAAGATGGGAAATGAGGATCAAGTGGAGATGACTAGGTGGCAGCGGAAGAGTGATGTTCAAGGAAGGAATTTCTTGGGTAAGAGGTGGTGGTGATACTTTTGGTGGTGGAGACAATTGTGAGTTGATATATTCTTTGATGGATGGAGTGGTGTCGTCTTCATTAGTAAAGTCAATGAAGAGTTATTTTGATGGTATGGAGGAGGTAGAGGTTTCTTGAATTGATGGTGTTTTGGATGGTGCATTGGGAGCACTATGAGATGAACATAGAGGTGGTGGTGATGAAGTGTTGGTGTTATCTTATGTTAACTCAATGAGGAGTGGTTTAGGGGGTATGGTATTGATTCTTGGTTTCTTTGAGGACATGGAAATGGTGGATGACTCGAGATTGGTAGTACAAAGGATGACTCGGTTTTGGGTGTGAGGTAGAAGGACATATGTGAGTGAGTGTGATTTCCCTTCCCATTAAATTCATGCTCATCCGGATATATTTTGAGACTAATAAGACCTATCGGATTATGACACTAAGGTTTTCATGAAATGAGGGTGTAGGATCTAAAGGTAAGAAAAATATACCTAGATAAATGATACATATATAGTAAACCATGTAAAGGCATACAATCAAATCATATAGGAACAAATAATCATCTAGAAATAACATATATGTGATATGCCATGAATCTAGGAATGAAAGCATATAATGAGAAACAAAGTTTATAAAAGTAAACTAGCGTTAGGTATATTTAGGAAAAGCAATTTAATCAAGTTGGAGAATGAGTATGAGACTATTACTAGTGGTGCTCAATTCAGGCTAAACACGACCATTTTTACGGGTTACACACACCCAACTTCTCACATAGAAGCAATTCAACCGTTAGGTTAAATTGAATTTCTAGTCAATAGATTCTCCAGTAGTCATTCTCTTTTTAGAGGGAATTGAGTTCCTAAATTTACCTATCGAAGAGTACCAAATATGAAGTTTGCTTGATTCACTAATGCTTGGCTTAATGTGACTCAAACATCATGTTTTAATGAAGATAAGTCTACATGATATATTTTACTCACTATCCCAATAGAGATGTGTTAAATGTTTAGATAAGAGTAAATGCAAAGTTTTAATCTTTTGTTCATGATTAACCGGTTATTTGGTTTTGATGGCATATTACTTGATTTAATAAATGTGCTTGATTTAAGAATGCTCCTTAGCATATCTTGAAAAATGAATCTCATTAAGATTATTTATCTTAAATGAGATTGTGATTCACAAATGATATCAAAACTAGACATTTATATATTCTAAAGCAAATATTATTTTCTATTATTTTTGCCAATGTTATATATCATAATTTAACTAGTACTTGAAACAAAATGAATTTTACTTGTTTATGCATTATGACAAGTTATTTTTCAATTCTAATAACTTAAATTCTTTCAAAAGAAAAGTGTAGTGCATTATCTTGTAACACAACCATTCATGCTACAAAGAAAATGAAATACATATAATATATAGTGTGTATTGTTCTTAAATATGTATTTTAGCTTGAAGTGATGATTTTAAGTAGTGTGAGCAACGTTTACATATGTTGTTAGTTTGCTCATGTTTGGTTTTTCGGATATGACACATTTATCCATTGCTTTGCAATGTAAATTACTTGAATATTTCGGATGAAACATCCAAGTCGTCAATCCTACTTCATTGTATATTTTATGCATGTGTTAAACATGTTATTCTAATATTTGGAACACAATTATTGGACAAGTAGATTCAATATGACATTATCAACACAAGTGTGAGTTATGATCCAATGCACACTCTTTTCATCTACAAAGGATGTAACTATTTTCATATCAATCTAGTGTGATTGAGTATGTAGATTCAAGACAATATCTTTTGTTGTAATTTGATATAATATTGAAGCTAAACAAATAGCAATCCAATTTCTTGTCCACACTCAAAAACACGTCAATTAGATTTGATGAATATATCAACCATAATTTGAATAATGAATTGATATAATATCAAGATCTTTCTTGACCCTCACGGACACTCATTTGAAATAAATAAACATTTTGATAGTGTGTTCCATTAATCCTAAGATTATTTATTAGTGAGTGATTGAAAGTTGACTTATTATTTCATGATTGTTATATGCTTTGTTTTTGTGAAAGACTCTTCATTTTTACTTATTATGAACACACTTAGATTTTGAAAATACTTTTTCTTTTATATAACTATTAATGTTTTACAATGATTCAATTTCTCTTATTAAACATCTTAAGGTAAAACAAGCTAATTTGTAGAAAATATTTAAGTGTGTTGTGAAGAGTAGATTAAATTGTTTGAAATGTTTAGGTGACTAGATTGAACTCATTTACAAGATGTTTGAGTAACATTAAGCCATCTATACCTATATGCAATGCAAGCATATTATAACAATCCTAACGCAATAAATCTAGCATAAGATCTAGTTAAGTATAAATCGGCAAACTAGCTATACACTAATAGGGCACATATGCATAGATATATACATAGCTAAACTTCAAATAGCAACAATCATTTAATATATTCAATTAAGAAAATAAAATCACAAAGAAGTTCACATAACACATAAACCACTTGTCGTCATTTTGTGTGTTATATACACCAACGTTTACTTAGCTCGAATTTATTTGAAAATAAAATAGTTTCCACCCATTCTATAATTTATTTGAGATCAATATTTTGAAAACATAAATACTTAATTTTTCAAAAGTATATCAACTAGGAATACCCGACTTGAAGGAAAAGGTAAAACAAAAGTTTTATGTTAAAACGAAACACAAATTTTTTACCACCGTATAGTATTTTGACTTTCTTACTTATTTAAGTTTGTAATGGTAACTTGTAAGTATTTTTAAATGAAAGTAGACTCAATTACCTTTAAAACGCCGGGTGGCACGACTTCTACGGAGTTACGGTTAATTTTATATGATTTTTCAAAGTTTTCGAAAACCGTCGAACAGACAGGCGGACCCCTTAAAAAATTAAGGGGACCGCCCAGTATTTAAGGGGGGCGCCCAGACAATTAAGGGGGCCGCCCATCTGGTACTCAAAATTTCATTTTTTGTAAAAAATTGTTTTCTGACTTTTCGGAAAGGTGTGTAACTTTCTGATTTTGATACCGAACATATAACACTTATTTTAAGCATAATATTATTTCGAGCTAATATAATTAGTGTATATATCATCAAAACTAATACAAGTCAATCAACAAAACACTTTTCATATTTAATCCTCCTTAATGGGTAATTTGATACATGGATCGTACTCAATTTTTAAAACCATTTGTTTTGAAAATTTGAGCGACGTGGCTCTGGTACCAATTGTGGAAAACTATAAGGGGGGGTTGAATAGTTTTCCCTTCTTTTTCATTTTATAAAAACTTTGTTTCAAAATGTTGATTCAAATTTATTCAATTGTTTGTTTGGAAAACTTCAATTAGAGTTTAGTATGAAAACAACATATAATCAATATGATCAATTATATATGTAAGCTTTTGGAAAAGCCTAGTTTTATGAATGAAGCTTTGGTCGATCTTTATGTGAATACGTTTTCCTTTTAAAATCTTAAAACGTTTTGTATCAAATTATCTATCAAGTTAAACTTAATATGAGAAGTGTGAATAATAATCTATTTGACCATATCATGCAATTATACACACAACCACAATATTAACTACTATGTTCAACACAATCAATCATCACAACTATATAAGCAACAACTAAGACATGTAGGCAAGCATAGAAGTAAAGCAATAAATGCAAGAACAAATGATAAGAGATAAGAGAAAGGAAATGCAAACCGGACACGATGATTTATAGTGGTTCGGCTACAAGGACACCTTCCTTGTTCCTACTCCACTCCCCGAGTCACCTACTCGAGAGTTTTCTTCACTACTCAACAAGCTCCCTTTTGGCGGAGAAAACCGTACACAACTTTTGCTTACACCATTTAACAACACTAAGCTAAATGTCGAGTTCTAATAGTAGCTAGAACCAATCTCACAACACAACTTCGATCACTACACAACTTCACGACTTCATCACAACTTCTTCTAAACTTCTTCACGGCTTCACAACTTCTTCACGTCTTCACGGCTTCACAACTTCTTCTAAACTCCACTACTTAATCACACACCTACATCTTCACAACTACATGTCTTCTCCACACTACTACTTCCTCCCACTACTTCTTACTCACTCATTAAATCACTACTAAGTAAGATCATCTTGATCTACTAGTTACATATACATAACTCACAACTTCACATAAGCACTAACTAGATCCTAATACATCTTTGGCTTTATGATAGGGAGAATTCTTCTCTTGCACTTTGAGTGATGAGAAATTGGATCACTTGAAACAAAGATTAATAATCTTATGATCAAAGGGTTTTAGAAGGATGTTTAGAGAGAATTGGATCTGAAAATTTTTGTGCAAAAGGTGAGAAAAATTCCAGGTTTGAGGTGGTATTTATAGGGAAAAATTTCTGACCAAATCTGACAGGGGAGCGTGGCCGGTCCCCTTAATTGTGTGCCGGTCCCCTTAAAATTAAGGGGGCCGCCCTACTGAAACGGCCAGATTTTCTGTCTTTTAGTGAGGAAAGTTTATTTGGTGAAAAACTAACTAATTTTGGTTAAAAGATTGAAATCATATATTTAGTATGATTAAAACATTTTTCTTTATTACTAAAAGTGTTTTTCAAAAATATATAATATGTTTATATAATTAAATAAACTTTGTATTAGTTAATTAAATACCCCTTTGATCATGAGATGTATTAAACACTTGTTTATCCATACCTTAAGTGATTGTTGAAGCATACTTGAGACGTTGAGATGTCGAGGCTTGTTGACGTAAGAATGCATAGAAGAATTGTGATCACAAGTAACTTAAGCACTTTACGTTATATGTTGTAACTTACATCTTTGTCATCATCAAAACATGAAGAGGATGTTTAGATTAAATATCGTAATATTCATGCCAACAATTTTATATACTATTGTTTTGTTTTTAGGGGGCTATACAAGTTGATGCAGTCAAGTTCTAGTCGTTGTGGTCTATTAAACCCATATTTGATTCAAGGAAGTGAGTGCCTTAACAATGCTTCAGGTGTAAAAGATTACTTGACGAGAGCATTCAGTTCTACCTACGACATTTTCCTTGCGCCATTTATAGAAAAGTATGTGCTATTATCTCTAAACTGTTTAATTGCTTATGTGTGTATATGGTCAATAATTTTGTTTCAACTTTATCAGGGGGAACCATTGGGTGTTGTTTGTTGTATGCCCTAAACAACGCATGTGCTACATCTTGGATTCTTATCAGAACAAGATCAAGAAAAGGACCGCGCGAAGCTATTGGCTTACAAGCTGTCTGAATAAGTTCATCGCAAATTACAAAGTTGTCGAGGTAAACTATCTCACTATGATTAGATACATACAAACAAATTGTTATGTTATACAACTTTTAACATGTACACATTCTTGGTTTATTGAAATGTAGTGCAATCAACAAGCTGAAAAATGGGAATGTGGGTATTTTGTACTCAAATGGATGCATGAATTTGTAACCGTTCATCAGGATCATTTTCCTAATAGTGTAAGTACTATCCTGAATATTGATTTTAGAATATGTAAATGAAAATGGATGCAACAAGTATGCTTAGTTGTGTTTTCTGTTACATCTCTTAACATATCTTGTGTACCTTTTTTACATGTAGATCCCTTGGCATGACAATCGTCCGTTCTCCATGAATCAGATTGAAGACACTGTCGAGAAGTGGCATCAGTTATGTCCAATTTGATTAACATTACTGATAGGTAGTTGTTGGTTATGCCATTGTATTTTGTTTTAGGCATTTGTACTCTCAAGTAATTAAGTTAAGATGATATGTGCGAGCTGTAGAAGGCATTTTGGAACATGCATACGTTTAGTGCTAGAACTCGTAATTATCTAAGTAAAATTCTGGAATTTGCATTGACGGTTATGGTTTATTAGTTAAATTTATGGAATGTCGGATGTATTTGGCAATTCATGGATCAAAAGTTGTGTTTGTGCATTGCTTGAAACTGGAATCTGGGAATTGCAACCTGGAATATGGAAATTGAAAACTGGAAAATTGAATCTGGAAAATGGAATTTGAAATCTGGATTTGTGCTGGAAACTATTTTAATTAATAAAATTTGTTTTTTTAAAAGGTAATAGAGACATGTTTTATTGATAGAAATAGGTCTTTGTATATAAAATAAGACCCGTCAAACACTTAAAAACAGGTCTCGATATTGATATTGGACCGGGTATATAGCTAGAAACAGGTCTCGATTGTCAAAAGCGAGACCGGTTTTTAAACCGGTCTCGATATGGTTTTCACATGGAGAGCCCCCCCCCCCCCCCTTAGAGACCCCATGAAAAACTGGTCTCGATACATTCTACAACAGGTCTCGAAAGGACTTATTGTAGTAGTGACTGTTACCTCTTCTACAATAAAAGTCTCTTGGAATGGCGTGTGAGGTATAAGATCGTCATGAGATTAGCTTCTGCTTTGCTCTATCTCCATGAAGAGTGTGAACAATGCGTAGTGCATCGTGATATCAAAGCAAGCAACATCATGCTTGATTCAGGATTTAATGCAAAGTTGGGAGACTTCGGATTGGCTCAATTCATGGTCATGAATTGGGCATTCGAACAACTGGTTTAGCTGGAACTTTAGGCTACATGTCCCCTGAGTATCTAACAACAGGAAAGGCAAGTAAAGAGTCGGATGTGTATATTTTTGGCGTTGTTGCATTAGAGATCGCTTGCGGCCGAAAGGGGACTGACAGAGTTGACCCAAATTCTGACCTTGGGGTGGTGCATTGGGTTTAGGACTTACTTGGAAAAGACGAGTTGCTTTCTGGTGTGGATCAGATGCTGAGCGCTGAATTTGATGAAAAAAGAGGTCGAGTGTTTGATGAGAGTGGGTTTATGGTGTGCACACCCCAACTCGAGTCTGAGGCCGTCGATCAGCCAAGCAATTCAGATCCTCAAGTTTCAAGCTGCACTCCCAAACCTTCCAGTGAAGATGCCAGTGCCAACGTTTTCTACAGAACCAGATGGCCTTGACGTTAGTACTGCTAGCGCTACGATGACAAATAGCAGCATTGATGTAAGTTGAATGCAGAATAATAATTGTATATCACAATACGAAAATTTAATCATATAGACTAGCTTATATTTTACCTTTATTAATTTAGGTTTCACGGTGATCGTTGAATGTTTCATCTCTTCTGTAGGATGGAGTTTGAGTTTTGTTGTCTTAATGTACTTTTCGAGCGGGTGTTGTTAATTTACAGATGCTCGTTGTATACTTTAGCTAGGGTGTTTTTGGTCATATTTTTTTCTTTTATTGTTTAATTTCGGCTATGTTTAGCAGAAGTAGTTGTGAGCAGTAGCAGTGAGCAGTAGCTGTGAGCTGTGAGCAGTAGCCAAAAAAGCTCACAGCTTCATAAAGAAGCATTGGAAAAATGAGCTTTCCTAAAAAATAGCAAAGCCCACAGCTCTCATGCCAAACAAACATCAAAAATAAAAAAGATCATTCTCACCGCTCATTACCCCAAAAAGCACCAAAAAAGCTCCGCGCCAAACATAGCTTTCATCTAGCTTTGAAGCAGTACCCTTGGTGACATTATCTTCTCTTTATCACACGTACTCACAGATCATTAATATAAGTAGGTGCTTTCGTCCAATTTGGACATATAGCTGTAATCATCGTTGCTAATTAAAATACCAATGGAATATGAGTATCTGTATTTTAAAGTAACCAATGAAAATTTTTTACTTTAGAAACGATATTTCCTATTCGTATATATTTAACGTAGCAATGGAATGAGATAATCCACCCTACCAGCACACTGCAACGTATGAAAGCAACTTAAGTACTCACTAGTGCTAGCGTAGCTTGTCGAGAGAGTAAAGAGTTGAGAAACTTGGAATATGTAAATCATAACAAAGTATATAAACATAAAACACATCAAGCACGCAGCGGAAAAGGATCAAATACATGTAATTGAAATTAACCGAATATAAATGAATGCGTACCTCTTTTGTGATTTCTAGCAAGAACAAGAAATCAATTGAACAAGAACTTATAAACCCTAATTAGGGTTTATGATGGATCGACTAAGGAATAGTCGAATGGGCAATCACCATGTTAGCAAAAGTATGCCAACACTTCGTTCTCGAACACACGTACTATTAGCGTTTCAATAAGAAAAGTTAGGTTCTTAATTCACGAGCAAGCACTACTAGGTTGAGCCTTAGTTGATCAAATAGGAACCCTAGGAGGGTGTATTGGATCGCCTATAGCTCAAAGAAAAAGAGGAGAAGGAGATTTGGCTTGCAAGTGAAACAAGAGATAAATAAATGAATACATAGGGACATGTATTTATACTATTTCATATCTTGAAGCACAAGACACAAACCCTACACCCTATTGGGTTGGGTTCGGCCGATCATGGGTTTTACAAGCCTATTCCATGTTTTTCTTGAACTCTATTTCAAGTTCAGTCCTTCATCTTTCGTCTAACGGTCGTTAGGTACCGTTAAGTGTTTATTTCGTGAATTTAATAACTATTCGTAACTAATACAATAATTATTAATTAATTGAAACTCATACGTAAAGTGTGCAATCCCGAAGTCTCGTGTTCGAGTCCGGAAATATTCATTAATTTTTATCTGTTACTTCTAACAGCTCCCACTCGGATATTCATTAATGTAATAATAACAATGGTTAGTCTAGCATAACACACCAATGTCCCCAGAACGATCACGGGTATGGTTTCCTGGAAAGAAAGAAAAAAACCATATTTGATGATTCATCATCATACTTATCCTTTTGATTCTAATACATTGTTAACATGGATATGGATCGAAGCATTCCATAATTAACTATGTGTTTCTCGTTATTTATGATCAAGCAAGATTACCAATTCATCTGAACGTATTCCAGATAGACCTTGGGCATGGCCATGCAAATATCTTGTTAATCTTACGAGTGGCCAAACAGTATTAAACTTCAAAACAAATTTGAAGGAACCAAATCCTGTATTGACTACAAGCATAACCTATGAACTTCGCATCACCGCTGAAAATAGTCCTTATAACTACCAGTTACGGATAGCGTTAGACTATCTCACAGAAAATGAGCTACATCCACAGTAGTTACCTGGTATCTCAAGTCTGAGGATAAATATTCATGATTTACTATAATGACAACATCCATAAGTATAATCATGTAATTTGGATTTTGTCATATATCCAATTTATTCACTCTATTGGATATCATGTGAATTTGGCATGTCCTACGCATCAATATACTTTAAGTATATTATACCAAAAGTCATTTGTCTTAATTTAATGATACTCCCATATCATTAATTGACAACGGACTTTTTAGAATAACATAACATAAGTTATTCATGGATTAAACATGCAAATATGAGATACAATCTATTATTAATGAAAACAAACATACTTAATACTTTAATTCATTATTAAATAATAATTGCTTAACATCCCTTTATCCAAATACTAAATAGATAAATGCATGAAAATTCTCGTTAATGAATTTTTGTCTCAAGTAATACCAATCATACTTGTTGACAATTATGCCTCAATTAATGACAATCATACTTGTTGACAAGGCATTATTCAACTAACTTTGATCTATCGGAATTTTAAGAATACTTATTTCAAGAATTCAATTAGCGAAGTTCTTGTATATGTTCATTCAAATAATTTGATATAACCACATAATACATCATAAAGTGTGTGACATCCTCAACATCCAATTTATGATAATTAAACTTTCAAACATTTTAAAGTTTAATTAAACTTTCAAACATTTTAAAGTTTAAAGTATTATTATTCTTTAATGTATAATGCAACTATGCTTTTAGTTAAACATAACTAGTACACATGGCTATTAACAAGGATGAAATCCTTCCATGACTAGTATTGAGTGTCATCTCAATTTTATTAGCATCATTGTATGCAACAACAATATGCTATTTTCCGTAAACATCAATGTGTAATGGTTTATGCCTTCCAAACTTCCAAGTTTGTTGGCTATGACAATTGAAAAATGTCCATCTATAGAATCCAGAAATTGTTCCAGGCTGAGGATGTGATTCTATATCCAAATATATTCCTTTAGAATATTCGTTACACAACTTATCTAATATCTTTCAATTAGATATCAATGTTGTCAAATCATCTTTTTATCAAAGCATGATATAACAACAACATGATGTTCATGAAAAATCCTTGTGTACTTAAATTTCATTCATGTACTACATATCCATTTAAACTTTCTAAATGATATATCATGTTCTATTAGATTCATTTACCGCACATGTTTACATCAATAAACATATATTTAAGGTTGTATATATGTTTTACTTATTAAATCTTCCAAGTAAAGTTTCATTCCAAGTTATGACTTAACACTTAACTTATATAGAATGTTACTTCCTATATATTATACAACATATATGATTTAAGTAAGTAAACATAATACTCCCACTAGCTTTCAGAATTACTTAGGAGTTATCTTATTTTAAATTATAAATCGAACATCGATTTAATATTTTAAACATAAGACTTATCTCCTTGATGCATGCATTTATCCATACTTGGATTCTTGCATTTTGTATATTTCCAAAGATTAAATGAATTCATAAAACTTTTAATTACTCATCGTCCTCGCTTAAGTAATTATACAAGAAAGAGTTTTATAATCCATTGTCAAATTTCATATTCATAAAATGAGTATGACAATTACCATCTTTATATCTTTAATGTGCTTAGGAAAGAGTATTCAATCATAGTTAATTACTTAAGTATGATTAATAATCTTGTCATAAGACATGCATTAAAATACGTATACAATTTTGTCCATATGAATCTTTACGCAAAGATTTAAACCTCTAGGGTTTTTCTTCTCTTGAAGAAACTCACCTTCATTAAGATAAACCAAGTTTTCAAAGTTAACTTATCTTTTTGGACAGCATCTTAACATTCATAGTATGAGCAATTTACCATAATTCAATATTTAGTAAATGCATTATTATGATTAACAGGCTTACTTTGATCCTGTAATTCATAATACTCAGCATATCAATCAAATATCTGAGACATCCCTAAGGATCTATGAATTAGAATTTCATCATGTTGAGGTTTAACCTCTACATTTCAAGCCTCATCGTGATTTTCACTAGTGTGGTTTTAGAAGATTATGTATCTTGTAATTTTATCTTTTCAAGATAAAACTCCCACTTTCATTTAGTAATTTATCTATAAATACTTTAGCAAGTTGAGCAACACTTAATCGTTCTCTTTTTGGGATATTACAAAACATTTTAAAGTTCCTGACTCTTGTTTGTTAAAACTACTTATTAACAAAATCAGGACTACATTTTAAGACTTTAATGTGATTCATCACATTCCTTAATGTCTTATTTAATCTTCTAGGTTGGAGTCTTATTGAGTATATTTAATTCATACTCAATTTTCTAACCTTGCTAACTTTTGAAAGAAAAGAAATCATGTTTATCTTTTAATCAAACAATATAACAAGAGTTTGATTTTCCTAACTGAACACACCACTAACTTGTGATATTTCATTAGAACTTAATATTGTGAGACAAACTAACAATATGTAAGATAAACTTATTTTCTTTTGGCTTACCTATTTACCAACTAAGTCAACTTAATGGTATAATAGAATTTCCAAGCCAATTGCATGCTATATAACATAAGTACTTTTGAACAAGTCACTTCATGTTCATGTCTTAAGAAGACATAAACTGTTATATTCCCACTATACGTTATAAATCATTGATCAACTCAATGATTTCTTGTTTAAAACAAAACAAGTTAACGTCTTACTTTATTATAAGTCTTGTAATAGTTGAAAGACTTCATGTTTATAAGAAGATATAAACATATATAACTAAAGTATTTGTGAACACCACCATTTGATTTCTATAGTAATTTCAAGTTAATTTACTACTCCATTTGTTTATGTCATTTTATGAATTATCAATCTTAAGAAACTGTAAACTCACATAATTTCATCACATCAGTTGATCTGCTAGTAATGAAATCATGTAGTTTACCTTTCCATTGCAATCTAGCCAGGTTACACCCTAGCGTAAATTGTAATTTCAAGTGTTTCTTTTAATTTGAATATCATAAGACATAAAAGTAGTCTTTATAATAATCTTGACACATGTTCTACATAAGATACTCTTACACATTACATGTATAAGTCCTATTAGAACATAGATTACCTTGAAATTAAGAGAATTCTTTAATCATATTTCTATGTATTGTTCCTTTGCACACAATAAACAATTCTCTCACTTGTGCATTGAACAATATCATGTAGTATATAAACAACACAACATATGTTTGTTTATGTGATTCAATATGATTTGTGTCATAAGTAGATGTAGGACTTCTTTGTCTTAAAAGGAAACGCATATGGCTATCCTAAGAACATGAGTGTCTAGAATTGGAAAGTAATTATCTTGAAGATAATCTGGGCTACTACACAGGAATTACAGCTTGTAGCTCCCACTGAATTAGAGAACATAACAATAACTCCATATTCAGTAACACAACACAATGCTCCCACTGGATTTGACAACATTTTAAATGTTTCATCACCAGTGAAAACAATTTGCTTGCTTTTACTTTCCTACACATTTTGAAAAAACCCATACGTAATAATTACTAAGGTTCTAAAATGTGTATTCTACTATGTTTATGATGGATTATCCATCAATGATATTAACTTGAAGAATTTGGGCATGCAGTTTCTTCCTTAATAGGCCTACCATCCCCATAATGGTATGTAGCACCTTTAAAGCACAACAACTAGATAAAATACTAGCTTGCCTTTTACCAATTTTGCGGTAATCTGTCTAGCTTCTAATAACTCATATTTTCCATTTAACCAAATGTCATGTTTGTTATAGAAGAATTCATTCACCAAATTGGGGTAATGAAATTTCTTATGGAAAATAGGATGTGCAATATTCTTAAGTATGAAAGATTGCTATGAGTTATATATTAGAATGTAGACAATTCTAATGTTCCTAGCATACCTTTCTCAATCATGAAAAGGAATAGGATTGAGTCTTATTCTTCTCTCATGGAAAACAGACTTTGTGTTTTTTCAGTAAATTTTTCTCAATCAAACATTATGTTTGAAAGCAGAATTAGATCAATTTACCAATTTAAGACCAAACCACGTTGACGGCTTTAATTTTGCATTAATACATTAAAAAGAATTACAAAATTCAATTTTAGTATTTTCGATAATTAAATTTTCAAGAAAATTAAATACCCATGGTTCATAATCATATAACCATTTAATTTTCACTGAAAAACTAGGATCCAAATTGACATAGGTTTATCACATCAGTTGATCTACTAGTGATGACGGTATTCAATAAGGTACGAGTTGAGCCTCAATTGCCAATATTCAATTGCAATTCCTAGAATTGATGGGATTTACATATTTGCCAACCGCAGTTGCAATGTAAGCATGTTTTATCCCCATCTTCTTATGCCTTGAGTGATCAGTCCCACTATCAACTCAATTAAGTTAACTAACTTAAGAAACAACAAACTTACATAATTACATGACATCAGTTGATCTGCTAGTAATGAAATCATGTAATTTGCCCTTCCATTGCAATCTAACCAGGTTACGCCCTGACGTAGACCCAATTTTAGGTGTTTCCGTTTCATTGGGTGGCATATAACTTAAATTTAAGGGTAGTAAATTTGATGTGTGTAATCAAAATATATGTACAAAGATGTCATGCATTCATCTTGTAGCATATGTTTCATGTAAAAACTTTTACAGATTAGTTTCTTTACGAGCTTAAATCTCCAAAGTTTTGATTGAGGTGTTGAGAAACTTACAACTTTGCCTTAAGTGCTTCGTAGTTATCATGGTTGTTGGGTAAAACTAAATTTTGACTCACATGCGAGCGTTAAGCTAGAATGGAGGCTATCTAAGGCCGCAATTTAATGTGAAGCCAACCTTATACCCACTTTAATAGTTTGTCAAAATTAGTCTCACCTTCCAACCACTTAATACAGTCGCGATCAATCAATCAAAAGTTCAAGATTTTTGTAAGCTCAAAACAAGATTTCATCATTATTAAGTCCGTTTAATATTTTATTTATACCCTTTGCTTATTATCATGTCACATAACATATAAAAACAAATAGTATTTAAAATAAAATAAAGAAACAACATAAATAATGGACATGCAAATTAAATCAATTTAAAACACACAATTGATTTACACGATTTTAATAGGGTCTTCCCTAATTTTATAATTAATTAAATTTTAGTAATCATTATAGTCATAATATTTACTAAAAAACGTATCAATTATAATTAAATCGCATAATAAAGCATGATATCTATAAAACCAAATCACCATAATCCAAGACAACACATGCATGGTTTGTCATGGATGCCCACATTGCACATATTATAACATATAATCATGTCAATAAAGGAACGCAACCAAAACGGAATATCAAAATACCCATTTAAATACACATAAATATTACATGCAACCTAGGGTTTCTACAAGTTTTATAACAAGATTCAAAAACCCTAATTTTCTTTTCAAAAAAAAATTTTCGACATATTAAGAAAAATAAAATTCTATGGTTTATGAAAAATTTAAAAAACATAAGAACACCAAGCATGTAATAATCATAACGATTCAATTTTATGTGTTTCGGTAATTAATTACAACGTATTAACGGCTCTTGATGCCACTGTTGGAATATGTAAATCATAACAAAGTATTTATACTATTTCATATCTTGAAACACAAGACACAAACCCTACACCCTATTGGGTTGGGTTCGGCCGATCATGGATTTTACAAGCCCATTCCATGTTTTTCTTGAACTCTACATATATAGTATATTGTTTCGATCTGCTTCATGCTCAACTAGCGTAACATCTGTACGGTATATATAGTACCTCACAACTTTGCGCGCATTGGGTCGTTGTATTTTTTAGTATCTATTTTACGTAGTTTTACGTCGTCATTTCTATCCGAACACAGATAAGAAAACACTTCAAAGTAACATGTTTTAATGTAATATGATGGAATCTGATGCCAACTAGATCATAGTTGGTTGTTTGAGGAAAACTATATAAGAACATGTGGTGGCATATGATCACAAGAGTCGTCGTCGATGTCCAAGTAATTATTTTGTAAGGACGTAAATCACTATGCCACACAAATAATTTTATATTCTATATGTCACAAAAAGAATGTTTTCTTTCTTTCACCAGAATTAAAAGACTTCTGTGCAAATATGACAATATTATCATAATATACTGAAACAAATCCTTAGAACGCTTTAACAGTTTAACATTTTATCATGGTATAAAAATTTGCATGAAGAAATTAGCTTTGGAGAGAAATGAGTTCTTATGATCTATGATGAACCTATCTCAAAATAATATAATGTTTTATTTTATACAAATGTTACTTAGGTTACAATTCTATTTCATTTTGCTATGAAGTAAATTGTAACGCTAATTGATTAAAAATATAACTAACACATGTTATTCGTGTGCCAATCTCGTCAATATTCTTATCTTACGAGTTTTGCTTTCACATGATATCAAAACACATAGAATGCCATATCGATATATAACATGTTTGATTTGTTTTGATGATTTCGATGATATTAAAGAAGAGATATTTTTTTCATCCCAAAATTTTCAAATATAAACGATTTATGTGAGTAAATTATTGTTCGTTGAACAGTAAAAAGTCTGGAAAAAGGCAAAAGTAGTCTCTCCATTTGGCAATCATTGATTGAATCAACCGAAAGGATTAAATTTTATTAGAGTGAGCTGCAAAGATCATCCATGTGATTTGTTAAATTTAACACTAATCATCTCTTGTCGATACTTTTGGCAAGATCATCTTACAAAAATGATACAATATGCAGGTTGATTCGCCCTTGACATGTGGACAACTAAACATCTTTACTCCTTTATCGGTTCATCCCACTTCCTTTCAAGACATGCATCCAGTTTATAAATGAAGTGTGCTTTGTGACATAAAATTTTCGCTCATGGGTAAAAATACAGTATAAAACTCAGAACACTACTTGTAAGTACGATGCATAAATGTGAACATCTTTTTACATTACATGAACAGAAAAAACGTACGTGACTACTACCTAAACGTATAACTCTTATAAACGGTGAGTGTTAGATGTAATTAATATATAAAAGCTCCTAAGAATATCCTGTCGGTATCATTACCTCTATATATACAACCAATTGAACCTCCTAATTAGAAAGTTTGTTTTTCGCTCTTGATGGATAAAACATGGCAATGTCTAAATAAGTTCTCTTTCTTCTTCTTGTTCACATCAATTTTCTTGTTCCAGTTTTATCTTCCTACACAAGGAGAAGATCAAGGTACGTATATCCAATTTCATACAAAGCCCATGTCTGAATATATTTGTTAACCAATAACCATTTATGCTATGATCAAACTTATCAATTTCCTCCAAAAGATAATAAGCAATTGCACATGAGCTTTTTCTAAGTAAAAAATGATTGTGAAGTTCAACGGGCTAGCTATTAGACATACTATAGATGTTATTGTATGACATACATTACATAGTTGATGAAACTGTTTTTGATACTTAGGACACTCTTTAAGATTGATCAATAAATTTAGATATTAGTTATAAAGCTGTTGACACTGGTTGGAAGCCCCTAACTTTCCTTAGACCATATTTAGTGTTCGTATAGTGTGGAACTAAACCAGATCAATATGAAACTAGGCCAAAACCAAAAGTTATAAGATAGTGAAACCAAATAGTCTAAACTGATGTAAACCAGTAAGTATCTGAACACAACTATGAACCAAAACACAGTACCACTTAGTTTGTTCCTCTTTATAAAATCTAAATAAAAGGCAGTCTCATGTTTGAAATTTACAAAACCCGGTTTGTTTATGGTTTTGTACCTTATGGACTTAACCATATATAGCCGCTATTTTGAAATTATTTTTGAGTACAAACTAACTAAATCCATCGGACAAACATAATATGGCAATAGACACATGTATACTATCTCGATTTTGTCGATCCTGAGCCAATTGTTACTCACCAATAGATGAGTTCAATATCCTTTTAGAGACTAGTTGGATCAAAGGTGTATTGATACTATGGATTTGTTATTGCAGGATGTCCATTGAACTTCACATCACTACCATATCAACCAAATGGAGAGTGTGTAGACCCTAAAAAAGAACTGAAAATAAAATCATGGGGAATCCTTACAACAACTCTTTGTTGTCAATCCCCTTTAACCATACTCTCTAAGTCACTTGCAAGATTATCCACCAGTACACAAAACCCCTCAGTCTTCCTAGATTCAAATCAATGGTCAAACTGTAACCAGCCGTCCATCTTCCAATCTCAACGTGACTCCATCACTTTTAAGAAATGTAACTTCGAACATTTCTTTAAAGGAGCTAATGATTGTTCTGGCCTATCCTACGCTTATATAAAAAAATCTGAGAGTTTCAATGATGCAAGTGAGATTTGCGGGCAATTTGGGCAGTCTAGTGACACCTTTGATAACATATGTAGGAAATGTAGTGGTGCAGTGTTGAAGGCTAGGGATTCTTTGGTAAAGGGACTGCAAGCGAATGGGAATAGCCAGGAGAATGAAATTTGTGGAATTGCTGTTGTCACTGCTCTTGCTTCTGAGAGATGGAACGAGAGTTCTTTGGGTGCTGTTGATGATCTTTACGCGTGTTTGCGTATATTGGACGTGCATGGTAAGCTTTTTTTTTTATCGACATAACTGTAGATATGTTATATATAATTATCATACTTCGAAGAAAATCTGCATGAATTAGCAAATGGTCTTTTGACCCTTTAACTTAGTTATGTCCATGTTTAAACTGCTTAATTTCGATAAAAATTTCTTTGTTTTTAATTATTGGGGATTAAAATCTTATTTTTCAGACCCCATGTTGTCATTTGGACATGATCTAGTGTACAATAGTTATTTGTGTTTCTCATCGGTAATCCTAATTCATTAGTATTTGCTCATTAGATGTGATACTATATTGAAATCAATATAACATTCTGTTATTGATTTTGGGTTTCTGTTTCATTTTTGCCACAGATCCAGGCTACATCAAACTCAAACGTAAGTTCATGTAAAATTTTCAAATTTTATAGATCATGAGTAGAAGTAGAACTGTAGAGCCATTTACATATGAATGGGTCGATTTGGGCGGTGGTTTTTTCAACATGTCAAATAACAAATTCAGCCGAAGAGCAATGGGTCGTATAGGTGTAAGTGATCAAAAGTTTATTTTTAGTTGCAACCTCCATAATCATATTATTCAAATTATTATATATTGATGCTTCTTAACTGATGTGGTTTGGTTGCAACCTGATTCGACCCATTTTAACTCATTATCTGACATTACTCGCCCATTTCAAATATTTAATATTCTATTAAGTTTTTATATTTTTTCTGATAGTCCAAGGTAACAATTTTTTATGCCATTGTGTACATTGTACTACCAGATTCCATTTTTCAGACACTATTAGGCGTTGTTCTTGCTAGCATGGGTCTGATGCTTGTTATCATGCTAATAAAATATGTGACACGAAAGAAACGTCAGCAAGAAAACAAATCAGCTCAATTTCATACCAAAGAGATTCCAACAACCTGGTCTGGCCTGTATCGTTTCTCCAAAGCTGAAATCGAGTATGCTATCAACTTCTCTGACGAAAAAAAGTGTCTTGGTCGTGGAAGTGCTGGTGAGGTTTATAAAGGGGTTTTACCGAGTGGGCAAGCTGTCGCTATCAAACAAATAAGTAACAAAAACAACAAGGATTCTTTCACACGTGAAGTTGAAGGTCTTTCGAGGATTCGACATCCAAACCTTGTATGTCTTTTCGGTTGCTGCATTGAAGATGGTGAACAGTATTTGGTTTACGAGTATTGTCCTGCCGGAAACCTTGCCCACCATTTATTAAGTAATTATCATACACCTTACTTTATATGTACAGAACAAACATGTAGATGTAGCATAATGTGTGGGTCAGACGGGTTGGGTACTGGATCAAAACATGTTCGAGTCAAAATGGGTTGTTTTGGTAGGCTAAAAAGAAAGCAAAAAAAGGGGTCAGATCAGCTTGCCTGCACTGATGCGAAACATTCTTTATCTACTTTTTAACATCTTTTTTCTAAATTATCAGTGTGCCATTTTCTTTTAAGATATTTTCCTTGCTATACTCCTTTGACCGGGGATAATACATAACAATATCAATCCGTTCATATGCAAATGGGTTAACACTTAATACCACAACCTATATGATTGCAACTTATTATCCACTCTTTAGATAGATATTCCAACTTATGCTTTACCAAAAAAATTTATGAGTCTTACAGATATGGGTACTTTTCTCATAACATTGGAGATAAAAATACCAACAACCATGTTCAATTCTTGCAGGAAAGGATAGTGTTCTGACATGGGAGAAACGAGTTAAGATTTTGAGAGATTGTGCACTTGCAATACGATTTCTCCATCATTACATAGACGGGTGCATTGTTCATAGAGATATTAAGGTACTTAATATGTTAGTCTTTACACCGTTCATAGAGATGTATTACAGTATTTGATTCTGATTATATTCACATAATCACTTATTTCAAATTAGTGAATTGATATTACATCTTTAATTTGCAGCTTACAAACATCCTTCTTACGGAGAACTTAGAACCGAAGCTCTCAGACTTTGGATTAGCAAAAGTTTTGGGAATGGAAGAGAGCAAAGTTTTTACAGATGTTCGGGGAACAATAGGCTATATGGACCCTGAATACATGAGCAACGCCAAGTTGACTTGTGCTAGTGACATCTACAGTTTTGGTATTGTTGCTCTTCAACTTCTTTCAGGTCAAAAAGTCATTGAGCTTGACCTTGAAGCCAGAGACCAACTTACAAGAAAGGTATGATTCATTTCATACATGGGTTCCAAAGTTATGCCAGGTGGCTCTTATGGCTTGTTTTCCCATGTTTGTAGTTTTCCTGTTATTTTAAATGTTCCAGCCTCAACCAATTGTTCAATATATTCAGTATGTTCAGCATAATGTCCAACACTATAAATCAAAATTTTCTGGTTATGTAGGCAAAGGATGTGAGCTTGGGAAGACGTCCATTGACAGATATTGAAGACCCAAAACTTAACGGGAATCTGAACACAGTAGATTTTGAATCCATATTACAAGTTGCAGTATTATGTGTTGCGAAATCAAGCAAAGGTCGCCCAACTATAGATCTTGTGTTTGGGGAGATGGATAAAGCATGGCAAAACACAGCAGCAGATATGGTAAGGGTCTCTAGAGCCTTTTAGATAGATGTCGAGATATGGCATGTTGGGTCAATCTTCGAAACACATAATGTCAAATGCGTAATTGTTATTTTTCGTTTCGTATGACATTCGACCCGTCTGACCTATTTCCATTTAAGTTGCATATTTTTAATCCAATCCATTTGACCAATCAAGGATACTGTAACCTATGTCGATCAAATTTTGGGTTACATTGGTTAAAATTGCCACTTATATCTAGGTCTAACCTGTTCTAGACAAACGCTACTAAAAAATTCTAAGCTATTTTTGTAGCTAAGTGACCTCCCCGAAATTTGTATTTTGGTTTATAACAGCAAGCAAAGAAGGAGATGAAGTCATTCACAGCAACACACCAGGCGAAATCACTTGACGTGCAAGTGATTCCTCTCTGAAATTATGATGAGAACTTATGTGTAAAGGTGCAACAAATCAAGATCGTTAGCGCATGTACTTCTGTTTTCTGGTATATTTACAGGACAATCTCTTTGGTGCTCACTAGAAATAAAACTTTTTTTGATGTGCATACATCTTTCTTGTACATAGAGGAATTGTTCCAAGTGATGTTTTGTCGTATACCTAAATGGATTTAGAAAGAAAAAAAAAAAAAAAAAAAAAAAAAAAAAAAAAAAAAAAAAAAAAGAAAACACACACACACACACACAATTATCCATTCAGCATATGTGAAATTTATAGATCAGTGTGATTGAGCAGTATCTGGATATGTACAAACTTTATTAATAGGATTTGAATATGTAATAATAAGTTTTGCACTATTTGTGGTTCTGATTCTATAGGATCAAAATTTAGGAAATTCTGGGAAGAGTTGTCATCAGCTGTGTTTCTTTCTTACTACCATAAAACATATGCCCAAACACCAGACACAGTAATCACACGATTCACGCTTCCTCCTTTATTAATAAAAATACATTTCCTCCTTTATTATTTATAAAAAGATTTACTCCGTATTATACAAGTGCTTTCAGATATAGCTAACAGCCTAACACACTGAAAAAAACAAAACTGACCTTTGATTTTTTTATTTATTTTTATGTTTTTTAATTATTATTTTTTTTTTTTCCTATTCATTCTCATGTTTATAAGGAGAAAGTAAAGTCATGTCTTAGTTCTATGTGTTCTAAAGTTGAGGGGAAAAAAAAGTAAAGTCATGTCTTAGTTCTATGTGTTCTAAAGTTGAGGATAAAAAAAAAAAAAAAAAAAAAAAACGTGAAAAGTCACTTCATGTTTTTTATGTATTCTTTAGTTTGAAAGATGGTGAAAAAAAATACAGTTGTGCCATACTTGTATGATACAGGTTACTCTAGATAAAATGTGTTAGCTTAAAACTTAAAAGACCAATTCAACATACTTTCAACTTTTAATCATTCAAATCCTTAAACTCCTAAGGTATTCTTTCAAGTGGTTGATCTTCTATTTCATCCGTCTTATCCATAGTTGTCAAAAGCGAAAGCGATTGCAAAGCGCAAAGACTCAAAAATCGCTAAAGCGAGAGGCGCATAAAAAGCGCGGGCTCGAGAAAAAAAAAGGGTAGGGTTGCAATAAACTTTGATTTTGATTCATTTTGTGTTTCTGGTTAGATTCTAGGATTGTAATAAGATTCACACTGCATTCTAACACTATCCCACTAACTTAATTGGATTAAAACACTCTAAATCAAAAAATCTCAAATCTTACCATGAACCCTAATTTCCAAAATCAAACCAAACGTGTTTCTGGGTATAATTCGACCCTTGTATCATGTTTATAACATGATTCCGACCAAAACCCACTAAGTTAATTGGATTAAAACATTCTAAATCAAAAAATCCCAAATCTTACCATGAACCCTAATTTCCAAAATCAAACCAAACGTGTTTCTGGGTATGATTGGATCCTTGTATCATGTTTATAACATGATTCCAACCAAAACCCACCCATTTAATCACACCCTAATTTCCAAATCGTCGCTTTTAATGTTGGTGGGCTTTTGCCTCGTGGACTGAGCGATGTGGGCCCGCCTGTGCGTCGCTTCTCGCTATAGCGCATGAAGCGCACGCTTTTGACAACTATGGTCTTATCAGATATAATGTTACAGGTGAGATGTTATCGCTGATCATATGTACAGTATTTATAATTTTTTCTACTTTAATGTTAGCATTATGAATATGCTAAAAACGCAAAAGAAGAAAACAAAAACCCCTATAGGAAAAAAAAAAAAAAAAAAAAAAAAAAAAAGTTATGCACCTACAAGGTCCCTCGCTAATGGAAATGACAATGAAGATGGTGAACGATATAAAGCTGAACTTGGGGTCCAATACATACCGGCCGGAAAGACCTAAACTAGTTAATTTAATAGTTTCAAATACCACAATATCTAAAGAAAAGCCAGTTCCACAAGAAGCATTAATCTAGGCTTTAAATAAGACAATAAACATTATTCCAGGCTTAACAGACATTCTGAATTCATAAACATGTTGAATTCAATAAACATTTTGAAAGCTTCACATAAAACACTACCTATAACAATTTTGTTGGGTGAGTAATAGGTGTAAGAACTTTAGATTAGATTGGGATCTATGGGTGAAAAACCCGATTCTAGCTCTCTCTCCAATCATGTAATGTTCTTTGTTTCTTTCTAGCATCTTGCTAGATTTTTGTGTTCTAATAAAAAACCGCCGTTCAAAAAAAAAAACTACCTATAACAATTTTGAATTCATAAACATAACCGGAGCCAAAATAACTACTCCTATATTCACACCAAAAGAAACCCCAAGTTATAATAAACATATAAAATAGTACTCATCTGTGTCCTTAACGCTATACATATGTAGCTTAAACAACACTAATAAAGTTGAAACACGACGTACCTGCTACTTAAACATGGCTACACTTGAATTGATAAGTGCCAAATTCTTGAGGATCAAGACGGGGGACCATGCTTGAAACCAGCAACTGTATTTTGTGTTCAAAGATCCAGCACCCATATATGGACCATAATTTGCAGTTCGCCATTATGATCGATACACCAACTGCAAAATTTCTAACACACAACAATACAGCTCCAGGGAGTTGAGCACTTGAGCCGCCAAATTCCAGCATCTGCTCATAAGGTTATACAATAAATGAAAATTCCTGGTCATATTGTAGTTATCTTCGATTGAAACGACTGAAATCTCTCTTTCTTTAGCTGGTTGGATTACAACTACAAGTGCCTTGACATAACACACGGAAGAGTCAGATTTGGTTGATTTCCGTAATTAACACCTAAACAAACAATGGCCTGCTAAGACTTATCAGTTTGCTTTGTTTGACCACACTTTGAGAGAACAGAGTCTTTTACTGGATGCATTCTTAAAGCATTAGCAAACATCCGTTTTGCAGCTCCAACATGTTCCTCTTTTAAATTATGCTTCAGCACCCTTGTATCACACTGTTTTGCCCTTGAGACTGTAACATTAGTTGATCCTTCAATCTCTACTTTTTGAGGCACCTTCTTATTTAAGTGCTGTTGACCGTTTGACTTTGCACGAGATTCTAAGCTTGGACTCACATTTTGACCTTTTTCCTGCACCTGGTTGGTAGGTTCCTGGTATCCTATGGCATCTTTGACACGACTCTCTTGATTACATTGTTTAATTCTTTGGCCAAGTGCATGAGCAATCATACGACGAGCAACGACAGGATTATGTCTAGGCCTCTCTCGTCCAAGTGTTTCCATGTCATCATCTTCTGTTGAAAAAATCCGTTTACGGGCCGCCAAGTATGCAGCCTCTCTGTCTTCTAAAGAAACTTGGGAAGATAACGTCTCTACCTTTGTCCCTGAGACAAGGGCAATAATCAAAGTCTTATCTAGACATTTTAGCAGAAGACAGACATCAATCATACAATTGCTAATATAAGTAGCAATCTCTAATGCTTCAACCCATTTATGTAAAAAAACAGCCAATATTGCAAATGGCTCAAACGTATAAAATAAATTATTCAGCTAATAAAAAATGGCCAGAACAAGTTAAAAACCAGCCGTAGCACTGTCAAGTGTTTACAAAATCCAAGAGTGCCTATGATAAAAAAGTGAATCATTACTTAATAATTGTTCCTGTAATCATATTTAACATGTGTTGGCAGGGCTACCCTGACTCACCATGTTCCTGTAATCATATTTAACATGTTACTGACTACATATGCAAGCAAGCTCCCAACACATACAAGTTAAATGAAAAAATAAAGCAAATAGAATACAATACCAGCAGAACCATCCTCGCGTCGTGATAGGAGATGAGAAGTCACTGGAGACTGCTGGTAATCATCATGCTCCGATAACATATCAGCAACAAGAATGGAGGGTCTGAAAAGTGAGAAGAGAGCGAATTAATGTGTTGATCACAATCTTAAATGGTAAAAGAACCAACAGCATCAAAAGTATATACTTGAGGACTCATTTTTATCCAATTTAATAAAAGAATAATAGAAGATAAAACCTATTGATATAAACAAAGTTCAGGGATAAAAAGAAACTGCAACAAAGAGAAATATAGAACTACAATACTAAGTACAAAGACTTTTAGACATACATTGATGTGTCCTCACAGCGTTTTAAAATGAGACGTCGCTCATCTCCTTCACCAATAGACTGATGAGAAAATCTTGCATACAAAAGAAGGAACCTTGTTAATCTACAGAAGAATGGGCGGGCTTGCGCAACAGGTCATGTTGCCCCCAAACACTTTTTAAACATCTTTTAAACTAATATGCGTGTTAACTATGATTACTAAAAGTATATTTTTACATTGATAATCTAACTATTTAAAAATAGTGATTTAGCAGAATTAGGCATTAGCATTACACTGTGCGACACTTTCAACCCATTTGACCCGTGACCATTAGAGTGAATGTTTTTACTTTACCCATTTGACATGTTAGAAATGAAATATAGCCCGGATCAGCCCATGTATATGTAAATTGGTCAAAATTTGCCACCTCTTCTAAGGTGACAGATACATAACAAAAAGAAGAAACACAGTGACACCAATAAAATATATGAAGGTGCCAAAGGAAGATATACCCGAATATATCAGCAAGCCGGTGTAAGAGTAAACGATTGTAGGGATTCATTGGCTCCAGCTCCAACACCTCGTCTAAGCTGCACACGATAACATAATCTAAAACATGTTCGTCTCTTTGTATACCAAGGAACACAGACAAATACTAAAAACAATGAAGCAAAAAGATTGCATGACCCGTTAATACAAACCATCACTAACATAGCAAGTCTATAAAGTTAATACAAATAAAAAGATCAGACACAAACAAATTTTGCTTTAAAAGCTATGTGTGGCTTTTTTGCTTTCCAATACGTGTTGAAGTGAAAATAACATACCTTGTTTCATCCCGAAGAAAATCAACTAACATATCTTCCATTGAGAGAACAAGGTGTTTACAAGGAATATTATCTTTTACAAGAAAAGCCAGTTCTTCAACCTGCATATTTCAAACGTACAAAGACATCAGAATAAATCTTATTGTTTCCTTACTAGTCTTATAAGATTGCTATATGGAGTCTTTGTTTTTAAAAATTGTATTTTATACACACATTAAAAAAACAAAAATAAAACCACAGTGTAACAAAACATAGAAAAAAATAGTCCAACTAATAGAAGGCTAAAAACAAGTATACTACTAAATGTCTAAATCTTTTGACTTTTCAGCAATACAAGATAAACCGTCTTAACATTTTGAAACCCAAAAACCGTTCTATAGAATGTCACATAAATTAGCAAAGATACGCCTTCCACCCAAAAAGATGAAACACTTAACCGGTGCATAATTTAATTAAAGTGTTCAATTATAACTACGTGTGCAAACCAATCATCACGAATGACATATAATAAAATCTTATGTTCCATAAGTACCATTCTCAACACTGCCCATTGGTTACTAATGGACTAACTAGTAACTAAAAACACCTAGGTTTTCGATTAGATAGAGGATCAAGTACGATGGAGCAACTTCACATTCGTTTAATTAAAAACCTAGGTTTTTGATTAGTATAGCACCATCCAATAATGATACGGGGGTGTTTGTTTCGGCTTACATAGCCAGCTTATGGCATATTTGATTTTGGGCTTATGTTTCATAAGCTCACTTTTTGTGGCTTATTTTGACACTTTCCGGCTTGTTCATTAGGACCGGAAAGTTTATCATATCATAATAAACTTATATAGGCCCACAAGTTTCACAATAAGCCAGAAAATTGAGACTTATGAAATATAAGCCGAAAAACCGAAAAACAAATAAGCTCATAAGCCACAGATAAGCTTAAACAAACACCCCGTAGTGTAATAAAAAATGGTAAGATGGATAAAAAAATATAACTTAACAGGGATGTTGTAATGAACAGAAAATCTAAGTATTAAGTCTTAACCAAGTTATAAAGTAAAACTAGATTCTAGACTCATATTAGTATTATAATGTGTAACAGTTTTAATACAATTTACTTATGTCAAACTAATCCTAACAACTTAAAAGTAACAAAATTAATGTCTAATAGTGCATACCATAATATCCTTAGAAACTAATTATAAATAATTTCATGATTAAACAAACACATCAGTTGAAAGAAGAAGAAAATACCATAGAGAATTGAGTATGACTCATGTTTGAATTAAGAAAACAAAACCCTAAAAAGATGGATTTGTATGATGGATGATGATTTTTTTCTGTCAGGTTTGGGTTTAGCGTATGAAACAGGATTTGTGTTGTTTTGTTTATGTGCGACGCTTTCTGGGCTTAACTAAAGCTGTTGGGCCCAAGTTATTAATTACCCTATGCTAATAAAGGGTTAGTATGTTTCTTTTTTTTTTCTCAAAGGATTCATATAGGTCCCACTTTCATATAAGCATCTTAAGGGGAGGAGATGATAAATTAACTTTTGTGGATATAGACCATTTAAAGGATTTTTGTGGGTCCCATCTAAAAAGTAATAATATTAAATAGCATCCTTTAGCTAAGGGGAAAAAAGAAACACCCCCTTATTAAAGTTTAAAAAAATATTCGTCTAAATTACTATAATTTAAAATGTTACAAAAAAATTACTCAAGTTCACGGGTTTACCAACCGGGTTACTAAAATTTCAAAAATGTTACACTAGAGTTACTCTCAAGGTGGGCAACCGGTTGATAGCCGGTATCCCAGCCTAAAACATAATGCACCTCGAAAAAGTTATTAAAGTTTAAGAAAAAGTTCACGTAAGTGACTAAAGTTTCAAAACTGTCATCTGAATTACCCAAGTTCACATTATTTATTTATCAAAACAAACTCACTATCCCCCAGATTGATGGCATGAAGATCCTCGTCTAAAAGGGAAGATAACCCATAATTAGACATTAGTAAACGAGAATACAAACCCATTATATGTTTTAACTATAGTAACTTAAGTGAACATTGCCTCAAACTTTAGTAACTTATATGAACATTTTCTCAAACTTTGGTAACTTATTTGTCTATTAACCCATAATATATCAGTGCCACGTAGGCATTTAACTAGTAGTAAAGGGTTAAAACTAAGACAGTAACTTATGTAATCGGTGAAAAAAAGTTGAGTAACTTGTTTGTAACGTTTTAAACTATAGTAACTTAGGCGAACATTTTCCCAAACTTTAGTAACTTAGTTGTCTATTAACCCCAAAATAAATGATTGGTAGAAAGCATCGGTGAAATTTCTGGTGTATCTTAGAAGTGGGCATTTTTCATCGGATGGAAGAAATATTGAACTAAAAAGCTATCCATGGATTATAACAGCGGGTATTTTATAATTACTAGTTGGATACCAACACATAGCGGCGGCAATAAATATAGTTATATTATAAATATAGTAAATGAATTACGAGCTCAATTCTCCCCGTAATTCCCTGCCTGCTTAGTGAATTCGTTTCTCAATACTTCGAATGTATATGTGTTAATTGTATGTGTTTGCTTGGGTTTCCCATAGCTTTCTCGTAATATCATTATTCCCGCATATAGAAAAGTCCTCACAATCTCTTACCCATCAAACACTCCCCTTAAAAGTATATGATTTTGACGAATCAAGATTGTATTGATTGAAACAAAGGTTAAAGTTGTAAAAATTTGAATCAAAATAAAATAAACCCCTTAAAATGTAAAAACTAAAAATTCATAAAATATATCAAAATAGATGTCGAATTAAAGAGCACAAAATTTTAGAAAATATAATAAAATTAGATCATAAAAAAATAAACAGATAAAAAGATATTTTAATTTGAAAATAAAAGATATTTTTAGTTAAAAAGTGACACATATCACTCTATGATTTGAGCTCTTTATCTTAATTTTTTATGAAGCTCATAACTTAAATGTTTTATATAATAGTAGAGATAATTTTGGCAAACAATATTCGATTACACTACGTCACTAAGCAATTTTATAAGAGAAATTTGCGTTTATCTGACCAAAGATGACACTTATTTCCAACTTAACTCACTTTGTAGCATATTGCTAAAACTATGACATTTTTTTTTTAAATTCTAAGATTACCCTTAACATTGTGTACTTTAATACGTATATTAAATAGATATGTTTTGTCTGTTGAAAATCTGACGCTTAAGTACAACTATGTTTATAGCTTTTGCAACCAAATCTATCATTTTTCACTTCGATGATCATTTAGAAGCACGAACGAAAAGTGCGATTAACTACAACTGTTTTGTGACCCAACGTGAAAGGTTCTTGGATTTAGTTTTAAGATTTGTTGATGCGAAAGGGGTGATACGGGAAAGGTTCTTGGATTTAGTTCATGTCGAGGATACTGTTGCGGCGACTTTAAAGGCTAGTTTGTGGAATAAACTTTTGAATCACAAATTTGATACCGGAAAAATTCGTGGTCAAGGTTATGATGGTGCTAGCAATATGAGTGGGGAATGGAACGGCTTACAGGCACTCGTTCGGCAGTATAGTCCTTATGCATATTACGTTCATTGCTTTGCTCACAGGTTAGTTACTTTTGTATTGTTGTTTGTTCTTTTTTAGGTTTGACTAAAAATACACATATGGAGTTAACATTTTTTTTTTATCACAGGTTACAACTTGCCTTGGTTTGTGTCTCAAAGGAAGTTGATCCGGTACACCAGTTCTTTGAGTACTTAGCTTTTGTAATAAATGTGGTTTGTGCTTCTAGTAAGCGTCACGATGAGTTACAAAAGGCTAAGGCAATTGAGATTAAAAATTTATTGGCGTTGGGTGAAATCAAATCGGGAAAAGGTAAAAACCAGGTTGGGACATTAAGAAGGGCCGGGGATACACGTTGGGGTTCCCATTTTAAATCCATTTGTAGTTTGGTTAACATGTTTGATGTCACTCGGGCTGTTCTCAAGGGAATAATGGACGACACTACTCGTAATACACGTACTCAACGTGGAGATGCTAGTATTGCTTATAGTTACTTGAAGTCATTTGAGTTTGTGTTTGTTCTTCACATGATGAAAAGTGTGATGCAAAAGACTGATGCACTTTGTCAAGGATTACAAAAGAAATCCCAAGACATCCTTAATGCAATGGATTTAGTTTCAGCCACAAAGGTTAGTCTAAATAATTTTAGAAACGATGGATGGGATTCTTTAATTGAGGAAGTTATTTTTTTTTGTCAAAGACATGAAATAGAGATGCCCGATATGAGTGCTCCGTATAGATCTACCCGGTATCGGCCTCGTAAAAAAGATCTTCATGTTACATTTGAACATTTTTACCGAGTAGATTTGTTTATGGAGACATTGGATAAGCAAATACAAGAGTTGGATTCTAGATTCAGTGAGCAATCAATGGAGTTGTTATCTCTTGGTTCGACTTTATGTTCAAAAAAGATTAATATTGATCACATTGTTCTTCTTGTTGAGAAATATTATCCTGCGGACTTTACTGAGCAGGAGAGAAATCAATTAGTTGGTCAATTGGAGATTTTTCAAGTTGAAAGGATAAATAATGCCAAGTTAAGTGAGGTATCAACTCTTTCTGATCTCTGCCAAACTCTTGTAGAAACTGGGAAAAATATCATGTACGATTTGGTTGAAAGAGTGTGTCGGCTACTCTTGACACTTCCGGTTTCGACTGCAACAACAGAGAGGGGATTTTCGGCAATGAAGATATTCAAGAATCGCCTACGTAATAAGATGTCAGATGACAATCTAGCAAACAGTATGGTGATTTACATAGAAAAAGAAATTGCTGACAAGTTTGATTCGGAGTCCATAATTGAAGAATTCAAGGGTCTTAAAGGTCGAAGGGCTGATCTCTAATTTTTTCAATGAATCGAACCAGGTACCAACCGTTTGTCTCCTTTTTAATGTTTAGTTGTCTTGGATAAATGTTGAGTTTATTAGTGATTGAAACTTTTTTTAATATAATAATAGTATTTAATTTTTGACCCGACCCGAATCGAATCACTGACCCGAACATATTACCCGAAAAATAGCGTTAGGAAAAAAAAATTTTAGATCCCGACCCCCCACTTCGAATTTTCAAGCTTCGCCACTGACCCCTATATATTAAAAAATTCATAGTTTCTGTTAAGCATAATATAATATCATCCAAGTGAAACAAGTAAACTCTATTTTATGTTTTGCTTACTTAACACCTCAGTATCTATTCATTTTATTCATATTAAGGTATATTGATATGAGACCGATTAGAGATGGTCAATCTCCCAAGAAGTAGATTAAAGAGAAGGATTGATAATTAAGGCTCTTGCAGTGGGCAAGACTCCAAAAAAACAAGAGAGAAACTAGACTTTACTTTTCTTCATTCATTCATATCCGAACTAAATGAGTTACAAGTATTTATAGGAAAGAAACATGTAGTTACATGCGGTTATTTGCTAGACAAAAATAAAACGTGCAATGGACATGAGATCATGTAAGAAAGGACGTGGGATATGTATGCTCCACTAAACATATGCATGCACTACTAAAAACCAACTGTTGACCACGTCTTGTTAGACTCGTATCATATATCATATACCTTAATATGAAATTATATATTTAACATTTTAACTTGCATATATACAATTTGTGTAAGGAAATTTACTGTTCATAACCGGTTTTGTTATACAAGTCTACAGCGGTTCTATTTTCTACGATGTGATGCATACATAGCCAAACAGCATCCTCCTATAACAAGCAAAAATAGTACGTCTCTATACAAATGAGGTCCATTTTAGTGAAGTTCTTCAAAATAATGAGCAACAGTTGTTTCATCTTTGCAATATAGTATACTATAAGACAACCTGTAGCGAAATCGTTTATCTATAAATTGGTTAATTTGGGTTGTTAGGTCATATCTTTAGTGGGTGAACCTTATTAAGATAACAGAAGGAAATGAGTAAGGAACATCTCAAGTGTGTGTTAAGTAGCTAACAAAAAAAGAAATGGGTCTAAATTATCTCCCTAATAGAGATTCAAGCATGATGAGTACAAAATCATAAATGAATCCATGATTAAATTCAGTGAAAGAAGAAAAATCCACAAAACCTTTAGAAAGATTTAACTGATCAAAACATGAATATTATCTGAATAACGATTAATAAACCACAAGATCCCAACATATCAAGTCAAGGCAGTGGCGCAGCTTCATAGGGGGGGGGGGGGGCCGACCCCCCGAAATTTTTTTTGCGATGTAGGGGTATATAGTTTTCGTGTAGAAAAATTTCGGTATTTTCGGTTTCGCCCCCCCAATTTAATTCGGTTTCGACCCCCCATAGTGTTAGGAAAAAAAAATTTTAGATCCCGACCCCCCACTCGAAAAATCCAAGCTTCGCCACTGAGTCAAGGCATCATATCAACGATTCGAACCAATCTACGCAATTGTTAAATATGGAGTACCAAAAAAGCAGAACATTTTTCAACGATTCACTGCAAATTGGATTGTTGAAACTCATAATTCTTTAACTAATATCTATGACCAAATCGTTCCCTTCATAGTATCAAACGTTTACCAGCGGACTACACTTTTCATACTTCCATCATTTCATCTGCACCCTTCCACACTCCACGTTCGCATATGTTTAAGTACTGTTTCTTTGTCCTCCTGTGTCTTGGACAACTGCATTGGAATATGACAAGTCAGTGAAAGAATGTGGCATATATGTCTATATACAAGTAACTTCTTGTACTTTATAACAAAGAAAAGAATACCTGCTTCCTTTATGAAGGTCATTTTTTGTCTAAGATGGTCAGTTGGCAGCACTGCGTTCAAGTTACTCAAGCAAGTTTTGGCTTTGTAATAGGAAGATGATACAATTTGAATATTAGTATGGCGTGGATCTTCCTGCTGAAGTAGCCTTTCATATGTATACTTAAAACATAGTAACAAGAGAAATAATTAATCATCTTTTCTGGAGTTACTAAAAATACATACATACATACAACAACAACAACAACAAACCCAATCCCGCCGGGGCAGGGTATGGGGGAGTTAGATGTAGACAGATCCTACCCCAACCCCAAGATAAACCTGGGAGTAGAGAGACTGCTTCCAACGAGACCTCCGGCAAGTGCAGGTGTGCGGGTGAGAGAGAAAAGAAGAGAGAGCAACAAAGATAGTAAACAACGGGAAAAGATAGCAGGCAAAAGAAAGCAGGAAAAATAAGCAAACATAGCAGAAGGGGACACGGGCAAAAGCACAAGCAAAGGAGCATAAAAGCAAAGCCCAAACAAAAACAAAGAGCCAAGGCACAAAGAAAAGTAGACAAACCTAAAGGAGCAACACATAGCAAAGCAAAGCTACGCACAGGGCCTAAAGCTAAGGCAAAGAAAAAACGAGGCATCAAAAACCAAAACGCATGAGCAAGAAAAGTAGGCAAACCTACGGGAGCAACATAGAGCAAGGCAAAGCAACGCACTATGCCTAAAACTAAGGTAAAGCAGAAACAAGGCACCAAAGTGCAACTTCCACAATATCTTCATTGATAACGTAGCCACAATTTTTTGAATCAATGGAAAGAATGAATCATCTTATGGTTAGAGATTGAGGACGGCAACACCAAAGTGCAACATCCACAATACCTGATCGTTGTAGTATAATATAGTGACAAGTACCGGAGGATTGATCGTTCAACACAAAGAATAGTGTTCGCTAGGGTTAAAACTCACTAAAACTAGGTATAGAGGTGAGGGATGATTCTTTTTGTATTTTTATATTTTAAAGGAAAGCAAGTAAAATCTCGATTTTGGAAGGAGTGAGCGGAATTAGTTGCTAATCAACTAACCCAAATAACTAAAGATGCAATCAAAATAAAATAAACTAAACTTAAACTAATTGTGATGAAAACAATAATGAGAGAAAATGTGTTTACTTAGATTTCACTACTCCCTAGCTATCTTTTACAGGTTGATTAGTTTGTTACAATTGCATGGATGACGGGTTATATTCCTTAATACCATTCGTAGGTCAGTGAACGATCTTCCCTGACTCTATAAGCTTCTACCTATTCCTATGTCGAGCCGATTACTAGCTCCTAACAAGGTCTCATTAGTAGTTACCTATGCATTAAATACAACCAAAATATCGTAGTACACCTCCGATCATGTTTCTTAAGACGTTTAAGCAAGTTACCAATTGGAAGTCTGCCAGTTTTCTTAAGCCTAACATCGAATTCATTTATCCACAACAATTATAAACAAACAACCAACCCATAATCAATATCTAAGTTTCATTACATCTAAGCAAACACAAAGAAATCCTAGCCTAGCATGTTAAAGAGAAGACAAGCGTAAGATATAATCAAACAACAAATAGACATATTGAATGATTTGATAAAAGACTTATCTTCAATTAAGCATGGAAGAAACAAAGGGTTGAAACCCTTAAAATATCTGTAAATTTCGTCTAGGGTTTTCTCCCTTCAAAGTTGCACACAATGAATGAAAACTAGAAAAATATATATTGATTTTGTATCCTGACGGCATTAAGAGATAGGTGTGACGCCGTCAACTCGCCGCCAAAATAAACTCGTATTGCCTAGATCCACTTCTGACGCCGTCACTCTATATGGACTCTGGGGCGTCTCTCTTTGCATTTACTCGTGACGACCTTAACAACTTATAACGTGACGCCGTCACGAGCTTTTCAGAAAACATTCTGGCGCGTCACGTGTAATTGATTTATCCACCTCTTTGTCAAGTCATGACGCCGTCACTAGCAACATGTGACGCCGTCAAGTGCAATTTCCAGCATGATTTTGAGACTTTATCGTTTTCTTCACTTTTTTGCTCAAAAAACGTCCAAAATGCTTCCTTTTGTAAAATTCCTCTCAAAAGTACCTAAAATGACAAAAGGAACGATTTATTGCAATATTTGATCAAATAATCTCGACTTTGGCCTTAAATGACCCCCCAAAAGCGGTACACTTTTCGCTTCATCAAATACCCTTACACTTGAGATTTGCTTGTCCTCAAGAAAATGCGCTTTTATTCTAATCAAAATACAAGTTAGGGGTCATTTAACACTAATATAAAAGTAATTGCAACAAATAATCATTCCACTTCAACTAAAAACAAGCACGAAAATTATACACTAGCACCTCACAAATAGTGTTTAGATACTCACATCTCTCGCGTGTAATAAAGTATATATCACAATATGGAAATGGAAAACATCTCTCACTACCTGTCATAGCAAATAGATTACCATATGCTTGGGAAAGGATTAAACCTCTACCACTTGGCGTAAGCACCTAGGATAAACTATCAAAGAGGTCTTTTTAAAGGGTTATAACATGAGGTGTAGGGATATGATAAACACGGTTTTGTTGGATAAAGGCAATTTTTACTGGTGGCGAGTTAATCATTTCGGTTAATTACATGTACAATATGGCGTTGCAAAGCCAAGACTTGACTCGACTTAAGCTAATCAAAAACTAATGATTGGTTCTGAACGGTCAACTAAATTAACCAGGTGAGTGGTCAACTAAGTCAAACGTCTCAGACTAAATCTCCAAGGAGTATAGTGAATCCCCGGGTTGTTATGTCCCGACGAGGTGTGCAATTGTATTTGAAAACGTTTAAAGTGATCGGGTGATTTAACAGAAGGGTAAGGATTTTGATTATTATGATTACACTACGAGATTATGATTGAGGATAGCTTAAAAACACTATATTAACAATTACTGATGATCAAATATCCTAAAAACGTGATTTAAACCTAAAAACGCGCGTTTGAATTTACAATAAACTCGAACGAGCAAAATAAAAAGTGAAACGGGAGTAAATAAAGTCCCACAGTTATGAAAATTACTTTTCTACGATCCTAACGACAAAAGAAAATTTTTAGAAAAAGAAAAATAATTTTCACACTTTTTAATTAATTACTATTAATTAATTACTAATCATTAATTACTTTTTAATTACCTAAATTATAATAAATGACCATTAATTATAAATATTAGCTAGAAAAATGAAAATTAAATTTAGAAAAAATATAAAATATTATAAAACTAATTTTAAAACAGAATATATATTTTTCCTACTTTTTAATTAATTATTACTAATTAAAACTAATTATTTAATTGATTTAAACTAAATTAAATTATAAAAAATACTAAATGAAATGAGAAAAATCTGAAAAAATTACTAAAAATCTATTATAAGTACACAGTCCTAAGAAAAATATTAAATGGAAAAGTGCTTAAGGAAAAAGCTGAGAAATAAGCTAATAAGCTAAAGCTTCTTAAATAGAAGCTATCACTTGACTTATATTGATGATTTTCTTTTACCAAACTAATATACCACTGAAAATAGTGAACTTTTGTGAAAACAACCTTTGTGGGATTTAAAAAATAAGCTATGTGGAGCTTAATCAGCTTAACAGTTGAGCTTTTTGGCTCAGATTGTTATGATAAGCTTAAATAAGCTATTAAATAAGCTGCAAGGCTAGAACCAAGGACAAATTAGGATGCAAGCCAACTAAGTGTACTCAGAATAAGCCAAAACGACACTCAAAACTCACTGGATCAATAATGAGTTCAAATAAGTAGTCCAATACACCCACAGTCCATATAGGCTAAATGTGGCACTTGCAGCCTATTGTGGGGCCCACAGGGGTGACCCAAAGTACAAAGTGAAGGTGGAACCCAAAAGCCTGTTAGGAGGGCTTTTCAAAGCACCCAAGGACAGGCAATAAGCTCAAGGATTGAGCTTATTGTAGGCTTGGGAAAAAAGGGTCAGACAACAAAGGTTCAAAGTGATATTATGAGATAAGTAATCCAGCCAAATAAGTAATAAAAGCTCAAACTATAAACAAATACATCCTAACACAATCTCAGTTCCTTAAAATGCTAATAACAACAAACTAACAACAATTAAAACCCAAAAGAGATTCAACAAGCTCAATTGTAAATAGCAGCTATGGGCAGAATTGGCCAACTTTGAGAGTTAAATAAGCTCAGCTAAATAAGCACTTTAGAGCAAACAGAAATTGAATCCAACAAACTAGCATGTTCAGCCTTCCAAACCATCAAAAATCAAAGAAAATGCTCAAGTAGTGAGCAAGTTATGAACCAAAGAAGAATGGGTCAAATTTCAACAAGCTGGGTGCAGGGTAGATACCTAGCCCTGCAGGTTTGTTTGATCCATTAAATAAGCCAAGGGAAAAATCCAAAAAATAAGTTGATGGTGGAACTTTATAGTTTAGGTGACATACTTCAAGCACAAAAAATTTCAATCCCTAATTCCCACTACAAAATTCAGGAAAATTCCCCCAAAAAGTGGGATTCTTACTCAATTGCAATTTTTGACTTTTGAAAATTCTTGAGCAAATTGACTTTTGTGACTTTTGGTTGATCCTAGCTGAAAGATGATGTTGTATTAAGTTACAATAAGCACAAATCTAGCAATCTAAACACCTTTTTTTTATCCAAAATTTAGGTTTTGGCAATCCCTACCCCTAACAGTTAACCTGTTGTGATGTTTTTGAGATGATTTTGACCTTTTACCTAAAATTTACCAATGTAAAGGTTAGACTGATGAACTTTGAACCTATTAATGAAGTCCTAACAAGATTTGACCACTAAAAAGTTTACAGGCTCATTTAAACAAAACCATCCAAACACCCCTTAATATACTATCATGGGTGATTTTTCAAAGAACCCTAATGTTTTAAACTTCAAAACTGATCACAAAACTTCTAATATGCTATATTAATGTAAAGTGAACCGAAATTACTTAGGAGACAGTGGTGTATAACAAGCAAACTCAGATGAGCAAATTTAGCTAAATGAGACAGTGGACATGCAAGTATAATCAAAAACAGGCAAGGACAAAAGTTAAGCACTACTCAAGCTATAACTACAACAAACTAATTAAAGACAAGCCATAAGAACAATGATAAAGACTGACAAAGAGAAAATAGAGAAGGGGTGACCTTGGGCCTTAGCTAAATAAAGGCACCAATAAATGGCAGCTACAAGCTCCTAGCTTGTTTCACAACAAGCTAGGTAAAATCCACCTTGCCCCTCCATTGCAGGCAACTACCATATGCACTCCACAGTGTCAAGCAAAGGTACCCTGTTACTCATTTGTTTACTCTTGATTTTTTTACCATTTTCTCTTTTTTTTTTCTTTTCTTTTTCTTATTTAATCTTCTGTTTTTGTTTTGTTTTCTTTTTGATTACTGAGAGCAAATGTGAGTTTATAAAACCTTAAAATAACAATAACAACTTTGAGTAAGATTTAAAGAAATTATGAAACTGAAAGTAATGGACTTGGAATTTAAAGAAACTAAAATACTTGAATTGATACTGAAAAAGTTTACAAACTACACTAAGTACTGAATTGGAAATTACATAAAAAACTACTTGCCTTCAAGGCTTACAATTAAGACCTATTTATATTACAACTAGGATTAGGGCTCCCTTCTTTGTTGTGCTTCCTCTGAGTGTGTAAAACAACCTCCTTTGTCCTTTGTGCTTTCTTGGAGTAAATCCCACCATCAATTTGGCCTTTGTTTCATCTCAGCCCTCCATTTTAACTTTAGCACCATTTGGATTGTTGGATTGCCAACGTGGAGGAGGGGACAAAGAGTTGTTATAATTTGGGGTTGACTTTGTGGAGGTGGTGGAGTAGGGTGGTTAGTAGGAGAAGGGTGGGGGGGACAAAAGTGTTGGAGTAGCAGGGTGTTGTTTGGTTATGGCGGCAAAAGGTGAGGTAGGGGAAAGGGTTGACTTTTGTTGACCCCCGTTTTATTATTAATAATATGGGGTGGGCTTGGATGATGGTTGGGCCTGGGGTTTGGATGTGGACTGGATTTGGTGGTGGGCTAGTTTGTTTGTTAAGTTAGAGTAAATTACAACTAGGGTCCATTTGGTTAAGTAGATTAAGCCTAGGGACCAAACTTGTAAAAACTGAAACTTGATGTTAGTATTCTGCCATTCTTCCAAAGTATTACAAGGACCAACTTTGCCATAGTTTATTTATCCAAGTACCATAAAAGATATTTTCCAAAGTTTGAACATCCCGGGGACTAATTTTGCCAATTTTCAAAGTTGAAGGACCAAACTTGTAACTTTTCCAAAATTTTCACCCAAGGACCATATTTGATAACTTTTGACTTTTAAATGCCTTAGGTTGACTTTTCTTTCAAAATAATTGTTCAGGGACTAATTTTGTCAATTTTTAAAAGTTAGGGGACTGAAACTGCCAATTTTTTCATCTGTTTTTAAACATTTTGCTTCTGAAACATGTAAAACATAATCCCTGGGATATTTCAGTATTTTGATGGATTTCTGAGTGTTTTTGGATGTTTTGGCAGTTCAAATACGATAAAAATGATGAGTGTTTGAGCACTCATCAATCCCCCACACTAAACTATTGCTAGTCCCTAGCAATCTTTTATGAAAACATAATGGATTTGAAGTCTCTTTACCAAAAGCCATTACTTCTGGAGTAGCCAAATGTTTCAGTTCAAGTACGAACTATGGTACACTGATAACCATATGATTTTGAGCAAATCATAAGCTGTCAACGGGTTTGATATGTCTTTACCAGAAGCCGTTTGCTTCTGGACTAGCCAACTCTTGATGGAGTATAGACATCATCTTGGTGAGTTGATTACCAATTATGGTTTGCCACTGCCTTTACCACAAGTCATAATCTTGCGGGCTAGCCAACTCTTTTACTTTTTAGGATATGGTGAGTTGAATACCGTACAATTTTCGGCAAATTGTCAGCCATAAACGTATTTAAGATATCTTTACTAAGAGCCGTTTGCTCCTGGATTAGCCAATCCCTTTGTCGGTTAGACATGGCGGACTGATAACCACAAAAATTTTGAAATAAAGTGATTTTTTTTTTTTTTTTTTTTTTTTTTTTTTTTTTTTTTAAATTTTAGGCCAAAAACGGGGGTACTAGAGGATATAATGTGATAAAATTCGCTAGAATCCCCCCTCCCCCCCCGCCCCCACTTAGAATTGAATATTGTCCTCAATATTCAAAGTCCCGGCTATTATGCCGACTCTTTGAACGTAAAAGGATAATATTATAAGCTAACCGTGGAAACATCATTTTTCACTTTATTTATATATACATACAAGGACACACACACACACACACACACACACACACACACACACACATATATATATATATATATATATATATATATATATATATATATATATATATATATATATATATATATATATATATATATATATATATTTTGCTGAAACTTATACACATATATACATAAACAGCAGGGGACGGCCACTCCCCTACACTTAGGTGTTAGAAAGTAGAAAGAAATCAGATATATGGGTGAAAACCCATATTGTGCTACTGTTTTTGTTCATCGAGTCGCTAGCTTGACTCGATCCCCGAATTCAATTGTCCTTGGGGAAGGTTTGGAGATCCGGGACAACCATTGATGGTATGTCCTCTCCAAAGTAATGCTTCAAACGATGCCCATTCACTTTGAAATTAGGACCGTCATTTTGAGATAATTCGACAGTGCCATAACGATAAACCTTCGCGATAAAGAATGTGCCAGTCCAACGGGTTTTAAGCTTTCCCGAGAAGATCTTGAGCCTAGAGTTGAAAAGAAGGACTCGATCACCAACGTTGAAAACGCGGTTCTTGATTTTTGAGTCATGAATCTTCTTTGTCTTTTCCTTATAGATCAAAGAGTTCTCGTAAGCTTGATCACGAAGTTCATTTAATTCACTCAGTTGAACTTTCCGATGATCACCCGCAGTTTTGAGGTCAAAATTTGCATGCTTGAGGGCCCAATAGGCTTTATGCTCAAGCTCGATCGGAAGATGGCACGCTTTCCCGTACACAAGCTTGTAAGGCGTACACCCGATAGGTGTTTTGTAAGCCGTACGGAAAGCCCAGAGTGCATCATCTAATTTATCCGATCACGATGCACGATTTTCACCTACTGTTCTTTCCAATATTCTCTTAATGCCTCGATTGGAAACTTCTACTTGTCCACTTGTTTGAGGGTGGTATGCAGTAGAAAGACGGTGAGTTACACCATACTTTTGCATGACTTTATCAAATTTTTCATTGCAGAAATGCGTACCACGATCACTAATTATAGCACGTGGAGTTCCAAATCGAGCAAAAAGAGCTTTCAAGAATTTTACAACAACTTGGGCATCATTTGTGGGTAAAGCTTTTGCTTCAACCCATTTTGACAAATAGTCAACAGCCACGAGTATATATTTATTTCCATGAGATGATGGAAATGGCCCCATAAAGTCAATGCCCCATACGTCAAAGATTTCACAAACTTGAATTGCATTTTGTGGCATTTCATTCTTTTGTGAAAGATTTCCGTGACGTTGACAAGCGTCACAGGATTTGACTAATTCCTGGGCATCCTTATAGATCGTGGGCCAGTAAAAACCGGAATCAAACACCTTTTTGGCGGTGTAGTTTGGATTGTGGTGGCCCCCCGTGGGACCAGCATGGCAAGCCTTGAAAATGTCATTGGCTTCCTGACCATAAACACACTGCCGGATGACTTGATCCGCACAGATTTTGAAAAGGTAGGGGTCGTCCCAGAAATAGTGTTTCACATCTTTAAAGAACTTATTTTTCTGTTGGGACGACATCCCTTTCACAACAAAGTTACCCGCATGGTAGTTTGCAAAATCGGCAAACTATGGGGTAATAGAGTCTCCGCGAAAGGTAACCGCATTGAGTGTCTCGAGAGGGAAGGTTTCATTAATTTCTTTCCTCTCGAAGACATCTTGGTGGGGGTTTTCCAAATGGGAGAGATGATCAGCAGGTAGGTTCTCAGCTCCTTTTTTATCACGAATTATGATATCAAATTCCTGTAGGAGGAGAACCCAACGGAGTAGCCTCCGCTTTGCATCTTGTTTTGCAAAGAGGTACTTCAAAGCCGAGTGATCCGTATACACTATGCATTTGGTTAATATCAAATATGGCCAAAAATTTTCAAAGGCATACACCACTGCTAATAATTCTTTTTCAGTGGTGGTGTAATGACTTTGAGCCTCAGTCATTGTCTTGCTCGCATAGTGTATCGGCTGAAAGTGTTTTGATTTGCGTTCCCCAAGACTGCCCCTATTGCAAAATCACTAGCATCACACGAGTTCAAAGGGCAAATCCCAATCGGGGGCAACAAGAATCGGTGCCTCAGTAAGCTTTTTCTTTAAAGTTTCAAAAGCTTTGATGCACTCGGGTGAGAAGATAAAAGGAGCATCCTTCTCGAGGAGATGGGTCATAGGCCGGGCGATTTTGGAAAAATCTTGAATAAACCTACGGTAAAAACCGGGATGACCCAAAAAGCTCCTAATACCTTTGACGGTAGTGGGATGAGATAATTTTGCGATGACATCAACTTTGGCTTTGTCAACCTCAATCCCATTCTTTGAAATTTTATGGCCGAGGACAATGCCCTCTTTGACCATAAAGTGACTCTTCTCCCAATTTAGACATAACCTTGTGTCTTCACAACGTTTGAGCATGTTGTCTAAATGGGAGAGACATGATTGAAATGAATCCCCAATGACTGAGAAATCATCCATAAAGACCTCCATAGTTTTCCCGGTCATGTCGGAAAATATGGCCATCATACATCTTTGAAACGTGCCCGGAGCATTACATAAACCGAATGGGATACGTTTATAGGCAAAAGTTCCATAGGGGCACGTGAAAGTGGTCTTTTCTTGATCCTGTGGATCAATGGGAATCTGAAAGTAACCCGAGAAACCATCGAGGAAGCAATAGTACTCATTCCCCGCTAATCTCTCGAGCATCTGATCCATAAAGGGCAGAGGAAAATGGTCTTTGCGGGTGGCGTCATTTAACTTGCGATAGTCAATGCAGACACGCCAACCCATAACCAATCGAGTTGGAATCAACTCATTTTCTTCGTTAGTGACAACAGTAATGCCACCCTTTTTCGGAACGCAGTGTATTGGGCTAACCCAAGACCGGCATCAAGAAGTTTTAAAACTTCTTGTTTGATGACCTCATGAATTTTT